>NW_020769327.1:9384502-9441073 GCF_900518735.1 Pseudonaja textilis
TCTTTCTTTCTTTCTTTCTTTCTTTCTTTCTTTCTTTCTTTCTTTCTTTCTTTCTTTCTTTCTTTCTTTTTTTTTGTAAATTTTATTTGAGTTTTCACAAAGAGAAAAAAAAATACAAATAAAACATCTTTTTTTAAAGTAGCGTAATCCCGCGTTACATTTCTTCGTACAGACACAAATTCAGGTTCATGCTCATTTTTATATTCTATTCCATATCTTATTACTATTTTACATTTTCTGCATAGCTTCTCCCCTCTTTTAATTTTCTCAATTTTATTTTAATTATCTCATCTCAATTCAAATCATTGTATTTATATTTTTTGTCTGTCCTGTTTCAATGATCTATTATCTTTTCTTATTAAACAAAAATTCTCCTGTAGGTCCTGATTGGAGTATGATGCCTTTATATCTTTTCCCTAAAGTTGTAACATTCAATATAATACATAACTTCCATTCGGATTCTGCTTGGTACATTCTTAAAGTACACACTGAATTCTTAAAAAAAGAAAAAAATATAAATGCATATGATTAAAACAACATTCCAATTCAATTCTATCAATATTAATATTAAAGTCTTAACATCTTTAACATTACTTTTCAATTAAATATACTTTTATGGGAACAATTATAAGCTTTCCATAGTTAATTCCCTCCCCTCTTCACTTATATTTTATAAAACATTAACTAATTAAAATGTTCCCGTTCCTTCCTAATTCAATTTTCTCATTTTATTTCACTTATTTTATTCACAAACATTTCACTAAATTACACTAACTATCCCTCATTTTAATCATACATTGTTTCCAATTTTCTAAAGTTATTTCTATTACTAATATAACAATACAATCTTATGTACCTTTACAGAATCCCTTTTTCAGTTAGATTTTCACCCATTATCTCTAAATAGGTCCTGTTTATATCTTGCTCCAGTCCTTTGTAACTTCTTTTCCTTTCCTTCTTCCATCTCTTCTTCTCTCTCCCCTTTTTATCCCCTTGTCTCTCTACCTCTATTTCTCTCTTCTGTATTCCCCTTTTCTGTTGCTTTCCAGTATTATACTTATTTTTTGAATTATTTTTCTTTTCTTTGGTTGTTTTTTTAAGTCTTAAATTCTCCATTCTCTTTCCCCCCTTTTCTTTTTCTTTCCCACATAAAATTGCTTGTTCATTAAAGATGGCTTTTTCTTTGTCCCAGTCTTCTTGTTTTGACGTCTTTTCTTGTTTTTTTCTCATAGTTCCAAATCTCCATTTCTAAGAATTGAAAAATGAAGCCAATTCTTGTGCATCTTCTTTGTACTTTTTAAGTTCCATTTTCAATTCATCCAGAAGTGGTGCCATTGTATAAATTTTTAAACAACCACCTGATTGATTTTAATCATTCAAACATAATAACCAAGAATCCAAAGATCACCAAATAATCCAAATACATGCAAGCTGTTTCTTTTTTGCCCTTTTTTCCCCCACTTTCTCTTCCTGAGATTCTTTTTAATTCCAGGCAGTCTCCTCCCTCTTCCAGAAGCCAGCTGGGAAGGTCGCAAATGGTGATCACCTGACCCTGGAATTCTGCAGTTGTCTAAAATACAGACAGCCCTTGACTTACGATCACAATTGAGTCCAAAATTTCTGTTGAGTGAGGCCTTTGTTAAGTTAGTTTTGCCCCACTTTACGACCTTTCTTGCCACCGTTGTTAAGTGAATTACCGCAGATGATAAATTATTAAACTGGTTGATAAGTGAATCCCCCATTGATTTTGCTTGTCAAAAGGTTGCAAAAGGGGATCCCACGACCCTGGGACGTTGCGACCGTCGTAAGTATGAACCCTTTGCCAAGCGTCTGAATGTTGATCAATGATCATGGGGATGCTACAAAGGTCATCGTACGTGTGAAAAATGGTCATCAGTCCCTTTTTTTCAGCGCTGTTGCAACTTTGAACGGCCACTAAATGAAGTGTTGTAAGTTGAGGACTACCTACCTGTACATGCCAGTTGCCAAGGAATGTTGATTATGTGACTGTGGGGATTCTGCGGTGGTTGTAAGTACAAAGGACGGATTACAAGTCACTGCCATTGTGACTTTGAATGTTAGTTAAACGAATGGCTGTAAGTTGGGGGACAACCTGTATATTCAGGAAGTAAATCTAATAAATGAATAAACTCTGATTAGAATTGTTGATCCAATGGAACAATTCGGATCAATTTAGAGCAGGGGTGTCAAACTCCATTGCATTGAGGGCCGCATCAGGGTTATGTTTGACCTTCAGGGGCCAGGGTGGGTGTGGCCAGGGTGGGTGTGGCCAACTCAATATCACTCCTGTCGGGGGTGCCTGTGGTGGCCCAAGCGCTCTGCCTGCAAAAATGGGCTCCCAATCTCCATTTTCGGTTGCAACGGCCTCCTGCAATCCTCTGCCAGTTAAAGCACAGCCCTCCCAAGCTCAGTTTTTGCTGGCAGAAGCGCCGTGGGCCAGTCCCTCGCTGTTTTTCACAACGGCCCCATGGGCCAGATCTAAGTTACCCCACGGGTCAGATCTGTCCCCCAGGCCTTGAGTTTGACACTGCCGATTTAGGAGGCTCAGATTGGATTTTTCTGGTATAGGATGGAAGTAAAATCGAGGGGCCTCAAAAGTCTTTCCAGATGGAGGAATGGCTTCTGAATCATCCCTCGGATTCAGATAGGCCAGTTTGTTTCAGGGAAGCTTCAGGCCTCCCCAACACTTCAGGATCCTTTTCTACCTCTTGGCAAATTTTGCTAGGCCGAAAAGAGGCATTGCATCAGCAGGTTGGTATTTTAGGACTGGGGGTGGTGGGTGGGGGAATCTGCTTTATCTCCTGACCCTGTTGCCGGAGAGGCTCATACCGGCTTCCCTTGAGGTGGTGCCCTTGGCCCTAGACCCTTGGCATTTAATTCCCATAGCTTCCCACTCTGCCTATCAGAGCAAGCTGTAGATAGCAGAAGTTAAAATTCCCGTGCCTCTGGAGGGCATTGGGCTTTTCCCTACTGCCTTAAAAATATGTTTTAAGCATTAGAATGAAGTGCTCTGATTTAGTAAACTCGGGGACGTGGGAAGGACTAGACCAGCGGTATCAAACTCCATTTCATTGAGGGCAGCATCAGGATTGTGTTGGACCTCAGGGGACGTGGGGTTGGGGGTATGACCAAGGTGGACATGGCCAGTTTGTTGTCCCTTGTCAAGGTCCCATTTTTGCCTGCAGCAGCTTCCTGCAGTCCTCTGCCAACGAAAACGGAGCTTGGGGGAAGCTGCCAGACTCCGTTTTTGCTGCAGGAAGCTATTAGTTCTGAAAACAGCACCCTCCCAAGCTCCGTTTTCGCTGGCAGAGACACTGGCAGAGACACTGTGGGCCAGTCCTTTGCTGTTTCCAGAGTGACCCCACGGGCAGATCTAAGCATTCGGTAGACCAGATCCAGGCCATGGCAGAGGTGGCATTCAGCAGGTTCTGACCAGTTCTGGAGAACCGGTAGCGGAAATTTTGAGTAGTTCAGAGAACCGGCCAATACCACCTCTGACTGGAGATTTTACTGTATCCTTCCCCTGCCACGCCCACCAAGTCACGGCCACAGAACCGGTAGCAAAAAAATTTGAATCCCACCACTGTCCCATGGGCCTGGAATGTGACACCCCTGGACTAGATTAAACCAAACCTGAGAAAGAATCACTTTCAGTTTTAGGTAGAAACCAAAGCGCCAACCCTGGTTGCTTTGTGAAGGTTGCTGAGGATAGTCCACCATTCCTTAGTGGCTTCTGACTTAAAAGATGATATGTCCCAACATTTTCCAGCCTGGTGAGACCCAGCTTCTAGCTTTAGGTTGGTGGATTCATCTCGTTTTCTGAATCTTCATTCAGCCTAGGAAGGAACCAAAGTTTCAATTAAGGATCCTGAACTCTCTTTAATGATAAGCCCCAGCGGAGTAGAGTGCATTGAAGGGTTGGAGATCCCTGGACTTCAAGTCTGCTTATTTCAGTCCAGGTAAGGTCACCAAAGGCTACCTGTTCCTCTAGCACAGTGCTGGTTGGGGAATTCTGGGAGTTGAAATCCTCAAGTCTTAAAGTTGCCAAGTTGGGGACCCCTGGTCTAAGGACTGCAGGAGTTTGTTGGATGAGATTACTAACTTCTCAACCCAACCCCTCAATAGGAAAGACTTTTCAAGGGTTGGCCTTGCCTTCTGCAAAGACTGAATCTTTGTTCGAATTCTATTTTCCTATGAGAATAATGTTGATTTGATTTTTAGATGATGAGAATATCGGCTTTGAAGAAGGGACTTAATTTAAAAAGCACAAGTTTAAGAAAAAACAATGAATCTTTTTAACACATCTTGAGAATTGTTCTTAGTCATTTATCCTGGCCTCCAGAGGAGAATTTGCACAATTCATTAAGTCATCACATGGTTTACTTAGGTTTTGCTTAACCCAATGTGTGAATAGTTTTTTATTTTATTTACAAACCATCATTCATGAGTTTGTGGTTATTTATAGTTTTTAATGTTCCATCTTGTGGCTTGGGGTTCAAAGATTAAGTGTGTGGTGTTATTTTATCCCCAATCCCATGATGAAGCTAAAAGAGAATTACTGGTCCAAGTAGTTCTATGAGTGTGGCAACTTTTCCTAATCCATGTGCAACCTTCTACATTATATTGTGCTGGTTCTCAAAGTGTGTTATATGAAGCTTTATTTGCAGATTGGCTTCAGTGCTGTCTCCTCTGTGGGTTAATAGTCTGCCCAAATTAAAGATGTGAAGACTCTGGAAAAAATGGAAAGGTAGAAGAGAAGATTTGTAGCTCAGGGTTGAAAAGAAGCGCCCTTGGTTCTCTCTGAGCTTGGTTGTTTCCTTTCAGACATTTCATTACCTAACTAGATAACACCATCAGCACTGATTTTTGCAAGAAAACAACCAAGCTCAAAGAGCACCAAGGACCCCACAAAATGGAAGGAACCAGAAGATACCTTTCCCTTTAGGGGAAAAAAAAATCCTAATTCTTGATTTCTGAGACAAACCAGAATCATTAATTGGGGTTTGTTTTGGATTGTGGCTTGTGTTTAGTTTGAACAAACTATTTCTGGCGATATCATAACTAGTTTAGCTGCTTTCCCTGGCCAATATGTTTTTTTCCTAGTACATTTGGATTTACAAGGATTCTTGTGGTTTCCTGTATCCAAAATGTCAAATAACATAACATTATAATTTTGACAAAAACAAATTCAAAATACATCCAAAAATAAATAGTCCCCCATTGCTTAAAAACAAAAACCGGGAATCCCAATTCAGAATGCAGAACAGAATCGATGTGAGTGAAAACGCTTTTGCTTGCTGCTGAAAAGCCGGCTGAGCAATTAGTTTGTTCTCCCTTGGTCAAGAATTCCAGGGGATGTAGATAGCAAACAAAAAAGCTCTTTTTTCTTGCACTCACCTTACATACGCCAACTAGATTATGGTGTAGGGAAGGGTTCCCAACCTTGACAACGTTAAGATGTGTGGACAGCCCTGCTGGCTTGCAAATTTTGGGCACTGAAATCCACATAGCTAAACGTTTCCACGGTTGGGAAACCCTGGTGCAGAGAGAGTTTTCCCCAGAAGGTAAACCCTGGAATAGAATAGAGCTGAAAGAGACCTTGAGGGCAGGGGTGGGATTCAAATTTGTTAACAACCGGTTCTGTGGATGTGGCTAAGTTGGTGGGTGTGGCTTGGTGGTCATGTTATTGGCTGGGCGTGGCCAACTCAATATCACTCACATCGAGGCACGCATATCCTTGCCTGGCCTCTCATGACTGTGGGGATGCTGCAACAGTTGTAAGTGTGAAAAAGGGTCATAAGTCACTTTTTTCAGAGCCATTGTAACACTGAATGGTCACTCCACACAAGCAAAGTACCAGCAAAGGAGGGGAAAAACTCCAGAGAAGTTCCTGAGACAAGAAGTCTAGTCCTGCCAAGAATGCAGTAAGGGTTAACAGAGAGGCAGTTTCTGTAAGCAACACCAGAATGTTTCCTTCCTGCTTTCCTTACAGGATTAGGCCAGTAATTTCTTCTAACAACTAGTTCTCCGAACTGCTTAGAATATTAACAACCGTTCTAGCGAATAGGTGCGAACTGGTAGAATCCCACCCCTGCATGAGGGTCTTCTAATCCAAACCCCTGATCAAGCAAGAAATCCTATACCAGTGATGGCGAACCTTGGGCACACGGGCCACATGTGGCAGGCAGAGCCCTCTCTGGGGGCACACGAGCCGTCACCCCAGCGTGCGCCTCCTGCTGCCTAGTTGATATTTGGGTCTCTGCCATGCATGCACAGGAGCGAGGTGCATACGGGAGATGCGTGTGCATGGATGGGAGGAGCGTGGGGGTCATGCACACAAACGTAGGGAGAGCGCAGGGGATCATGCATGTGCAGGGGTGGGGTGAGTGGGGTGGGGTCACTCACGCATTGCATTATGGGTGCAGGCATCATTTCAGACAGTGGCTGTCCAGTCTCCTCTTAAAAACCTTCAGTGATGGAACATTCACAACCTCTGAAGGCAATTAGTTCTTCCACTGGTTAATTGTTCTCAGTGGTGGGATTCAAAATTTTTTACTACCGGTTCTGTGGGTGTGGCTTAGTGGGCGTGGCTTGGGTATGGTGTGGCTTGGTGGGCGTGGCTTGGTGGGCATGGTGTGGCTTGGTGGGCGTGGCTTGGTGAGTGTGGCAGGGGAAGGATATTGTAAAATCTCCAGTCAGAGGTGGGATTTTCCAGTTCTACGAACTACTCAAAATTTCCGCTACCGGTTCTCCAGAACTGATCAGAACCTGCTGAATGCCACCTCTGGGGCAGGGCCAGTCAAAGATGGTATTCCAAACTACTCAAAATTTCCGCTACTGGTTCTCCAAACTACTCAAAATTTCTGCTACCGGTTCTCCAGAACTGGTCAGAACCTGCTGAATACCACCTCTGATTGTTCTCGCTGACCATTTCTGATGATCCTCGTGTGAACTAGAACTTTTCCAAATGATTCCTAGAAATCAGGTTCATAAGCTGTTGCATTACATTTACTTTCCAAGCCAGGGGCTCTGCAGGATATGGTCAAAAAAGTCAAGATGGCAGCTACAATGGCATAATCTACACTCCACAATCACCTAAAAATAAAGCCAAACACATTGTTGATCGCAGCCTGCAAACATGCCTTCTTCCAAGGATCAAGAAAGGGGTTTCTCTCCTTTTATTTTTTATTTCTTTAATTTTTAAAATAGACTTTATTTACAAAAGATTAAAACATGAACAAACATACAAGTATGTAAAAATAAAAAGAATATAAATAGAACAATAAACATATTTCTATTATATTTGATATGAAGATTGATAGCTCATAGTAAACAGTAGTAAGTAATCATTGGCAAGTATTCCTTATCCCTTATCAATTACCTATTAATTAATAAATATATTATTCTGCTATTACTATTGGGTTATAACTGTATTGGTTAATCGAATGGAGCCTTCATAATATTTATATAATAGACAAGAAGCTTGAAATCGTTATTATTATGCATTCAGTATATACAACTATAGTATGTGTCCTGGGTTCATTTATCCTGTATACCTTTTTTCTTGCGCTCTACCCAGCTGTACCACTTATCCCAGACCAAGTAATACTCTGACTTTTCCTTCCCATTTAATTTGAGTGTGAGCCTCTCCATTTCGGCGCACGCGTAGCTTTTTTGAATAATAATGTGTATTGGCGGTACAACGGGGTTTCTCTCCTTTTAAAGCAGCATTCTAAAAATGTTGTGTTACCCTTTCCATCCCTCGGAACTTCCTGGCTGATGAGCATGGGACTTGTAATCCAACAGAAGTGAAGCACATTGGTTGGAAGACGGCTTGGCTAAAGAATTGCCGAGGGTTTAGAAAACTGGCTTTAGATTCCTACTTAGGAGAAGAACCCAGTGAGTTTAGCATGAAAAAACCCTACTTTATTATTTGATCCAGCGTAGAAGGAAAGAAATCCCCACTGAGGATAAGGCTATTAATAGCTACAGTACTAGACTTGGGAGCTATATTTTGCCCTGGGTATCCTAGACAGCGTGCTTCTGAATGCCCGTGGCTGGATGTGTGCCCCAAAGTGCAATTTTCATTCATGCTTTGTGAGTTAATTTCTCAGGGCCCCCAGCTGTCCTCCCCTGGAAACCAGGCTGGTCTGGACAGGAGAAAGACGAGATATATATATAAATGTTCGAATACTTCTCATCCTCTTTCCAATGGGCCTGACATTTACCTGAAATTTCAGCTCCTTCGCTCCCTTCCCTCATGAAAAGACCATGATTCTTCCAGCAATCATTCGAATGCACCTCTTGTTAATCTGACCAGTTGTTGGTTTTTAATGCATTTCACAGGTGTTTTTGTTTAGTTTTCTTTAAATCAGAGGTCTCCAAACTTGGCCACTTTAAGACTTGTGGACTTCAACTCCCAGAATTCCTCAGGCAGCCATGTTGGCTGGGGAATTCTGGGGGTTGAAATTCACAAGTCTCAAAAGTTGCCAGGTTTGGAGTTCTCTACTTTAAATACAGCACTGATGGTTGAAAAAGCGTCTCTTGATGTCCACCGTCATCCTGCTACTGTATATATATATATATATATAGTTATATATATTGGGGGGGGAGGGGGTGTTATTTAAATAAAGAGAAATGCTCCCCCATTTGCAATTGGCTGCCCCTCCCCAATAAAATGATTATTTTGAACAAAATTCCTGCATTATCTTCTAGTTCTAGGACATCAGAGTATGGAAAAAAACAGAAGAGACCTTAAAGAGTTTTTTAGTCGAACCCCCTGCTGACGCTACACATTCTAGACCAGGGGTTCCAACCAGGGCTGCAAAACGATATTCCAGGAGATGCAGTTTAGAAGTTTCAAAGTTATAGTGTATGTGTATAATTATATGCATATAATTATTTATTTTCTAAGGGGTGCGGGAATATATCGGAAGCATTGTAGAGGTGCAGGGCATAGGAAAGGTTAGGAACCCTGCCTGTTCTAGACAAATGGCTAGTTTATTAGCCAAAGCATTTTAACAATGGACAATATGTAAAATTCAGTGGGACTTATACGAACAGATGCACCAAAGTTGGTTCTGTATGGAAGCTGCTTCTCTCAAAGATTCGTTTGGAAGCCAGTGGGGCAGCGTCTTCAGTGGATTGCTGAAATCTCACCTTAGCTCTCTTTGTGCAGGGTAACCTGCATCTGTCTCTCTGTGTGTGTGTGTGTTTAAAAAATGGGATTCTGCCCTTGAAAACACAAATGCAAGAGCTAGAAGTGTTCGCAGCTGCTTGCCTTTCCTGGGGAAATGGGGCTGGGGTGGGGAGGGCTTTGCAGGGCTGGGCATAAGACGTGATACCCATCCCGGGGACTGTTTCGTGTTTGTTTGTTTTTTTGGGGGTGATGGGAAACTCGGCCTTTGTGTGAAGTTTGCCAGAGCAGATTGAGGCGCTCATGTGATTAACGGCATGTGTTAGTCATGGGCTAGCTCTTCCCCCCCCCCCTTTTTTTCCTTTGGGACCCCCTTGTTTTGCCCTCCCCTTCACATAATTTATTGTAACAGCAGGACAGTGTGTGGGAGAGCCGGCTTGGACGGAGAGGAGAGGGCTCCCTTCAAAAGCCCGCCGTGAAAAGAAGCGCATTCTGGTGTCTGGGAGCATCCATGCATCTCCTCCGCCGCCCCCTCTCCCTCTTTCTCTCCTCCCCACTCTGGATTTTGCTGCGGGCTGTGCAGGATTATATAGAGGGGTTGGCTTCGTGTCTCCCTAACTGTGTGGCTCACCCGGTTAGCAAGAGATGTAAATCTAGCTGACAGCTGTTAGGGAAAAGTCCCAAAGGTGGTGGGTTTTTTTTTCCCCAAAAAGGCAACTGAACTTTCTTCAGTTTTTTTTTTTTGCTTTGCTTCGAAAACATTTTGCTTCTCATCCAAGAAGCTTCTTCAACTCCTGGATTGGATGAGAAGCGAAACATTTTCAAAGAAAAAGAAAAGAAAAAAAAACCCAAGGAAGTTCAGCTGTCTTTTTTTTTGGAGGGAGGGGGAAGCACCTTTTGGACAACCATGACCGGGATATATTGACAATCTCCCCATAGACCCGTGGAAGGAAAGGCGTGGAAGAAGGGGGTTCAACCCTGGTTTCTGCACTTTTCCCATCCCTCTTGAGTGGGAAGTTGGAACCGGCTTCCCCCTCTGAATGCTGGTTTGGAAATCCCAGGTCCTTCTGTTGCAGCTGCTTTGCAAATCCATTATGTGGCAGCAGAAAAGGCCCCCAAAGACCCCTCCTCCCCCGTTTCCCCTCCTTTGAGGCTCATTCATTTGCATGACAAAGGGGGGGACTGCTTTGGGGTGGGGGGGGTGGGAGTATGCAAAGAGGGCCCCTACCCACCGTCTCCAGGCAGAACAGAAAAAGTGGGGGTGGCGGGAGAAAGGCTCCCTGGGGTGGGGCACTGGCCAGCGTGGATTTATAAGCCAGTCAGTAGAAAAACTCTGCGGGCCTGTTTACTGTCTTTGGCTAACCCTGTGAATCCAGCTGATGTGGTTTGCAAGCTTAAGGCAGTATTTCTCAACTTCAGGAAAGTTACGATGTGTGGACTTCCAACTCCCAGAATTCCCCAGCCAGCATCCTTTAATTGTTGTTTATTCAGCAAACCATGGTTTCCAAAATGATGGTTTTCCATAATAGTTAAAATCAATTGGGTCCATGACTCAGTTGAACTACACAACTTTGAGTTTGTGGCCTAAGTCCTCACCAAGTCCGCCATCTAAGTCTTCACCAGGCCGGCTCCTGCTTATCTTCCAAACCCACAGAAGATCTAGCTATGGAGACGATGGATTTGTTGATGGGATCTATTTGTGGTTGTTCAGTAAATCACAATTAATCCAAACACAGTGTAATATTTTGTGTAAACACACCCAGTGCTTGTATCTACAAGCTTCTTTTGGGCAACTTCCAATTCCTCTAATGTCCTTTCATTCCTATGGCTGCCCTGTTGACAGACTGACTACCGAGGCCCGGAGGATACGGAAAGAAGGCGGAAGAACACGAGGACACTGCACAAAATATGCCACTGCTGATGCAGCCTTGTTGTCATCTTGCTCTTATTCCAAGACTTTTCTGCCTCTCTAGAGTTGGATCTTGACCTGGGTGGCTACACAAACTTCTCTGCTTTTACTATCATGAATCTTTAAGGAAGCAAATGGTCCTTTGCTTAATCTTGTGAAGTAAGAACAGTGTGTTCTGCTCCTAGCGTGTGAAGCACAGAGTTGGTGAGGGAAGATGTGGTATTGTGGAATTCATTATCTTTTTTTAAAAAAAATTTATCACAGAGGCTTTACTATATTCTTCCCAGTAGACGAACCACTGAGAGTTTCTCGGTTGCGGCAGAATATTGTTCAAATACCATAAATACGAAAAACAAATCATTTGAATGGACAAGGTTAACATGTTTTGACAGCCAGCAAAGATTTCCCTGGACATTTAACTTCAAAGTTTGGTTGTTCCTACTTTCCTTGATGGTTGAGAACTTGCTGCAAGTTTTTAAAAATGGCATTTTGACCCTAAAATTCTCCCATACAAAGTTGGAATGTCTTGACTTCACAGGAAGTGGGAAACCAGCAATCTTTTTGATCTTCTTTACCGTCTCTTTTCAGGAATTTGTTATACTTGTGTAATGATTCTAGACTTGGTCTCTTTAAGAGCCCATTGCTAGTTCTCCTTCTGGAAATCTAATTTTCCTTGGAGATCTCCAAAGCTCACATTTGATCTCCTGGCCTCTTCCCTCCGTGAATCATGTTCCATATACAGTATCTTCTAGAAGAAGAGAACGCTGCTGCAAATTTTACAAGGATGGGATTTAGCTGTCCAAGGAACCTTTTCCATGCGTGTCTATGGAGATCCTCAGTCATCCAGGTCCTGGCTGTCACAAAGGTGCTTTTTCAAGAGGCAACTGGACTTTTTAAGAAATTCTTGAAGACAATTTGTTTCTCGTCCAAGAAGCTTCCTCAGTTCTGACTCAATGGTGGAGGGAATCTTCTCATCCTCCATCGTTCAGTCAGAACTGAAGAAGCTTCTTGGATGAGAAGTGAAATGTCTTCAGGGATAAAACGAAGTCCAGCTGCCTTTTTGAAAAACAATCTTTGGGACTTTTCCATGTATTTTTTGAATGTCCTGAAAAATTTCATTAGCCAGTCATAGGACTAGGTAGGGATTTTATGACTGAGTAGATAAAGTCTTCAGTCTCCATTCTCCTCCTTTTTACGAAGCCAATCTTGATCACACCACGTGTGCATAATGCATTCATTGGAAGAAGCAATTTGTATGCCAGAACTCTTGTGTTTCTGGTCCTAAAAACCCACTGGAGAGTTGAATTTGATAGCTTGTTTTCTGTATTTAGGGAATGTAATATGCTGGCATTGTAAGACAGTGTTACATAAACGTATTCTTTTCTGAATTCTTTTCAAATCACTTCAGGAAATAAAAGCTGAATAACAATATTTGGATGCTTTTCATAACCGTTTTATGTACTTTTTAAAATAGAAATTGTTTTACGCCCCCACCCCCCGACCCCACGGCCTTTCCCTTTTTTCTAAAGCTTTTAAAAGAAAAGAAAATAAGACCAGGGATGGGAGGGGTAATGACTGAAAAACACTCCTTACCCACTTCTGATTTCTTTATTTCTTCTGGCTTGGATTCACATCTAATTAAGGATGAGCACAATCCATAAAACCAGACAATGGTGGCTAATTCAGCACACTGTGGTTTAGTAATGACTAACCCGTCATTAAACTGGAGATTTTCTGGCACATGAGCTGGCCAGTAAATCCTTCTTTTGTACAGACTCTTGAATAAAATCCATAATAATACTATTATTACTATTCTTCTTCTCATCTTTCCTATTACCTATTTCTTTATCTTCTTATGACCATAGCTTTGTTGCTTGTATCTTATGATTTATATTGTTTTATTCAGCATCCTAGGATGATTTATGTTGATTGCTTGATAAGTATCCTATGACTCTTTTAAGTGTTGTATCTTACGATTTCTGATGAATGTATGTTATAATGATCATGATTATCACTTGTTGCTTGTATGTACACTGAGAGCTTATGCAGCGGAGACAAATTCCTTGTGTGTCCAATCACACTTGGCCAATAAAGAATGTTCTATTCTGTTTCTCTTCTCTCCTCTCTTCATTCCCATTCTTCTGTTCTGTTCTGTTCTGTTCTGTTGTTCTACTCTACTCTACTCTACTCTACTCTACTCTACTCTATTCCTTATATGGAATGTCCCCTCATTTTTATCACCATCACAATCTTGTGAGGCAGGATGAAAGCAGAGGGTGATGTGGCTTCACTGAGCATGAAGTATCCATTAGTTGGGAGGTGTGGATGAAGAAGGCTTGAGTTGAAATGCATGAACGCTGGTCATTAAACCGGAAGGGGCAGTCACCCGTTGTGCATGGCTCGAGTCTAGTCTGCAATCCAGATTCTATTCCAGATGAGCTGTGTTGGGTTCTTGATTGACAGTGAGCTTAGTTGCAGATACTTCATTACAAGGAGTCCTCAACTTACGGCCAGTCGCTTAGCGATCGTTTGAAGTTACAACCTACCTGTGAAACAATGGAATTACAACCCAGTTTCCAAGTTCCAACTGTCCCCCAGCCCTGGTCACGTGGCTGCCCACGTCACCGCCACATTTATGGCAACTTGCAGCATCCCACACGTCCCTCTTTCACGATGGTTTTGCGGAAAACCAGCAGTTACTTTGCTTAACAACTGCCAGGAAAAAAAAAGGGGGAATGAGAAATCAACCAGTTTATGACCATCACTGAATGATGATTGTAATGGGCAAGCTCCATTAGGTGAATATGTTGAGAACTACTGTGTCATGCCAGGGAACATCCTCACAGCATTGCGTAGCGCACGGGCTCAGCAATTCAACCCCGAGTCACGGATGTTCTTCTCTGGGCTGTCTGAGCTCTGCCTGGGAACCTTCAGCCAAGTCTTGCTAGGCGGCTTAAGGGTCTGCCGGTCTGTGACTGGGGAAGCTGGACAGACAGACAGACAGACGGGCTGGGCTGAGGCCGAGGCTGGCTCCAAGTCCCTCAAGGAGCTTTGCGGACTCGAGATGGATCTGAACTTGAACTTCCCTAGTCGGTCTCAGGTGTTTTATCCCCCAGCCTTCCTTCCTGAGGGGGAGGGTGCTGAAGTTGAAAAGGGGATGATGTGATTTACGGCTACTGTCCATTTCAAGTCTTTTATTACTTGCTGGAGCAACTGCATTGGAGAAAACAGGTGCTGTTTATGTCAAGGGAGCCGGTCAATCCCAGGGCAGCATTTTTCAGAGGTGGCAAATCATCCCAACAGGTTGGAGAAAAGTGGCTTTTGTCTTTGTTGAATGGATATCCTGCCTTCCCTCCAGAAACACAGAATAGAGGATGCGCAGAGCGCTTCCTTCTCCAATTTTATTTCTCTACTGTGAGGAAAATCCCAAGAGGTGGGTTGAGTGGAAGGGAAAGCTTTCTCTTCCCAACTCAACCTAGTGTCAGCTTTGGAAGCCATATTCCACGCTGCCACACAGCCTGAGAAAGTGCGAGTGGGGGGGGGGGGGGGTACTTTCAATTGAGTAGCTCTAAGTAGACAAAATAAAACTCTTTCGTTAGTTCAAGGTCATGGAGTGTGGCGCAGGATGAAATAAGGATCTTACTTTTGGACTGGATGGTGGTTGGCTCGTGTGATGTGATGATGACCAGGGGAGGGGATGGATTTGTAGTTTGGGAAATTGTGGGAAGCCCGAAAAAACTTTTAGATTCGGGATTCCACAGATGTGCCAGGTGCTATTCTAATAATGGTCCTTTTGAGATAATGTTTGTCTCGGAGTTACTGATTGGAGTGGAGGTTTGCTGGAACGCTGACACCTAGATCTCAAAGGTCTACGGGGATTCTCAGTCATCCAGGTCACGGTTGACCCCAAGGGGCTTTTTCAAAAGGCAGCTGGACTTTTCGTCGGCTTTTCCTTGAAGACGTTTCACTTCTCATCCAAGAACAGAACGGAAGAAGCTTCTTGAACAGAAAGTGAAACATCTTCAAAGTGGGGGAAAAAAGCAAGTCCAGTTGCCTCTTGAAAAAGCACCTTTGGGTCTCAAGGTTGGGTTCCCGGCCTCTCCCAAGGAGCTAAGGAGAGGCTTGAGCCTAGCTTATTGGCTTAGGGTGCTAGCTGATTTTGAAGTGAGGCAGAATAGAAAGCTCAGTTGGGCCCAGGTTGATCCCAAGGTTAATGTTATAAGCTGCTCATAGTTGCCTTGTGGAGGGAAGGGCACCAAACAAATTTCATAAATAACAAAAATATCTTCCTTTCTGAAGTCCTAAAAGCCCCAAACTTGGAGAAACTCAAATTTTCTCCTCTGTTCAAGTTCCAGATAAAAAAACCCCAATTTAGTTGCTACATTGCTCTGACTTTTTAGCAGCTTCAAGCAGGTCTCCGCTTGGCTTAGTACCTGTCCAGGTAGGCTTGGAAGGATGATTGGAAAGGACAGGAAACCCTCCCCAACACACACCCACAACCCACACACACACACCCCTAAGGCGTGGGAAAGTAAGAAGGGGTAATTTGTAATTTAGTCCCTGTGGTCATTCTTTCTTTGCTTGGGGCATGGCTGTAATTCTTACGCACACACACACACACACACACACACACACACCCCTTTCTTGTGTCCCCGATAGACACCCCTTTATGGGGTCCCTGAATTGATTCCTTGACTTGGTTAATGAATCTTTCGGGAGAAAGCCTGCCCCCCCCCCCCCCCCCCCCCCCCCCGCGAGAGCAGCTTCTCCTTGCTCCTCCTCTGCGTTTCAGACCCATTGAAACGTCCAGACCTGTCCAAGCTCAGATTTATTTTTCAAGAGAGCAGCCCGGCTAATCCTTCAACTTGTGCAGGCGGGGGTGGGGGGAAGAGGGGGGGGAGGGGGACGAGAAGAGAAGGCGCATTGAAAAGGCTGAGCCCGCAGGCCATCTATGGGAGTTTGGTCCCCATTGTGAGTCTCGCCTCTGCAGCTGCGTCTTGTCCATTCATCCCAGCCCCGGCCAGTGTGGGCTCTGACGTGACGGGAGCTCACCCTGAGTGCGTTTCTCAGCCTGGCTGGGTGAGCCCAGCGGAGGCCTTTGTGCGTTTGGTTCGGGCGCTTCTTCCAGGCGGAGGCCTGCAGAAGTGCGTGCCCACCGTCACTGCTTTTGTTCCCCTGCCAGTCCCGGAACAAAGTCCCCTGCTCAGCCCCATGGGATCGGTGGTGGTGGAGGAGGAGGAGGAGGAGGAGGAGGAAGAGAGCAGGCTCGCTTGATGCCGAGGGAAGGGCCCTGCTTTTGAATCCAGACAGCCCCAATCCTTTTGTTTGATAGGGCGTCTTGTCTGCTGCTGCTGCTGCAGATGAAGAGATTGTCTTGACTCTTCTCAATTCTTTCCTTCCCTCACCAAGCAAGAGTCCCGCTGAAAGCCAACTTTAGAATAGGGTCCATCTTTTAAGCAGCTAGCCCAGTGCAACCGAGCTTATTTTTCCTGACCCATCCCTGCCCCGCAAGACCTGCTGCTTTTCCTTGAGTTTTGAGACAAAAGAACAAGTGGAAAAGGCAAGGGGACCATATTCTTCCTTTTGTTGTTGTTGTTTCCCTCCGTAGACAAAATTGAAAATCCAGTAAAGATTAGGGAGAGAAGAACTTCTTGTACTTCGATATCAGGAACCTGTCCTCTCCAGAGCCACTTTGGAAAACAAATGCAGACCAATTGATAGGAACTTTCTCGCTTGGATATCTGCTCCAAATTGCAGTTTGTGGCTTAAAAATGCGCTTCTTAAAACCGGCAGGAAACTTGTTTTGTCCTGATTCATAGACTCTTGTGTTCTTTAAAGCTCCGTGCAGGCAGTCCTTGACTTTTAACCACAACTGGGACCAACATTTCCATGGCTAAACAAGGCAGTCATTTTGCCCGCCTAACTTGTTAAAGAAACCACGGCAGCTGTTAAAGCGAATTGTGAGCCATTAAGCGAATCCTTCGTAAACCCAATGACTTTGCTTGTTGGAGGCTGGCTGGGAAGTTGTGATCCCAGGGTCCTGCATCTGTCATAAATGCAGGTTGGCTGCCAAGTGCCTGGATTTGGGTCGCATGACCGTGGAGATGCCATAACGGTTGTTAGTGCAAGGATTGATTGTAAGCTACTTTTTTGAGCGCTGTTGCAACTTTCAGTGGTCGCTACATGGGTGGTTGTAATTTGAGGACTACCTCTTCATCTTATTCGTCTTTACAGGTAGCCCTTGACTTACAACCACAACTGAGCCCAAAATTCCAATTTGTGACCGTTCTGAATCACCACAGTTGATAAGTTAGTAACCCAGTCGTTAAGTGAATCCGGCTTCCCCATTGACTTTGCTGGTCAGGAGGTCGCAAAAGGGGATCATGTGACCTCAGGACACTGCAACGGTCATAAATAGGAACCTGTTGCTGAGCATCTGAATTTTGATCACCTGAGCAAGGGGAGTCTACAAAGATCGGTAGCATGAAAAATGCTGCTGTGAGTTTGAATGGTCACTAAATGAACTTGTAAGTCGAGGACGACCTGTATTACAGGAATTGCAATTGAGGCTATTTGTATAGCCCCACCCCCTCTTCATTTCCTAAGGCAGGGGTCCCCAAACACCGGGCCACGGACCAGTACCGGTCCGTGGAACATTTTCTACTGGGCCGCCGGTTTGCTGGGCGCCGCCATCTTGTTTGGCGAGAAAGTGCTTCCAGGTGAGCTTTTCTGGTTGGAAAGCGGCGTTTGGGTCCTGAAGGAATCCTCGCGCCTTAGTTTCATCGAAGGGGGGCCTTCGAACAAAACTAAGGCGCGAGGATTCTTTCAGCACCCAAGGCAAGGCGAGCCGAGCGACCGTCCCGAATCCGTCCCGAAGCGAAGCCCATCAACAAAGGTACAAAGGAGGAGTTGAAGGTGGCGGGGAGAAGCGGGGGACGGCTGGCTGGCCGGTCGCTCGGCTTGCCTTGCCTTGTCATGCGTGCTGATGCCGGTACCGGGCCGCGGATCATTTTGTGATGCCGGTACCGGGCCGTGGCACAAAAAAGGTTGGGGGGCCACTGTCCTAAGGGATGGGAATATCACAATGTTCCATCTTGGTTTGCATGTATTGAGTGGGCCATGACACTTGGAGCAGATGGGCCTGAAGATGATGAGAACTTGAGCCATAATGGGCTGCCTAGGTAATAACCAGCACCTCAGATTTAGCCTGGAGGTCAACTATAGTAACAGCCCCTACAGATTTAGCCAAAGAAGTGTCAGTCCATTCCATCATCTTCTGCGTTTGGAACCAACCTTTGCTTCTAAGTCATTGTCAAGAGCAGCTCTAAGAAGTGTGAATTGCAACGGCTTAAGTAGAAGACGACAAGGGGAAGCATCCATCCATCCCATCTAAGAGGGATTGCGACTGGTGGACCAGTTCAGAGGTGGCCAGATGTTCCAGCCATGGCCTTCTCTTGCTGTTCCTAAGCAGGGAGGCTAACCAAACTTCATGCGGTATAAATACAGCTACTTGGCTTGTAAAGAGATAGGGTTAATCATACTATTGAACAGAGTGACAGTGACTTTCGATTTCCTCCAGGAAGACTTAAGGGATGCTACAGACCTGTTAGAAAGAGCTTAGCCGGGGAAGGGAACAACGAGCCGTGTAAAGCAGAGGTGTCCAACATTGGCAACTTTTAAGACCTGTGGACTTCAACCCTCAGAATTCCCCATCTGGCCATGCATGCTAGAGAATTCTGGAAGCCACATTATGCTACAGCTGCATATTGAGTAAACCAGCTAATTATGGTTTATTTGACAAACCCTGCAATATCACAATCCCCAACACAAATTCAGCTGCCTTATCCCCATTAAAGTCCTGCTTTGTCCATTCAGAAGTGCCTTTTTTTTCCCCAGACTCCAATTAGAAGTACTACGTGGCCTTAGAGTGGTCTTTCTCAAGCTCGGCCATTTTAAGAAAGGTCCCAGAATTCATCAGCCAGCATGAGGAAAAACTGCCCTGCATTAAATATGCAAAATAAAACATAAAAATGTTCTTGTGGCTTTTTGTTTTTCCACATTCAGGATCCAGGTGATGCTTTACATTCTCTGTTCCCAGGTTGTTCAACTGCTACTATCAGACCGCAGACAGTTGGGGAATAGAAGCCTGCGAGGCGGGGATCTAATTGTTCTCTGAGCCAGTGATTTCTCAATTGTGATTTGTTTCCAAGCACTTTCCTAAGCAGGCAGGAGGCTTATAGAGCAGGGGAGGGAAGAGATGCCCAGACAACTCTCCCCTATGTTTCTTTCTTTTTTTTTTCCAGCTCCGTCCAGCTGGATATTGAACTGGGAGATCAAATGCCCAGGAAAACAGGATCGCACCATCATCTCAAAAGTGGAACATGCATTGGCACCTCTAGTTAAAAGATGGTGGATGATACAAAAGGGCACTTTTCTGAGACCCCCTGAGAGTTAGAATGTGTTGGAATTTCTGATTTGGATTTTGTTTGGTGGTTGGCCTGTGATGAGAAGCTAGGCATTGTGATGTATAAAACCCTAGTTGGTAGGGTTTTGTCAAAGACTCACAATCATCCCTTGGATGATGTCAAGGACTCAATGAGCTGTGGTGGTGGAGGGGTTAAGAGTGCAGAACCGCAGGCTACTTCTGCTGACTGCCAGCTGACTGCAATTTGGCAGTTCGACTCTCACCAGGCTCAAGGTTCACCCGGCCTTCCATCCTTCTGAGGTGGGTAAAAGGAGGATCCAAATTATTGGGGGCAATATGCTGAGACTCTAAACCTCCTAGAGAGGGCTGTGAAGCACTGTAAAGCAGTATATAAGTCTTAAGTGCTTATTAGGCGATAGAGGATTTTACAGGGGATGATGTGACTCAGTTTGTAAAGGCTCTCCCTCTCAGCGTTACTCTGGTGCTCCTCAACAAAATATCCATCCCACTGTGTCCGAATGTCCATCAAGAGCTTACACTAGCCCAATGTCTGATTTTTTTTCAACATAGTCCATAGCCATTCAAGGACAGGGTGGATTGGACATTAACATTTGAACCATTGTAAGTCTATGTATTTGCTATACGCAAAATAAATAAATAAAAAGTTTAAGACAGGGGTGTCAAACTTGATTTCAGTGAGGGCCGCATGAGGGTTATGTTTAACCTCAGGGGCCAGATGGGTGTGGCCAGCTTGACATCAGTCTTGTTGGGGGTACCCCTTCCTAGGCTCTGTTTTCGGCTATGACAGCCTCCTGCAGCGCTCTGCCAGTGAAAACGGAGCTTGGAAGGCAAGCTCCGTTTTCGCTGACAGAGTGCTGTGGGAGGCCGTTGCAGCCAAAAACGGAGTTCGGGAGGGCCACAGATGGCCCTCATGAGCTCCGTTTTCGCTGACAGAGTGCTGTAGGAGGCCGTTGCAGCCAAAAACGGAGCTCGGGAGGGCCACAGATGGTTCTCATGAGCTCCGTTTTTGCTGGCAGAGGCACCATGGCCCAGTCTTTCACTGTTTCTAGGGTGACCCTGCAGGCCAAGTTTAAGCAACTTGTGGGCCTTGAGTTTGACACCCCTGGTCTAAGTGCTGTTGCTATTGCTTTTCAGGTCAAAAGTATCCAAAAAGGTTAGATCATGGCAACTCAGCCAAACTTTGTTCATCTGAAACGTTTTGTTACTCATCCAGATAATTTCATCAGTCACTTTGTGAGCTTGGTATGTTTATGGCTTAGCATAGTAGGTAGTTGTGGCTTAGCCAGGGAGCTATGATTTTAAAAAAAAGATATAGTGGGAAGCTAAGTGAAAATATAGATCCTGCGTCTGAATTAGAAATATCTCCACATGTTTGGACCAAAAAAAATGTTGCATCTGAAGATATAGCATTTCACTGCAAACTGATATTGGAAAACTTCCTTCTTCAGCGCTTATATATTTCTTTCCGCAATAAATAATAACTAATCTTCCTCAGGACTCCAATTAACTGCTGGGAGATCTGATGTAGTGGAGGAAATTAGCCAGTGGAGGTAAACGTCTGTCTTATTTGTCAAGCAATTCTGTCACACATACATTTCCATCCTTGAAGTTTTGACTTTGGCCTTCTTGGGTTCACGGAAAATCTCTCCCATCTGTCTTGACTCAAAAAGTAGGACCGTCTTCCTTGAAGATCACCGTATTAGACCACACAGTATCAACAGTAGAGTCCTTCAAGTTTTCAGGTTCTACAATCTCCAAGGACTTGAAATGGATATCTAACATCACAACCATCATTAAAAGTGCCGCAAAGAATGTTCTTTCTGCATCAAGTCAAGAAAATTGAGATTGCTCAAGGAGTTGCTGATACAGTTCTACAAGAGGAATTATTGAGTCTGTCATTTCTACTCCCCTAACTGTCCAGTTTGGTACAACAACCAAACAGGACAGGTACAGATGTCAATGGATAGTTAGGACTGCAGAAAATAATAATTGCAACCAGCCTGCCTTCCATTGAAGACTTGTATACTGCATGGGCTGAGAAAATATCTACAGACCCTCACATCCTGAACACAAACTATTTCAACTTCTCCCCTTGGGACATTGCTGTGGGGCATTGTATGCCAAAACAACTAGACACAAAGACAGCTTTTTCCTCTTGTGCTGTCCACTCTGCTGAATATCCAATTCCCACGATACCGTCTTAAATATATTTACCCATGTAGTATAGCTGTATTGCTACTATCCTTCTCACCTTTTCTACTAGCTTCTCTCATTGGTGTCATTATGATTATTATTACTCTGTTGATTTGCATGTACACTGAGAGCTTCTGCACCAGAGACAAATTCCTTGTGTGTGTCTAATCCCACTTAGCCAAATATTGTATTCTCGGAGGAAGATAACTTTGAAGATATTTCACCCTACCTGCTTCGGATCGGAATATAAGAATTTAATCTCATCTACTCCATCTAGTTCAGCAGTCTGTTCTCATAGTGGCCAACCAATCACACAAGGAGGTCCACTAGTTTCCCAGCAGATGGCCTTTGGAGGCAGTCCCGCTGACATCAAGGTTAACCCATTGATTCCCATGAACATGAATTTGGGCAAACTCTGGGAGTTGTGCTATGACTTCCATGAATCGGTCCAAACTTTTTGAAGCTGGTCAAACTACTAGGCAGCATCACACCTCATAGTAAATGACAATGTTGCAATCATATTTTGGAGGTCCTTGGTACTCTCTGAGCAGGGTTGTTTTCTTGCAGACATTTCACCACTCAACTAGGTAACATCATTGATGCTGCGCTGATGTCTGCAAGGAAACAGGCTCAGAGAGCACCAGGAGCCCCACAATTCAACCCTATGCTATAAATATTCTCTTCTATTGCAATTGTTATTTTAGTGCAAAGACTGGCAAATTGCAGCTCCAGGGTCACGAAAATTTATCAAAGCCCTTGGTGTTTGCAGGGAATTTCCCCTTAAATTCCTGCCGCATTGTAATTTCATTGGAATAGAAATCTAAGCCATAAGCATGGGGTCTGCAGTTTAATTGGCTGTCAGATCATTTTGGTAAGTTAAAGACCACAGACCGAAAAAGGGACGCAAAACAACATTCAGAAATTGAAACAAGTGTATAGATAAAATAGGTTCTAGCAAGTATTCATGTACAGCTGAGATGGTGGAAATCGCTTGTTTTTCCAATGGACTTCCAACAATAAAGAGAGAGGGAGGTTTGTGTACCAGAAGATCTGGTTTTGCTTACTAATGTCAGCGCATGATTTATTTTCCTTTTTCTGCATGTTTCCAGAGCAGAATACTAGACATCTGTGTGCTTTTCAAAGTTCCCAAAATTCAGATTTTTGTAAAAATATTTGGTTTTGCCAGGCATGACAATCTGTGTGGCCCATAAGCTTTGACAGTTCCTAAAATTTATTGCTGGGAACGTCCTCTAAAATGGCAGTTTTGGAAGCTAGTCAGATCCCGTAGGACATCTTTGATTTCCCCTTGATTCCGCCTACTTGTGTGCCTGGGTCCCATGGACGTGGTGGGGAATAGTCCCCTGGCATGACCCTCAAAGGTTTTAAAGAACCGCAACACTGCTAGGGTGGCTTGATGTTTCCAAAAAAATCTTCTCCTTTGTTCCTCTCCCTCCCTTCCCCATAGGGATTGCATTGGGTGGAAGAGACATTTTACCCTGCAGTGTCGCCACACAATATTGTAGCTATCCAGTATTCCGTGAGCTGTAACACAGCTTGAGACCAAGAGGATTCTTCGACTTTCTCCAAGCTTCACTCCCTGGAAAGTAGGTCAGAGAGCATTTCAGGTGACGTGGCGTTGCATGCATTTGCCAGCATCTGCCAGCCGTGTGCTAGGTTAGTGTGCTGGCATTGTTGCTCGATTCATCATGACTGTCGGTTCCTGCTGAACATCTAGAGCTGCGAAATCCCAGAAGAGATGTAAATGAGTAGCATGAACCAGAAAGCTTGCCATGGATGTAAATTGGCCGTTGAAGGTTCTGCTTTGTTTTGATCGTTATTCAAAGCCGGATGAAAGGAGCTTACCTTTTTCTGCGGTACCATGTTTCCCTGAAAATAAGACCCTGTAACACACACACACACACACATATATATATATCGCTAGCCACCAAAAAGGCACTAGGTCTTATTTTCGGTGGATGTCATCCACTGACTAACCTCACTTGCACACATCGCCCCTGGCCTCCTTTTTGCTGTCAGAGGCCTTCAAGAACGACTACTTCTACAGCCAGCAAGGCTTTTCTGAAGACTTCTGCAGCCAATAACAGAGCTCCAGATCGATCTGGAGCTTTGTTATCAGCTCCAGAGGCCTTCAGGAAAGCCCTGCCAGCCTTGCCAGCTGCAGAAGAAATGGGCCGGCAAGGCAGGTATCGGGATGTGCCTACAACTGTCCAAAGGGTAAGTAGTGGGGCAGCTCCACCTCCCCATCCCCACCCTAGCTTAATTTTTACCTCTCCATTCTGGAGTGGGTGGAATCTTAATTGGGGCTTATTTTGGGGGTAGGGCTTATATTGGGCGCACATGTAAAAATCAAGCTAGGATTTACTTTCAGGGTAAGTCATATTTTTGGGGAAATAGGGTAAATGGCAGAAGAAAGATCACACTTTAGCTTGCTCAAGTGACATACCGCTGAAGTCTGCACATGTCTACACAGAAGCAGGTCATCTCCAAGAGCTGTGCCCACGATTGGAGGTTCACTGGGAACATCAGGCTTGGTCACATTTGTCTTTGACAAGAGCCCAAAAGAAACCTTGTTTGCTACTAAGGGTGAAGGTAGAAAAAAAAAAATCAGAGCTGGTCAGCAGCAAGAGCTCACAAGCTTCCTTGTTTAAAAGCTACATCTCCCTGACCAATAAAAATCTGTCCATTTTCTATGCAATGTCCTTAACACTCTACTGCTCTTTGGAAGGAAGCAGAAAAATAGCCTGTAAATACTTCCAGACCATTCGAGCCAGTATGATATGGTGGTTAAGATGTTGAACTAGGGGTGAGAAGACCCAGGTTCTGGTGTCCCTTCACCCATGGAAGGTTTCCTGTGGACTTATGGGCAGAGAAAATTCCAGGATAAGTACCAGTATGAGATAGTGATGAAAGTGCTGGACTGTGAGTAGAGAGGCTCAAGATTCATGCCTGCCTTCAGCTGTAGAAGCTTACCATCCTCTTCTCTCATTTCAGCCTATTTCACGGTGTGGTTGTGGAAACAGACCTTGTATTAGACTAGACTAGACTAGACTAGACTAGAATAGAATAGAATAGAATAGAATAGAATAGAATAGGATAGGATAGGATAGAATAGAATAGAATAGAATAGAATAGAATAGAATTCTTTACTGGCCAAGTGTGATTGGACACACAAGGAATTTGTCTTGGTGCAAATGCTCTCAGTGGACATAAAAGAAAAGATACATTCGTCAAGAGTCAAGAATCATCAGGTACAACAATAATAGTCATAGGGTACAATAAGCAATCAAATCATGCTAGGAAACAGTCAATATAAATCTTAAGGATACAAGCAACAAAGTTACAGTCACAAGAGGGAGGGAATGAGTGAAAGGAAAGATGGGAAGATTAATAGTAATAGTAATGCAGACTTAGTAAATAGTTTGACAGTGTTGAGGGAATTATTTGTTCAGCAGAGTGATGGCATTCGGGAAAAAATCCTTGTGTCTAGTTGTTGTGGTGTGCAATGCTCTATAGCATCATTTTGAGGGAAGGAGTTGGAACAGTTTATGTCCAGGATGTGAGGAGTCCATAAATATTTTCACAGCCCTCTTTTTGACTCGTGCAGTATTCAGGTCCTCGACTGAAGGCAGGTTGGTAGCAATTGTTTTCGCTGCAGTCCTAATTACCCTCTGAAGTCTGTGTCTGTCCTGTTGGGTTGCAGAACCAAACCAGACAGTTATAGAGGTGCAGATGACAGACTCAATAATTCCTCTGTAGAACTGGATCAGCAGCTCCTTGGGCAGTTTGAGCTTTCTGAGTTGGCGCAGAAAGAACATTCTTTGTTGTGCCTTTTTGATGATGTTTTTGATGTTAGGTGTCCATTTTAGGTCTTGTGATATGATAGTACCTAGAAATGTACTGTTGACACTGTGTTGTCTAGTATTGTAAGAGGTGGTAGTATGGGAGGATTATGTCTGGATATAAACACATGCTGGAGATCTTAGGGCATTGATGTGTAAGCAGTCTCTGATCTCCACAAAAGGCTGCCTTATTGCTTTCTCCTACATTTTGCCACCTGTGAATGTCATCCTTGGATGGTTGAGTCATCAGATAGTGCCAGTGGTCCAAAGGAGAGTGAATGGTGAAACTTCTTAGGAGAATCATGGCAAAGGATTGATTAAAGAACCAGGATCCTGTCGTATACCTATTTCTCTGGAAACCAGCCTCATTGTCTTCTGAATAACAGTGTAGAACGTAGAGTTGTTGGCTTGGTTTTGCTTTAGGGTGTTGGTTGGACCTAATTGTTGTACAGATACTTCTCGACTTATGACCACAGTTGAGCCCAAATTTTCTGTTGCTAAGCAAGATGGTTGTTAAGTGAATTTTGCCCTATTTTATGACCTTTCTAGCCACAACTGTGAGTCACTGCAGTTGTTAATTTAGTAACATGGTTGTCAAGTGAATCTGGCTTCCGCGTTGACTTTGCTTGTCAGAAGGTCGCAAAAGGTGATCAAGGGCCCCTGGGACATTGCAAACATCATAAATATCAGTCAGTTGCCAACCACCTGAATTTTGATCACTTGACCATGGGGAATCAAATGAAGCAAACAAAACATTAAAAAGTTATGATATTTATGTAGTTACTTACCAAGCACATCTAAATTCTATTAACCAAAAATACCTTTACAATCCCCAAGGCACGTCACAACTTTTGAGCACCCTTAATGTTTGGAAATTGAAAGTTGAAAAAATTGACACAGTTGTGAGTGTGAAAAACGGTCATACGTCATTTTTTTCCAGTGCCATTGTAACTTTGAACAGTCACTAAATGAACCGTTGTAAGTCAAGGACTACTGGTAGTTTCTAATCTAAGCCATGCTTGGTGACTTTTAGGGTGTCATGTGAACTGCAAAGGTGATTTTTCTTTTTTGGGGGGGGCGGCGGTGGCAGAATTTAACAATCTTGCAATCTTCAGATTTATTAGGAGATAAATTTTGGAATCCCCAGCCTGCATGGTATTGGCTAGGAATTGTGAAAATTACAGTCCCGACATGCTTTGAAATAGCCTCTTGGAGAGTCCACTCCAAGTTCCTTTCCTCTTGTCATTAACCTTCGTTAAGTGTCTTCCTTCCCACGTTCACAGGGAAGCATCCTCTAAAGAAGACAGATGACTATAATTATGGTTTCTCAGTTCCAGCATCCTAACAAACCATGACTAGCAATGTCTCCTCCAGCCATAGGCATCCGTTCCTAACCACGATAATGCCGATTGATGACGGGTGCGTTGTGACATCTCAACCCAACCTTTTACCTCTTTGCAATGCAGTTTCAGAGGAATGGAATTTACATTGTGATTCATGTTTCGTCACTTCTTTCCTTGGCTTTCTGTGGACGTTTGTGTTTCGAACCATAATTTCCATTTTTCAGCTGAGGGCCAAACAACATCACACTATGGAATTCATCTTCCAATAGAGGAGACTGTTGATAGTCCAGAGTTGAACTGGGAGGTCCTTGGTGCTCATTGATCCTGGTTTGTTTTCTCGCAGATGTTTCACTTCCCAACTACTAGCTAACTGGTGACGTTACCTAGTTGAGTAACGAAATGTCTCCAAGAAAACAACCAAGTTCAGAGAGCACCAAGGACCCCCAACAATTCACATTCTGTACTCAACATATAATATCATATAATTATTATATAATAATTTTGGTCTGTTCCTTATCTGCAACCCACTTCCAAAGGAGACACAATTAAATTTATCACACACAACAATCTGCGTGTATGCTTGCTTAAACAAGACTTTGCTGACCTGTGTTTTAGTTTATTTTTAAAATGTCAGCCTTAGAATAAAACAAACAGCCCATTGCTAAATCACACACACACACACACACACACACACACACACACCCCTTGCAGAAGCTGCCTCTTTCGGTTTGGCCTCCCATTCTCTCTGTGTTGGGCCATCCTTGCTAGAGCTTGTAAATCACTTTTGATCCTTGGAGAAGCAATGCAGTGTGGGGTGAGGAAGAAAAGGTGGGGCAGGCTGGCCTCTGGGTGACCTTGGATGGGAATGCCTTTCTCATTTGACTGAGGGGGGGGGGAGCGGTGGATGGACGAAAGGGCCTGTGTGAGAAGCTCACGATTAGGAAGAATTTATTACAGTTTTAAATTGCCTGTCGATAATCAGACGGCATAAGAGGAAGCAATTGTTATCTCCTTTCAGGAAGTAAGAGAGAGAGAGAGAGAAAGAGGGTGGTGGTGGACGGAAGGAAGACAAGAAAGGGAAGACAACAAAGGGAGGGAATAAGGCAGGGAGAGGGAGGGAGGGAGAGAGGAAAGGAAGATAAGAAAAGGAAGACAAGGAAGGAAGGGATGGAGAGAGGGGAGGAAGGAGGGAGAGAGGGAAAGAAGGAAGACAAAAGGAAGGGAGGGAAGGAAGGAAGGAAAAGAAAGGGAAGACAAGGAAGGGAGAGAGGGAGGGAAGGGAGGAAGGAGGGAGAGAGGGAAGGAAGGAAGACAAGGAAGGAAGGAAAAGAAAGGGAAGACGAAGGGAGGGAGAGAGGGAAGGAAGGAAGGACCAAAGGAAGGAACGAAGGAGGGAAGGAAGGAAGGAAAAGAAAGGGAAGACAAGGAAGGGAGAGAGGGAGGGAAGGGAGGAAGGAGGGAGAGAGGGAAGGAAGGAAGGAAGACAAGGAAGGAAGGAAAAGAAAGGGAAGACAAGGGAGGGAGGGAGAGGGGGAAGGAAGGAAGGCAAGAAAAGGAAGATGAAGGAGAGAGGGAGGGAAGGAAAGACAAAGATAAGACGGGGAGGGAAGGAAGACGAGAGGAAGGAGGGAGGGAGGGAGAAAGGAAGGAAGCACATTTTTCTTGGTGTTCATCTACTGTCTCTCTGTTCTTCTCCACCCTTTGTGTTTTCCCCCTTTCATTTGGTGCTGAGCTCTCATTCTTCCAACTTTCTGGACTCCCAGCTTGCATGTTTTACAGGCCAACAAGGTGCATGCATTATGTCTCTCATAGCACCGCATGTGGATCTGACAGCCCTAAAAATAGCCTCGGAGAAGCCTGCCCTTATAACTCAGCCCTTCTCCTGCTGCTTCCTTAGCACAGATCATGTGCTTAAAGTTTGGCTATTGTTTGGCAGGCTAGTCAGAGGCCCGAGGAGCAGGGACGCAGCAGAGAACGACTTTTCTTAGTCAAGAGCTGTCCCAGGAGAAGGGTCTTGCCAAGGAAATTCATCAGCAACGAAGCAGAATTGGCTTTAAAAGCGGCTACGTTCAGCCTCTTTCTTCTGGAAACTTCCTCCTCTGCGAGGATGGGCTGTTTGGAAGGCTAATCTTTGGATTCACCCGACCCTCCTCCTGCCACTGTGCCTTCTCCTTTTCACCTGGGTTTCCCTTGGAGAGGAGTAAAACCACGCAGTTGTGTTTAGCTTGCACGGATGAATGCAGGGATCACTGCAGATATTCGGGCTAAAAGATCAGGTGCCAGCCGGGTCCTAGCTTAGCGTTGGGAAAACAGAACTATGATTTTGGACAGTGTGGTTCAAAATGGCTGGTCTCTTGATCCAGCAAGCAGGTTAAGCCACGCGCTTGAGTTTCACTTGGATGAAGTAAAATCCAATGTAGGTAGGTCCTTGACTTACAACCGTAACTGAACCCAAAATTTCTGTTGCTAAGCGAGACATTTCTTAAGTGAGTTTTGCCCCATTTTACGACCTTTCTTGGCCCATTTGTTAAGTCAGAGGTCTCCAAACTTGGCAACTTCAGACTTGTGGACTTCAACTCCCCTCAGCCAGCCATGTTGGCTGTGGGATTCTGGGAGTTGAAGTTCACAAGTCTCAAAAGTTGCCAAGTTTGGAGACACCTACTTTAAATACAACATGGATGGTTGAAAAGTCTTCTCTTGATGTCCACCGTCATCCTGCTACTCGCTCTCTCTCTCTCTCTCTCTCTCTCTCTCTCTCTCTCTGTGTGTGTGTGTGTGTGTAGTCATAAATAGTTGCCAAGTGTCTGAATTTTAATCATATGACCATGGGGATGCTGCAACGGTCGTAAGTGTGAAAAACAAGTCACAAATCACTTTTTTCAGTGACCTAAGTTCAAATGAACCCTTGTACCGTTTTTACATATGTAGGTAGTCCTCAGCTTAAGAACAGAATTGGGAGCAGCATTTCAGTGGCTAAACAGAACGATTGTGAAGTGAATCATGTCTGATTTTACAACCTTTTTTCTTTTTTCTTTACCACAATTGTTTAGGCAGATCATGACAGGTTTTAAGTGAATCGCCCTCAAGTTTAGAGCATTAAGGCTTCTCCCATTAACTTGGCTTGTTTTGGAAGCCAGTAGGGAAAGTCACAGATTGGGATCAGGATGCCCTGGGATGCTGCACCTGTCAGGAATTGTTGCCAGAGGCCTAAATGTTGGTCACATAACCAAAGGGTTGCTGCGGCAGTGCTAAATGCAGGGACAAGTCCTAAGGCTGAGGGTGAAGGTTCGTTCTCCAAGCTTGTGGGTTGGTTTCCAAACATTTCATTACCAGGCTAGGTAACCTCTTCAGTAGAGTTTAGGAGGTGGCGGTCACGCAGTGGTGGGATTCAATTTCTTTTACGACCATTCTGTGGGTGTGGCTTGATGGGCTGGGCGTGGCTTGGTAGGCGTGACAGGGGAAGGATATACTGCAAAATCCCCATTCCCTCCTCACCCCACTAACCTGCTTTCCAGCTCCATTCTCCTGTTCAGGGCAACCAAAGAAGACCCAGCCGATCAGCTGGGCCTCGGTAGGCGGAGAATAGGTGGGGTTGGCAGGGCCAGTCAGAGGTGGGATTTGCCGGTTCTCCAAACTACTCAAAATTTCCGCTACCGGTTCTCCAGAACTGGTCAGAACCTGCTGAAGACCACCTTTGGGTCAGTGTTATTGTTCTTCTGTTTATAAGGGCTTTGAGGGTGTGTGTGTCAAGCTGGGGACTTGTGATGGGTCAGGTATGAGTCATTGGTGAGAGTCCGATGATGGGGAAGTCCTAACTCTGTTTTCAGTGCCTTTGTAACTTAGAATGTTTGCTAAATCAATGGTTGTAAGTCGAGGATTACCTGTATTTGATTTAATAGTGTAAAACAAGCTGGGAAATAACAGCTTTCCTCCACTGGCCTGAATATATTAATATGCGTGGGAACATTAATGCAAAACTAATGTTTGACTTTGTGATCCTTTTATAAAACATGCATGTGTCACCTCTTGTAGATGGGCGTTGTAAAATTAATAATTTAGGTAAAAGTATTTTTTTTAAAACCTAAAAATGGTTATAGAGCAGAGGCAGCATTTTTTTCACAATTTCCTCAGGAGTACAGGTAGTCCTTAGTTAAAGACCACCCATTCAGCACTGTTCTAGGTTATGATGACACTGAATGAGTGATGGTTATCTCTTTGGAGATCTAGGTATTTCCCAGCATCCACGTGGTCGTGCAGCCATGATTAGTTTAATTTATTTTACTTTATGGTCATTGCACCTGGTACAACGAAATTAAATGCCATCTTCAATGGACATTATAACTATAAAAAAAACAAAAAAAACAAAGATACATCCTTTGGATTCTGTACAATTGAATTGAAAACCCCTGATATTGCATAATGTTGCACTATACAGTAGAATCTTCAGTGCACATCATGACCATGAAAATAAACACAAACACACATCCTTCACGCATCACACATTGAATTGAAAATCCCTGACATCGCACCAACACTGCACTATACAGTAGAATTCAAAAGAGCTACTGCCCTGGGATAGAAGCTGTTTTTCAGCCTATTTGTCCTTGTTTTTATTGTCCTGTACTGTCTGCCAGATGGTAATAGTTCAAAAAAGGGTTCCCAGGATGAGATGGATCTTTGAGAATGTTTTGAACTTTCTTAAGAGCTATAAAGCTCTTCCAAAAAGGGGAGAGGGCAACCAAACGATCCTCTGAGCCATGATGTTAATCCTCCAGAGCGCTGTCCTATCTGCCACTGTGCAGTTGGCAAACCATACACAGGTGCAGTATGTCAAATTAATTAGGGTGCCTGGAACTAGCCCCGCAGTCATGTGATTGCCATTTGCCATCTTCCCACCAGCTTCTAAGATTTATTGCTCAAGCTTTTATACAAGAATCTAGTCAATTAAAGTTCAGTGCCAGATAAGGGTGAATGGAATGTTTGTGGGAACGTAAGGAGTCCACGCTGATGACTCGCTTAACTCTGCCCACCAGCTTTGCCGGTTCTTTTCCTACAACTTTCCCCACAAAGGCCATGCTACTAAATTTGTTATCTTGAGCAACATTTCTCTGAGAGTTTATAGGCAGTTTGAAGGCGGATGTCTAAAGGTGAGGGCTTATTATTAACACACACAGTTTTGAGGATTAGCGGTAGCAGGAAAAAAACTTTCCTTTCTTTGCCATGACAGCTGTGGTTTCTTTTTTAACAGGCATTTTAAAAAGGACAATAGAGATCAGCAAAGATCTGAAGGCATTACCAAATCTGTAATGAAAATGAACACAAAGGAGCTACAGGGAGTCCTTAACTTATAACACTTTATTTAGTGACCGTTCAAAGTTACAATGGCACTGAAGAAAATGACTTATGACCATGGCAGCATTCCCCTGATCACGTCATTTACATTTGGATGCTTGCCAACTGATTCTCATTTAGGATGATTGCAGTATCCTGGGGTCACGTGATCCCCTTTGGCGACTTTCTGACAAGCAAAGACAGTAGGGAAGCCACATTCACTCAACAACTGTGTCACTAATTAAGCAACTGCAGTGATTCACTTAACAAATGTGCCAAGAAAAATGGTAAAATGGGGCAAAACTCACTTCTCACTTAACATAAATTTTGGGCTCAGTTGTGGTTGTAAGTTGAGGGCTACCTGTACTTTCACCTTGTATTAAATAGGCGCTCCAAATCTAGATGATCTACAGGAGCAGCCCTTCAAGCGTGGTCTATTTACAGCTCCTAGCTCCCTCAACATCGGTGAAACATTCATCAACATCTGGAAAGCATGATTGGCCTACATTTCATCCACACTGATGGTTTTAGAGCAGGGGTCCCCAACTACCGGGCCCCGGACCGGTACTGGTCCGTGGAACATTTTCTACCGGGCCGCCGTTTTGCTGGGCGCCGCCATCTTGTTTTGATGAGAAAGTGCTTCCGGGTGAGCTTTTCCGGTTGGAAAGCAGCATTTGGGTCCTGAAGGAATCCTCGCACCTTAGTTTCATTGAAGTGGGTGGTGGCTTCGAACAAAACTAAGGCGCGAGGATTCCTTCAGGACCCAAGGCAAGGCGAGCCGAGCGACCGTCCCGAAGCTGTCCTGAAGCCCATCAACAAAGGTACAAAGGAGGAGTTGAAGGCGGCGGGGAGAAGCGGGGGACGGCTGGCTGGCCGGTCCCTTGGCTCGCCTTGCCTTGTCATGTGTGCTGATGCGGGTACCGGGCTGCGGACCATTTTGTGATGCCGGTACCAGGCTGTGGCACAAAAAAGGTTGGGGGCCACTGTTTTAGAGGACAGGTAGCCCTCAATTTAACGACTACAATTGTGACTGGAGTTTCTGTTTTTAAGCAAGGCAATTAATTGAGTCACGGTCAATTTTATAAATTTTTTACCATGGTTGTTAAGCTAACCATTGCAGTTTTTAAGTGAATCATGTGGTCATTAAGTGAATCTAACTCCCCCCTCCATTGACTTTGCTTGCTGGAATCCAGCTGGGAAGGTTGCAATGACAGCCTCATAATCCTGGGATGCTACAACTGTTACGTACCAGTCGCCATCCAAATTTTGATTGTGTGACTATGAGAATGCTTTGTTGGTTGTAAGCATGAGGACCGGTTGTAAGTCACTTTATTCAGTGCCATTGTAACTTTGAATTAACAAATGGTTTTAAGTCAAGGACTATCTATAGAGTCTTCCCCATTGCTAACAAGGATTGAAGCCAAACCTTTTGTATGCAAAACAGCGTTTGCAACGAGGGTAGAGTTTTGTTTCACTTCTGCCTTATCCACGGGTAACTTACAACTAATCCAATTTTCTGAGTCATGCAATACGCTCAATTATAAACTAATTACATCAGCCCAGTTTGTTTTTGGAAAAAAACAAACAAACTAAAATGTGGCTTGAACACTGCTTAGCCAGGCTTGATTGTTGTGGATCATGGACCTGGATCAAGAAGAAAAGGGGAGTGATGTAGTTTTCTCCAGAAATGCTTTATAGGAGAATCAACATCAGATGGCATTTCATTTCAATAAACTTAAGGGAAAATCCAGTTGACATGGAAAAAAAACGAGGTTAACAAAACAATAAACACAAAAATAAGAATAGCCCTCCTGTGTTACATCAAACCGTAGCCATAATCGTCTTGTATTTTGATTTGCATTGTGCCAACTGGATGCTTCTGGAGTTCTCGTAGGCCAGAGGTGTGGTAAGTAGGTGATCTGATACACACATAGCAATAACATTTAGACGAGAATAGAATAGAATAGGAATAGGAATAGGAATAGGAATGGAATGGAATGGAATTCTTTATTGGCCACACTTTGCAGCATTCTCTGAACAGTGACAAATATCAGCATGGTGCCTCCAACAATTCTGGGTCTTCATTTCATCAACCATGGAAGGATGGAATGCTGAATCAATCTTGAGCTGGTCAGGGTCGAACTCCAGGCTGTGGGCAGAGTTAGCCTGCAATTCTGCATTGTAACCACTGTGCTACCCTGGCTCCATAGAAAGTGATTAGGGACACCTTTTCTGTATTGTATTGGCTGGAGGATTCTGGGAATTGAAGTCCAGAAGTCTTAAAAGTTATCAAGGTTGGATATCTATGATCTAGACCGGGGTCCTCAAACTTGGTAACTTTAAGACCCATGGGCTTCAATTCCCAGAATTCCCCAGCCAGAATTTTAGGAATTGAAATCCACAAGTCTTAAAGTTGCCAAGTTTGGAGACCTCTGATCTGGACACTCTAAAATATTTTTCAGCTGCTGGTTTCTCACATCTTTCTCTCTCTCTCCTCCACTTCCAATTGTTGTTTCTTTAGCAGTTGCTGCAGGCACTTACCTGCCACCCCTCCAGCAGGTATTTCAAGCTCCTCGTCGGCCTGGGATAGGAACCGTTGGGAAGCCCATCAAGCTCTTGGCCAATTACTTTGAAGTGGACATTCCCAAAATCGATGTCTATCACTATGAAGTTGACATCAAGCCGGACAAGTGTCCACGCAGAGTCAACAGGTAAGGCAAGTATTAGCATTTAGACATTTCTTCTTCCCTCCAGCCCTCACCAAAAAAACCCAAACACCTCAGGTGAACATGTTCCTCCTGTTCTAGAGTAGGGTTGTCCAACCTAGGCAACTTTAAGACTTGTGGACTTCAGAATTTTGGCTGGGGAATTCTGGGAGTTGAAGTCCACAGGTCTTAAATGTCCATGGAGATTCTCAGTCATCCAGGTGATGGTTGTCCCAAAGGTGTTCTTTTCAAAAGGCAACTGGGCTTGCTTGTTTTGCTTGAAGAACTGAAGAAAAGCTTATTGGATGAAAAGCGATATGTCTTCAAGCAAAAAACAAGAAAGTCCAGTTGTCTTTGGGGGAAAAAAAACCATCTTTGGGACACAGGTCTTCTTAAAGTTGCCAAGGTTGGACACTCCTTCCTGTTCTAGAGGGCTGGAAAAGAAAAAGGCACATAGAGGCAGGCATCTCTTCCTGCCTGTTGCCAAGTTTTGAGAAGCCCCATTTCTTGGCTGAGCTGTTTTCAGTCTACCTGGTTGCTTGGCCCTATTCAACTTTGCTATGGCTGGAACTGCTGTTCTTGCTTAGGTTGGCTGGGAGTAAGATGACATTTTTCGATGCTCCGTCTCCTGTTAAGCACGGTGTTTTATGTCTCTTCTCCTCCCTCATCATCTCCGGTCATGCTTTGGTGGCTCAGGAGAAAACAGAGCCTTGATCTTCCATCTCCGTTCAGTTTACAGCAGCTGGGTGGAGCTGGCTGTGGTCCCAGGCTTTTAAAATAGCTGCTCTTAGACAGCTGGGCTGCCATTTAAATATCCTTCTTCCTGTAGAGAAATGTTTAAACTTGGGAGGGTCAGAGATCTGAGAGAGCATATGTGAAAATATGAAGCTTCTCACAGCTTTCTGAAGTCCTAGAGTTGGAAGGATCACGGAGGTCCTTGTTTCCAAGTCTCTTCTTTGTGCAGGAATCTACAGGGAGTCCTTGACTTAGGACTAATTGACCCCCAAATTATGTTCGTAAAATGTTAAGTTGAGGCGTCATGCACCAGATTTGAAACAACTTATTATTTTTTTTTTCAATGGTCGTTAAGTGACCTCTGCAGGCATTAAGTGAATCCATTTTCCCCCAATGGATTTTTTTTTTTTTTTGCCGGAAGTAAATTTCAGAAAGGGGCTAAAATGTCACAAACTGCAGACACATATGGCCGAAAAGGTGAGCCAGTTGGCGGGTTGCCAAGGGTCCAAAATGCAATCAAGTGAACATGAACAGCTGCTGTAACTCTGAAAATGGGCCATAAGTAACTTTAGGGATGCCGGTCATTATTTGGAATGGTCATTAAGCAACTTAGTAATGGTCATAAGTTGAGTCAAAACAAGCAAGAGGGCAACTGCAATTGCAAAATGTAAGTTGCAGACCCTTCTCACACCCCCTGAGCTGAAAAATCACAACCCAGTATGATCCAATTTATATATAAAATATATCTGACAGTTACTTGATCAAATAGTGAAAATACTCTAGCCGACCCAGTCAGATAAGCTGGAATTTTAACTTTCTGAATCTGAAAACCATTTGGTGCATGATCGTGCTGGTTGGGCTGTATAGGAATTGAAATCCCATGTTAACTGGAAGAGACTAAAGACCAGAGTTGTGGAGTTCAAAGGGACCCCAACGACCATCTAGTCCGGCGATGGCGAACCTTTTTGTTGTGTGCCGAAAGCAAGCGCCTGCCGGCATCCACAATGCACTGTCCCCTGCCCCCCTACACATATGCACGTAACACCCCCCCGTCCCCTTACCTGCACTGCGCATGCGCACGCCTTCCAACTGGTTTTCGGCCTGTTTGAGGCCATTTTCACTCACCCGGGGGCTCGAGGGAAGCCTCTGCAGCCTCAGGAGGCCAAAAAACGGGTCTTCTGGAAATACCGGAAGTGTCCGTTTTTAGCCTCTGGAGCCCAGGGGAGGCTGTTTTCACCCTTCTGGAGGCTTGAGGGAAGCCTCTGCAGCCTCGGGAGGCTGAAAATGGGCCTGTTTAGGCACTTCCGGTATTTCCAGAAGGCCCGTTTTTTGGCCTTTCGAGGCTGCAGAGGCTTCCCTCGAGCCTCTGCGAGGGCAAAAATGGCCTCAAACGGGCCGAAAATCAGCTGGGAGGAGCATGCATGCACAGGGCAGGTAAGTTTGGCTGTGGCACTCATCACGGATCTAGTCCAACCCTCTGCAATGCTCAGGACAATCATGATGAGAGGTGAAGTGGGAGATAAACTGTCCAACCTCTTAAAAATCTCCAGAGATTTAAAAAACACACCCTATAATGTCTATAGGTGGACTTCAGTTGGGGAAAAATGTTTATGGTAAATATATTAAATCCTCCACTCTACTAATTATTTCATATTTATTATACTTTTTAAAATAGTTTTTGAATTATTACTCTTGTTAGGACTTTTTTTCCTTTTCCAACGTCATGCTTTCAAGCTAATTTATGCAGCCATGTTAAAAACTTTACGGATATTCCTCTTTTCCTAAAATAAGGCAGATTTCTTAACAACAAGTAAATAGTAATAGTCCCTAGACTTACATGGTGCTCCTCAGCAGTCTCTGAGCAGTTTACAACATCAACATATTTTCCCCAATAATTTGGGTCCCCATTTTACCAAACTCCAGGCTGTAGGCAGATTTTTCCTGCGATGCTGCATTCTTAACCACGGCGCCACCAGGACTCCTAATTCTGCAGCATCATTAAAAATCAGGGTTTTGGCTTGCAAAACTACACCGATTACAACGGTATCCCTCAGGGATCATCCATGCGAAGCAAATAGAATATCCTTCCAAATTATTGATTGGCGGTGCAAACTATCAGTGTTCCAATGAAACTCCCCATTTCATTCAGCACTCAGAAAAAAGATTCATCCAAGCAAGAATTTATTGAACAAATCATATTGGCCCATCTAGGAAAACCCGAATATGAGAGTTCCGGGCTTTCCCTCCCCAATTGAAATTCACAAACTCATCCCCTGCACCCACCAGTACATCACATGGCCTAATCAACCTCCCAACTGGAGACCTTCCTCCAGACACTCCTTCCCAGGTGCAGAGTGACTTGTCCTTGACTTTATGAGAAGAATGTTGTTGAGTCTAACTTTCTACCACTCTACAAAATCCCCCTTCAGCGGGATTTCCCAGGCATAAAAATGTGGCAGCTTTGAGCTTCTAAACAAAATATGGCTTTCAAATATGACTTCCACTTTGTAAATTCAGTGTGCTTGTGTTTGGCCTGGTTCATGTGCAACAAACAATTGTGTTAAGCCTGCTTTAGATCAAAGCTCCCGTTTTTTCCTTTGCAACCAATGACTTGAGAAATAGTGGGGTTTTTTTCCCTTGGACTTTCAGTTCTAATCATTTTAGCTTCCTAGCAGAATTATATTTAAATGTGTCTTTCTAGCTTTTCCTTTTTCTTTCCTCCTCTCCCCGTCCGATGTCTGTCTGTTGCTTTTTTTTTATTTTTGCAGGGAGGTTGTGGAATATATGGTACAACACTTCAAACCTCAGATCTTTGGAGACCGGAAACCGGTGTACGATGGAAAGAAGAACATCTACACTGTTACAGCTCTGCCTATTGGAAACGAAAGGGTAAGGAGTTAAAAGTCAGGTGCAAAACCTTTTAGATTCAAACTAGGTTGTCTGAACAGTGCAACAGGTTCTGAACGTACTGGAGCTACTCTGAGCTTAATATTCTTCTGGTGTGGTCAGAACATTTCTGTAAGTGTGGAATAACTCAGAAAGTGATGAATTCAAAGTGTTTCCCATTGGGGAAAAAGGGGATGAGACAAATGAAACAAACAAAATGTTAAAAAGTTATGATATTTGTGCCGTTACTTACCCAGCACATCTAAATTATTGTCATGCCCCTGTTGGAATCTGATTCTGAAGGGGAGGTTGAGCAATTGACAGGGAGTGGGAGTGTGGCTCTGGTGGCTGTGGAAGAAACTGGGGAAGGGCACAGTCCAGCTGGACATTCAGAGGAAGACCCAGGGCCATCCCTTCTTCATCCTAAGGGCACGCAGGGAGGAATGGAGAAGGGAGCAACGTGAGTTACGTGGTTTACAGGGAAAGAAAGGGCCCTGATCCCCTTCATTAGCTGCAGCTGGGAAAACTGTTCAAAAAGGCAAACTACACACAGCAAAGTTGTTGGAAGCAAAGTTTGCATTATCTTTGTTTGTCAAGGCATATCTGGATTCTGGCATCATCCCAACTGTGTGTGTTTTGTTACCTTTTGGAAGTCTGCAATTCTTTATCCTGCCCTGTCTCATTAATTGCTGCAGCGTGGTTTGTGTTGGTTTTTATTTATAATTTATATGTACTTTGGGCTCAGACTGAATTTCTTCCCTTTAAAAACTGTTCTTGGGAGAGTTTTTTCTCCAGCTGAAGATAACTGGACATTGGCGGCCAAGTTGGAGGTATTAAAGGGGCTTTACCTACTGTTGTGACTTTGTTGCTTTTGTGCCACACCTTGGGTCATCACAATTATATTAAAGTAACCAAAAATACCTTTACAATTCCCAAGGCATGTCGCAACTTTTGAGCACCCCTAATGTTTGGAAATTGAAAGTTGAAAAATTTGACACGCCCTAAAATTTAGATAAACCTTAGTGTTCTTTTTCTGAAAGCAAGAAATATTTGCATATCTGAAGTCCTAGACAGGATGATATCATAGTTAAGATATTAAACTAGGAAGAGATTTATCCACTCAGCCATTGAAACTCACTCTCAGCGTGCTCACCCTGAGACCAATTTATGTTGGTGTTTATGTGGGGAAAAAAATCAAAGGAGAAAAGATGGGAATCTCACAAATAACCACAGATACACCTTGAGTTACAACTGGTCACATTTACGTCAGTTTGCAGTGTCCTGTGGTCACATGACCATATTTTAGGACAATTTTGCTGAAAACAGAGAACTTCCAATGGCTCTCTTAACCTCCACTGTAAAAAACGTTTGTCAAAGAGGGTTGCCCACATGACTGACCCATTTTATGACCATTACAGGTTATGACCATGATGGGAAACCTCCATTATGATAATATGTCGAGGACCACCTGTAATAGCATGTGTGCTTCCTTGTTGTTTCTTGTTTGCAGCATGGGACTGTGATAAAAACAAACAGATTTTTTGTTTTTTTTCAAGAGAGTTCTAGGTTTAAAATTTGAATTGTTCCAGGAATACGCAAAGCAGGTGACAGCAAGTTGACATTTTTGGATTAGGGGAAGGAAGCCAAAATTCAAGGGTTCATGTTGTTTCCTTGGTCTTTTGCAGGTTGATTTTGAGGTGACAATTCCAGGGGAAGGCAAAGATCGAATATTTAAGGTCTCCATTAAATGGATGGCCATTGTGAGTTGGAGGATGCTCCATGAAGCTCTAGTGAGCGGGCAAATCCCTGTTCCTTTGGAATCTGTCCAGGCCCTTGATGTCGCCATGAGACACTTGGCTTCCATGAGGTAAAATCTGATTCATATTTTTTCAACACGAATACCAAGAAGATGCTTGTAACTAGCTTGAGATGTGTCTGTTATCATTACTCACTTCCATTCAGTAATCCATCGACCGAACATTTCTCATGTTGTAATTATTATTTTTTTGCCAAGGGAGGGGGGTGGGGAATGACACCATGAAAAAGGTCAAAAAATCCCAGACATGTTTAGGGGAGGAAAGGACAAAATAAGAGTTCTCTTGTGTACATTTCATTGAAATGTGATAAAACCACCAGTATTCTATGTTTCAATAATTTCTAGATATAGAGATAGGATCTGGGCTTTGCATCGCTTTAGAAGAAGATAACAAAATGAGAAAAATATTGTTTCTGTTGGGCCTCAACTGAAATCAAAATTGTGAGGTTTCATGAGCATGTAACATGGTTCCTTCTTTCTAATGATCTTCCCAGGTACACTCCAGTGGGGCGTTCCTTCTTCTCTCCCCCTGAAGGATACTATCACCCGCTGGGAGGAGGTCGGGAGGTCTGGTTTGGCTTCCATCAGTCTGTCAGACCCGCTATGTGGAAGATGATGCTTAACATAGATGGTAATGATACTTACAACCCTCCCCGCCCACTCACTCCTTACCCGGCAAACTTGCCTGCTTAAATTGCTAGTTTTCCTTTTTCCGACCTCAGGTGTTCTGCTGTGCCGGGAGATTTAGGTTAGCTAGGAAGCAGGAAATGATTGGATTTCTTGCTTTCTAGCTAGTCTTTAGATCTTCGGCTCTTCTTTTAAGCACAGCCGAACCTTCCTTAGGACTGAAGGTTCTATTATTCAGTGCAGACTCTCGGCAAGCAGATTTGAGAGACTGAGCTAGCCGATGGCAGATAGATAGAATGATTCTGTGAGCAACTCAAATCTGCCTGCCTGCTTTGCCTGATTTTGAGTAAAAGTTCTTTTTTTATAAAAAATTCAATATTTACATGCATGGTGTGTTGCGAGTTAATTTTATGAGTTTGCTTGCAAGCAAATTTTATGTGACAGACTGAGCTAGCCAATGGCAGATAGATCTCTGAATGAATCTGTGATTCTGTGAGCAACTCAATCTGCCTGCCTACTTTGCCTTATTTTGGGTAAAATATGCTCTTTTTTTATAAAAAAATCAATATTTGTAATATTTACATACAAGCCATGCCCAGCCGGTCACATGACCACCAAGCCACACCCGCAAATTAGGCCGTGCCCACAGAACCGGTTAGTGGTCCCTGGGATTTAAAATTATGAGTTTGGTGGTCCTGAGGCCCAAAAGGTTTGCGATCCCTGTTCTAGAAGTCGTGGTTGATTAACTCTTCTAGACGTTAGAGAGTAGGCTTTGATTCCATAGTCATTGACGTTATAGAAGAATAAATTATGCATCTGTTACTAAAAGAAATCATTAAAAATGTTCAGAGTCTAGAGGAAGAACTTTTCATTGAGGGCATCTTGTTGGTATTAAGAATTTGAAAAGATATAGCAAAAGAATTAAGGAGCTTAATTATTAATTCTTATAAGATGTTGGATAAGAATTATAAAATTGTAGATACCCTGCAGGGGTAGCTGTGGACTGGTTAGTTTGAGCAAGGGTGTTCAAACAGTTGCAAGATATGACATTGTTGTGATTCATGTGCACCTTTAGTGTCTGCCACGGCGTTCTACAAGGCCCAGCCGGTGATTGAATTCATGTGTGAAGTGTTGGACATCCGGAACATCGACGAGCAGCCAAAGCCCCTGACTGACTCTCAGAGGGTTCGGTTCACAAAGGAAATCAAAGGTAAATCATAAAGGCAGGGGGAATTTCAGAGAGCACAGCAGAGATTTGCCTGGCAATTGACCTGAATTTATTTATTTTAGATCATTTATATTGACGCTACTCGTCCATGGCGACGCCAGGCAGCTTACAAAGATATAAAAACACCATATTATAGAAATAAAAAGTAAGAAAAAGAACAAAAAAAAGAAAAATTCTCACCATCCACCCCGGTGACAACAGACATTCCTACTAATCACTTAATGGGCTTCCTCCCACTCTGGGTTCCCCAGGCCCGCGGTCAGAACCACATCCAGGCGGCCTACAAAGATATAAAAACCATATAAAAGAAATACAAAATAATAAAAAGAAAAATAATAACCAAATAACCCCCTCACTGCCCGCCCCCCCAGTGACAACACACATTCATCCCAGCCATTTAATGGGGTCCCCCCCTGCTCTCGGTTCCCCAGGCCCGCTGGCATTCAGCGACTTCCAAATGAGTGGGGGCCAGTCTAATCTCTTTGGGGGGGTGGGGGGTGGGGAGATGATAATGAATGCACCCTCACCAACAAAAATCTTGAGATGGATACAGCATTCCAGCTGAGATTTCTACTTGGTGTTTTCCTGAACTTGTATAAAATCCTGAACTGTTGAACGCAGATAGTCCTTGGTACTTAACTTTATCAGTCAGAGTTATGACTTAACCTGGAAAAAGGGAATTATGACCCAGTTCTAAAATTGTGACAGTTCCTCCCTCCCCACAGTCACTTGAATGCACTTCAGGCACCTGCAACACAACGGGGATTTTGCAGTAACCTTCCCCTGCCACGCCCACCAAGCCACTCCCACAAAACCAGTCGTAAGAAAATTTGTATCCCACCACTGAACACAGCTGCATTTATATGACCTTTGTAGTGTCCCACAGTCATGGGACCACATTTTGTGATGCTTTGCCGATAGCCAGAAGTTGCTTTCTGTTTTTGGTAAAACCATGTCATAGCAAGCAACTGTTTCACTGACTGACCACAGGGTTCATTTAATGACTGCTGGGGGGAGGGGAAGTCATAAAGTCGGGTTGATCATGTGAGGGTAATTGCTTAGTTATTTCCTGTTAATAATGAAATAATTCATCAGTAACATGAATTCCAGAATAAGCATTTTTTTAAAATCTGTAGAGTACAGATTGTAAAATAAGCAAGTATGAAAATATTTTTAATATCTAATTCTATCAAATGATGGAATCCCACCACTTTCTGATAACTTTGCTGTCATATTCCATCCAGTTTTAGTGCATGTAATAATAATTGCCTAAATTGGGTACTAAGGAAGATACGTTGAATATAAACATGATTAAGGAATCATTCTTTTGTGAAGTATTCTAATTAAAAAAAACTTGTAATTTCAGAGTTGTGCAAGAATGGATCTCTGAATAGAATAAGTGTTTGTAATTGTTGAAATCAGAACTTTACAACTTCTATTCATTAAATGCTCACTGGGTTGTAATTTTAATGGAGAATCTTATGAACTAAAATGGAATAACTAAAATAGAATGGAGGTAGGAGGCAGCTTTGAATGAAACCAAAACTACAATTCCTTGTAAACTTAATCTTCTCTTTCACTAGGTTTGAAAGTGGAAGTTACGCACTGCGGACAAATGAAGAGGAAATACCGCGTCTGTAATGTCACTCGGCGTCCAGCTAGTCACCAAACGTAAGGCAGGAGCAGTAGAGTGAAGAAACATAGGCAGGTAGTCCTCGCTTAGTGACCACAGTTGGGACCAGCAGGTCAGTTGTTCAGCAAAGTGAACATGAAACCACAACTGTGCTTATAACCTTCCTTTAGCTTTGTTTTGCTTTATGGATCCGCGAAGGTCATAAATGCAGGTGTCGGTGGCAAAGTTTTTTTTTTATCACTGTCGTAACTGCAGACGGTCACTGTCCGAGGCAGTTGCTTAACGAGGACTACCTGTACCAAGAACACAAACTCTGCCTTTTACACTCGTTGCATGCCATTTTGTAAGGTGAGCTTGTGTTGTGATAATGCAATACAGGTTTTGTCCTTCGGATGCCCTGGTGCAGGGGTCCCCAACCGTCCGGTCCATGGACGGGTATCACTCTGTGGCATGCCAGCAACCAGCCTGCACAAACAAGCAAAGGCCCATCTGTGGGATGCAGGCAGCAAGCAAAACTACGCCCCCTTCGGTCCACGGAAAACCTCTCCGTAGAAGTGCGCAAAAGATTGGGTCCCTCTGTCCTGGGGGTGGTTTGTCTGGAGGCCTCAGAGGAGTGAAGCTGAACCTTTTTTCGCCTGTGGGCGTTGGGTCTCTAAGGTTGCTCTGGTTCTCGTTGTACAGGTTCCCCTTGCAGCTGGAGAGCGGACAAACCGTGGAATGCACCGTTGCACAATACTTCAAACAGAAGTACAACCTGCAGCTGAAATACCCCCACCTGCCTTGTCTTCAAGTCGGCCAAGAGCAGAAACACACCTATTTGCCTCTGGAGGTAGAAAGCCTGTGCCTGGGGCTGGGCTGGTGGCAGTTCTGGGCAGAGATCATGGGGGATAATCTACTAATGCAGTCATTGCTCTGTTCTTTGCTCTGACCCCTTCTAGCTTCATGTGGTGGAATGTAGTCTGGATTCCCAAGAGAGAATTAGAGATTCTCTCATATGTAATTAGAGATTCAGAATAATGTCAGCTGGTGCTCCGTTCAAAATCCAAGAAAGAAATACTTAGACTCTTGTAATTAGAGAAAAGGTGATCTTTTACTGGAAGTCAAGTGGCAGCAACAAGAGAATTCTGAACCTGGGGAAATAGGCACATACATCACATATATCAAGGGATTGAAATGTTCCCACCCCCAATAGTTCAAACGGTTCTTCCAATTAAAAGTTGTGAACCTCATCATGTGGACATCTTCAGGTGGTGATGATTAGTTACCTAGGCTTACTCAGATAAAGGTTTGCAGTTGCGCAGAGAAGAGAAAGCTAAGCAGGAATTAGAAACCGTCTCCAGTTTATACAATATCAGTTAGTAACACTTTCAGTTCACGTCCCATACGTCCCTCACGTTTCCCCCTTCCAGCCCTGCCCTGTTACTCATGACAGCCAGAAAGAAGCAAAGGAAGGGAGGAAGATCTTGAAGGCTGACAGGGGCTGCATTCCAGAGAAGCAAGTCCCAAAGGTGCTTTTTCAAAGGACAAACTGGCCTGTCTTTATTTTTTTTCTTGAAGACGTTTCACTCCTCATGCAAGAAGCTTTTTCGATTCAGAACTGAAGAAGCTTCTTGGATGAGAAGCAAAATGTCTTCAGGGAAAAACAAAGAAAGTCCAGTTGTTGTTTGAAGAAGCACCTTTGGGACAACCATGACCTGGATGGCTGAGAATCTCCAGAGACAAGAGATAGCAAAGTTTAGATAGTTTGATTGGGAGGAAGAACGTCAAGACAGCTCCTCCTTAGATGTTCCCAAAGTCTTTAATGATACAGGTAGTTGCTTTAGTTTCGCAAGATTTCTGTCTATAATGATTGCTCCCTATTAGTATCAAATAACTTTATGCAGCAATATGGTCACTGAGCAGTGATATATATTAAAATGTGAATGTGAAAACACATATGTGTCTATTTGGAAATGCAAATATAAGATATATAACAAGCAATAAGAATGAATGAAATACAGGAGATAAAAATACAATAATAATTGAAGTAATACAAAAATGCAAGTGAGTACATAAATCAGAATGTTCTATTAGTATTTTTATTGCTGCTGCTGATCTTGCCAAAGTGGTTGTGTGGGAGAGTGATGCTTTCTGGAACTAGCTAACTCTAAGCTATCCATGCAACATGTTGGATTTTGGCTCAGCATGTTGTATGAATCTAATCTTCGTGGTTTGAAAACCTTAATTTGTAGCTGAGTTCGCTGTGTGGGCTTTGGGAACAGGAGCGTGTCCAGCAAAGTGAAACTAAGCAAATCAACTCTTAATGTGATGCGTTGTCCCAACTAGTTTTGTTTTCCTCAAACCAGGGTTTGGCAAAATCTGGACGATACACAAAACCCGAAATCATCATTGTTTTCATCCCCTTTTGAGTTCAAGGAAAGGTGGTCGCTTTAAACAAATACCTGCCTCCTCCTTACCCATTTTCCAGGTGTGTAACATTGTGGCTGGCCAGCGGTGCATCAAAAAACTGACGGACAATCAGACGTCTACCATGATCAAAGCTACAGCACGGTCTGCTCCTGACAGGCAAGAAGAAATTAGCCGCTTGGTAAGTACTGCTTCCTTTCGTCGGAACCATGCCAGAATGGGAGGTAACCTTTTTTGAGCTAGCCTGGGGTTGGTAGGAAGCTCAGAGCTGTGTGCTGCTGTAATTCAGAAGGAAGAGAGTGCAGGAATTTCATTCTTGGCTCTGGCTAATAACATACCAGCTGTGTACACTTCAGTGTACATGTGGTCCGCATTTTACAACTATTCATGTAACTGCTGTTCAAAATTACCATGCTGCTGAAAAAGTGACTTATTACCAGTCAAACCTGGCAACTTTAACATAGGTGGACTTCAACTCCCCACAATTCCTCAGCCAACATGGCTGGCTGGGGAATTGTGGGAGTTGAAGTCCACCCATCCTAAAGTTCCAAAATTGAGAAATACTGCCCTAGAGAAGACTATCTTGTTTGAAAACTTCAACCTCCCTTTGTCTTGTAGATGAAAAATGCCAGTTATAACCTGGACCCATACATACAAGAGTTTGGCATAAAAGTGAAAGATGACATGACTGAAGTGACTGGGAGGGTCTTGCCAGCCCCGATTTTACAATATGGAGGTCGGGTGAGTAGTAAGGAACCTGTGGGCTGCTTTTATTCACAAGCACAACTGGAGCCTGAGATGTTTATTTGTTAACTCCTATCAATCCATCCTTCAGAAACTGGAGTAGCAGGTAGCTTTCTGAGACCCTTAGCCAGGGGTCCCCAAACTTGGCAACTTTAAGACTTGTGGACTTCAACTCCCAGCATAGCTGGCTGGAGAATTCTGGGAGTTGAAGGTCCACATGTCTTAAAGTTGCCAAGTTTGGAGACCTCTGATCTTAGCTGTGATCTTAGAAAAGTTAACAGAAGGGAAAAAAGTTTCTATTTCTCTTAAGGTAAAGGTTTCTCTCGCACATACACGCTAGTCGTTTCTGGCTTTATGGGACGGTGCCCATCTCCATTACAAAGCCAAAGAGCCAGCGCTGTCCGAAGACGTCTCCGTCGTCATGCGGCCAGCATGACTAAACGCCGAAGGTGCAAAGGGCTCCCTATTTTTCTACTTGCATTTTTACATGCTTTCGAACTGCTAGGTTGGCAGAAGCTGGGACAAGTACTCCATTACGCGGCGCTAGGGATTCGAACCGCCAAACTGCTGACCTTTCTGATCGACAAGCTCAGCGTCTTAGCCACTGAGCCCCCACGTCCCTTCTATTTCTCTAGAAGCATCTTTTTTTCTTCCCTAGAAAATCATAGAATCGTAGGACTGGAAGGGTTCTCGGAGGTTTTCTATTCCAGGGGTCTCCAAGCTCCATGCCCACTACTCGGTCTGCTTAGTCAAGACAGAATAAGGCAGACTTAGGCTATCCCAGTCAAATGCTTGTGTAGTCCATTTTTTGAAAATCTTACTAATGGAATGCCCACAACCCTAGAAGACAAGCTATCCCTCCCCACCAGCCAAAATCTTTGAGCTATGGATTTGGTCAGGCACAAAGGAATAGGGTCACACAATAAGTTACAGATAAGATTGTTTGCTCAAGTCTATATACAAGAATCTTGTCAGCCAACTCAATTGGGGCTAGATAGGAGCCAGCAGAATTCGGGGTGGGGGCTGGACTTGGATCACTTGTGGCAACATGATGACTCCAGCCTGATTCCTCTCTTGGTGCCACCCCAGGCTCTGCCGCTCCTTCTCCTACAGTTCTTTTTTTTTTTTTTAAAGCATTTTCCTCCCACAGAACCGTGCCATCGCCACGCCCAATCAGGGGGTCTGGGATATGCGAGGGAAGCAGTTCTACAATGGGATCGAGATCAAAGTGTGGGCCATCGCCTGCTTTGCCCCTCAGAAGCAGTGCAGAGAAGAAGTGCTGAAGTGAGTGAGTGGAGTGCACGGGAAGGGGGAAGAAATGAAGGAGCTCCTAGAAGGAGCAGAAGGAGTTGACCTCGTCAGCTCAAGCCAGGCCTGGAACACAACCCTGTTTTGAAAAACCGGGTAGATACTGCTGGTTAAAAGAGGCAGGTTGCGGTTGCATAAAAATAGTGCAAGGGTGTCAGCCACAACAGAATATCTGGAAGCAATTTAACTCTCAAATATCCCCCGGTGCCCAGCATTAAACATAATAGTAGTTGCAATAGAAGATAATATTGGTAGCTCAGGGTTAAAATGAAAAGTCCTGGTGCTCTCTGAGCTTGGATGTTTTTCTTGCAGGCGTTTCATTACCCAACTAGGTAACATCATCAGTGCTAATAATGTAACCTAGTGGGGTAGTGAAACATCAGCAAAAAAAAGCAGCGAGAACACCAAGGAATAATTCCTTTGTAATAGCTTGGGGGTGGGCGGGGGGAGAATTACAGTTCTTGCTGGCTGGAATGTCAAACGTGGCAAGATGGCTGGGTTCTTACACGGGATATCCAAGATTCCACGTGAAAACAGTTGTAAAATTAAAGGTTTACTGATTTTCATCATTTTTTTGAGATTTAAAGACATCCTGTTCTGTCTCGCCTTTCCTCTTTTCGAAAAGATGAAAGAGTACACACACACACAAACGCAGGCAGGCAAGCTGGCTCGGACTTCACAGAGTTAATTCTTTGGAACTGATAATATTCTTGGCATTCCACCACGTCCTGCCTGCCAAGTCCGAACTGATAGCAAATAAAATTTTACACACAGAAAATCACAAGGCAGTCCACAAAGAAAATCTGAAGTAAGATTAAACTTTGTCCGGAACAAAGTTTCGGGAGAAAACACACCCACTTTTATCCCCTGTGGGGTGTGGCTCAATGACTCAGCTCACTCTCTGACCCTCCCACGCCTCCTACATTGCTGCTCACGTTCCTCCCTACGACGCTGCTTAGGATCGAGCCAACACTCTTCCTCTCTACTCCCTGTCAGGGGCTGCTCCGATATGCCTTCCTCCTGATTAATCTCAGGCTGTTCCTCTCGGTTGTCTGCTGGAACCTGAGGCACTATCAGGGAGGAAGGTCCTGGGGAGGAAGGCATTCCCAGTTCCTCCTCCTCATCTTCCAGGTCCTCTTCCTCTGACAGCATAGGCTCGGGAATCGGGGACACAACACATCCCCTATGGATGATATGCAAAATCTTACACATTGCTTATGCATAGAAGCTTCCAGGTTGAAACTGTAGGTTGTCCAGATAAGGATCTGTCTCTGCTCGGATTAGATCATGTTCAGCTCAATAGAGAATGATTTGCTGGAAACAAGCTTATTTCCTGTCTTCCCAAAGGGAAATAATTCACAAAGTACGGGAATATTGATGGAATACATTCACTCTCAACTTTGGTAAGGTTAAGATGTGTGGACTTCTAGGGAATTCTGGGAACTGAAGTCCCCACATTTTAATCTTTTTAGTTATACCGAATAGTAACCCCTCGCTGTTTCTATAGCAATAACCAAACTGTTTCCTCCTGAATGGTGGCATATCAGTTGTGAAAAAGTCATCTACGCTCTTCTGATCTGACTTTTTGTTTTCTTTGGATAGGAACTTTACGGACCAGCTGCGCAAAATTTCTAAGGATGCAGGGATGCCAATCCAGGGCCAGCCTTGCTTCTGTAAATATGCCCAAGGTGCTGACAGTGTGGAGCCCATGTTCCGACACCTTAAAAACACATATTCAGGACTCCAGCTCATCATTGTCATCCTGCCGGGAAAGACCCCAGTGTACGGTATGTCACCAGAATGGGTGGTCAGGAAGAGCATTTGAGAAGCGTAGTCTTTAGTTACTACCTACCTGTTCTGGCTGTGGAATTCTGGCAGTTGAAGTCCACCCATCTTTAAAGTTGCCAAGGTTGAAAAACACTGCATTAATCTAACCAACTTGTAGTATTAAAAAGTTTGGAGCATCTCAAGATTTCTCTATTCCTTACGGGACTTTGATTTTATTCTCCGCCGTGTCAACGGAGGTTTTCCTAAAGGGAGCTGCTTCGCCCAAACTTGTAGTAGTAAAAAGTTAAACAAGAACCGTCCTTTTGTGACGACCCCTGATCTCTGATGCTCTGTTCTTTCCCTGCAGCGGAGGTGAAGCGTGTAGGGGACACTCTTCTGGGCATGGCCACTCAGTGTGTGCAGGTCAAAAACGTGGTGAAGACTTCCCCCCAGACTCTTTCCAACCTCTGTCTCAAGATCAACGTTAAACTTGGGGGGATTAACAATATCTTGGTGCCCCATCAGCGGTATGTATTGCTCGGGGTTGAAGGGAGACCACTTGCTTCGTCCCTACTCGCTACTTTAGTTACGTTCTCTCTCTTCGTCTTTTGACCTTGGGGGAAAACTCCCAAGTCCTTTGTAAAATTGATCGTGAGGATGGGTCATAAATAGGTCTTTTTGATGCTGTTGTTCATTTGAATGGTCACTAAAGAAATGGTTGTCAGTCAAAAACTCCCTGTAGTTTCCTTGTACCCTCAGTCATCTTAGAATCGATCCTTTGTATAAAAACTCCTGCTTCGTGTTGCTTCCAGATCCGCCGTTTTTCAGCAGCCGGTTATATTCCTGGGAGCTGATGTGACTCATCCACCAGCTGGGGATGGAAAGAAGCCCTCCATAACAGCTGTAAGTTCACTTTTCCAAAGTCGTGGCCTTGAACAAAGCAAAGATAGCTCAGCTTTGGAATTCTGGTGGAAACGGGGCCTCAGCAGAAGACCTCATTTTGGGAGTCCTCCTCCTTCTCCCTCTCCCTCCCCCTCTCCTCTTCTCTTCTCTCCTCCTCTCCTTCCCTCCCCTCCTTATTAAGACGATTAAAGCGAGAGTGGGACTTCATGTTTCCTTAATGTTCTTCTCCTGATCTCCACCTTCAGTATATTGTTTCACTCTAACCAGTTGCAGTTTAGTCAATAATCCACGTTCAAGCATGGTTTAAGCTCAGTGTCTTCCTCTCCTCCTAAACTGCCCTTCCCCCAAAATGCTATATAAAGATTAGAGATCCACCTAACACCTGTTGCCTCCCACTTTCACCGTGAGCGAGTCATAGACATTGCCTCTTTGTCGACGGCAGGTGGTGGGCAGCATGGATGCCCACCCAAGCCGCTACTGCGCCACGGTTCGGGTACAGCGGCCACGCCAGGAAATCATTGAAGACCTTTCCTACATGGTTCGAGAACTCCTCATCCAGTTCTACAAGTCCACACGCTTCAAACCGACACGCATTATCTTCTACCGGGATGGTGTGCCTGAGGGACAGCTGCCACAGGTGAGGAAGACTTCTCCTTGCTGCCACTTCTGGAAAACCAGGTGCTGCATAGAAAGAGGAGTTCGCTCTCTGGTTCACCTTGGGTTGGTAGAGCCACCTTCTCTTCTTTAGATCAGGGGTCTCCAACCTTGGCAACTTCAAGACTTGTGAACTTCAACTCCCAGAGCAAAGCTGGCTGAGGAACTCTGGGAATTGAAGTCCACAAGCCTTAAAGTTGCTGGTCTTCCGGTTTGGGCTTCTTCAGCGACAGACCGAAACCTCGTCTCTGCGAGGCTTCGATCCGTGCTCACCGCTGGAGCGCCCTGAGCCGCCTGGTTTCGGGGCTAAGTCACCCCGTAGAGGTGGTGAAAAGGGGGAAGACTGCCTGAAGGGTTGAGGAGAGCCGCATCTCTCCTCCCCAGCTGGCCATTACTCCCTTCCCCAAAGGAGGTTGTAGCGGTGGTCAGAAATGGCCACCACAAAGAAGAACTCGACCGGAAAAGAATGTGCAGGAGGAAGATAAGAAGAGAAAGTTTTGGTTGACTGGGTCAAACAGCAAAAGCAACAAATAAGGTACCCTGGAATTGAAACTATTAAAAAACAAAACAATAACATTGTTCCCTAAGAAGATTTTTAAGCTGCGAAGGAGAGAGAAAAGGGAAAAGATTTGGTTTTTTTTCTCCTTTTCCTATACTGACAGCTAAGAGACTTAAGCAAGAAATTGGAAAAAAACCCACTTTGACATCAGTAGGCATTTAATGCTGAAAATAAAAAGTCAAAGGGATAATAAAGATTTCTGGATAATTAAAAGCTTTTGAAAACACAAGTCTTAAAAGTTGCCAAGGTTGGAGACCCCTGCTTTAGATGCTTGTGGGACCACCACCTCCCAATATTCATTGCACAACTTACAGGTAGTCCTCAGCTTGAGACTGCAATTGTGATCCACATTTCTATTGCTAAGCAAGGCAGTTACTTTTATCACTTTTCTTTCACAGTTGTCAAGCAGATCATTGCTTGTTAAAAGAACCAGCGGGAACTTTCGGTTTTCTTTTTGCAATTGTCATAAATGCCAGTTGCCAAGCGCCCAAATTTTGATCCTGCGACTGTGGGAAGGGCTGGAAAGTTAATAAGTGCAAGAACTGGTCATAAGCCACTTTTTTTTTTCAGAGCTGTTGTAACTTCCAACAGTCACTAAATGAAAATTGTAAGTTGAGGATTTATAGTCATGTTATATAGCTCAGTTTTTCCTGGATCTTCCTAACTTCTAATCTTCAGTGATCCGCTTGTTTGCAATCGAGAGCTGCACAATTTGCCAAGGTTGAACACCCCTGATCTATACGGTCTGTTCTGGGTCCTTTTGGGGAGGGCGCACAAAATAATACTCCCAAGCAGAGATGGTATTCAGCAGGTTCCGACCAGTTCTGGAGAACCGGTAGTGGAAAATTTGAGTAGTTTCGAGAACCAGCAAATACCACCTCTGACTGGCCCTGCCCCCATCTATTCTCTGCCTCCCATTGAGTCCCAGTTGATTGGCTGGGTCTTCTTTGGTTGCCCTGCACAGGAGAACGGAGCTGGAAAGCAGGTTAGTGGGGTGGGGAGGGAATGGGGATTTTGCAGTATCCTTCTCCTGCTATGCCCACCAAGCTGTGCCCACAGAACCGGTAGTAATTTTTTTTTTAATAGAATAGACTTCTTTATTGGCTAAGTGTGATTGGACACACAAGGAATTTGTCTTGGTGGAAATGCTGTCAGTGTACATAAAAGAAAAGATAACAGATAATAGATAATTAGAGTTGGAAGGGACCTTGTAGGTCATCTAGTCCAAACCCCACGCCCAAGCGGGAGACCCTACACCATTTCTGACAAGTGGCAGTCCAATCTCTTCTTGAAAGTCTCAAGTGATGGCGCTCCCACAACTTCCAAGGGCAACTTCTGTTCCATTGGTTGATTGTTCTCACTCTCTGAAAGTTTCTCCTTGTTTCCAGGTTAAATCTCTCCTTGTTCAGTTTCCATCCATTATTCCTTGTCTGGCCTACAGGCGCTTTAGAAAATAGCTTGACCCCGCTCCTCCTCCCTGTGGCAGCCCCTCAAATATTGGAAGACCGCTATCATGTCTCCCCTGGTCCTTCTCTTTACTAGACTAGCCAAGCCCAGTTCCTGCAACCGTTCGTTGTATGTTTTAGCCTCCACTCCCCTAATCATCCCGGTTGCTCTTCTCTGCACTTTTTCTAGAGTCTCAACATCTTTTTTATAGTGTGGTGACCAAAACTGGATGCTGTACTCTAGGTATGATCTTACTAAGGCTTTATAGAGTGGTCTTAGTACCTCCCTTGATCTCGATTGTATCCCTCTGTTAATACAATTTAAGATTGCATTGGCTTTTTTGGCTGCTGCTGCTGCACACGGCTGGCTCCTATTTAGCTGGTTGTCCACTAGGACTCCAAGATCCCTCTCCCAGATACATTCGTCAAGAGTCCAGAATCCCAGCACGGCTCCCAAGTGGGCTTCTCAGGGTCTTCTCTATTCATTGTGTTAGTGTATTTTCCTTCCTTCCTTCAGATCCTCCACTATGAGCTTCTGGCCATCCGGGATGCCTGCATCAAACTGGAGAAGGATTACCAGCCGGGCATCACCTACATTGTGGTTCAGAAAAGGCACCACACTCGCCTCTTCTGTGCAGACAAGAATGAGAGGGTGAGGCTCAGAGATGGGCATGGGTGGTGTGTTGATGGTGGAGGTTTATAGGATTCTGCACTGGGGTTTTATTCCGGTAAGCTGCCAGTGTCCCCGTGAGTTGGGCAGTTGTATAGGTAGCCCTCAACGTAGGACTACAATTGAGCCCAACATTCCTGTTGCTAAGCGAAACGTTTAAGTGAATTTTGCTCCATTTTGCAACCTTTCTTGTCACTGTTGTTAAGTGAATCACCACAGTTGTTACATTAGTAGCCCAGTTGTTAAGTGAATCTGGCTTCCTCATTGATTTTGCTTCTCGAAAGGGGATTGCGTGACCCTGGGACACGGCAACTGTCATAAATATGAGTCAGTTGCCCAGTCTCTGTAATTTAGTTTATTTTATTGTCATTGCACCTCCTACAATGAAATCAAACACCATCTTCAGTGCACATCATGACCATGAAAATAAACACAAACACACATCCTTCACCCATCACACATTCAACTGAAAACCCCCGACACCATACCAACACTGCACTATACAGCAGAATTCAACAGAGCTGCTGCCCTGGGAGATAAGCTGTTTTTCAGCCTGTTTGTCCTTGTTTTTATTATCCTGTACCGTCTGCCAGATGGTAATAGTTCAAAAAAAGGGTTCTTTGAGGATGAGATGGATCTTTGAGAATGTTTTGAACTTTCTTGAGGCAGTGGGGGCTATAAAGCTCTTCCAAAGAGGGGAGAGGGCAACCCATGATCCTCTGGGCAATGACGTTAACCCTCTGGAGTGCTGTCCTATCTGCCCCTGTGCAATTGGCAAACCATACAGAGGTGCAGCAAGTTAAGATACTCTCTATGGTGCAGCGGTATAAGGTCATCAGCAGTTTTCCATTCAGTTTTTGTTTCCTGAGAAATCTCTGGTAGTATAATCTCTGCTGGGCCCTTTTGACCAGGGCTGCAATGCGAGCCCCCCCAGGACAGGTCCTCTTTTAGGGTAACTCCCAGAAACTTAAAACTGGCCACTTGCTCCACTCGGTCTCCATTGATCACATGACTGTGGGGATGTTGCAATGGTCATAAGTGTGAAAAATGATCATGTCATTTTTTTCCCACTGCCGTTATAACTGAACGGTCACTAAATGAACTGTTGAAAGTCAAGGACTACCTGTATAAATGTTCTACATAAATAAATACATTCCACAATTCAAAGGCTGCTTAGACAGCTTAATCTGAGCATCAATAGCCATAGCACTGAGACTTATACACCACTTCACAGTGCTTTCCAGCCCTCTCTGAGCATTTTACAGAGTCAGCCCCCAACAATCTGGGTCCTCATTGTATCCATCTCGGAAGGATGGAAGGCTGAGTCAACCTTAAGCCTGGCGAGATTCGATCTGCCAAATTCAGGCAGCCGGCAGTCGGCAGAAGTAGCCTGCAGTACTGCACTCTCCCCACTGGGCCACCACAGCTCATCAAGACTTGTCTTCAACTCTTTCAAAGTATAGATCAGTGATCCTGGAATGGGAGGGGCGACTTGAGCGTATCCTGAGAATAATGGAGCCATCTGTAATGGCTTGCCTGCGAATTGAACTTCCGGTCTGGGGTTGCGGGCTGTGCTGGCGTAGAACAACGGAGTCTTTGTGGAAGGAGTGAAATGATTTGAGCCCCAGAAAGGAACCATTTGAGTCAAACCATTTTAAGAAACACAGATCTGGAGAAAGGTGAAGTTGCTGGACAGCAGACATTAGAAGCCGTGGGAAAGCCTTACCCCAGAACCATGCATGATGATAAATCAATCAATCGCACGCCTACAAAGGCAGTCCTCGACTTACGACCTCAACCGACCCCCAAATTTCTGTTCCTAAGCAAGACAGTTCTTAAGTGAGTTTTCCCCCCATTTTTCTTGCCACAGCTGTTAAGTGAATCACTGCAGTTCTTAAGTGAATCAGGCTTCCCCATTGACTCTGCTGGGGAGAAGCTTGCAAAAGGGCCTGGGACACTGCGACCATCAGTTGCTAAGCACCCAAATTTTTAGCGCATGACCACGGTTTGTAGGTATGAAAAATGTTGCTTTTAAGTTACTTTTATTCTGTGGTGTTGTAACTTTGAATGGTCATTTGTTGTAAGCCGAGGACTCCCTGTCACTCGAACTGCACTGCAGAATTGTGGAATTAAAGATCTTGGCGATTTTTATGGAAACCTGGTCCCACTTTTTTCTGGTACCTTTGCCATTGCTATTGTCTTTAACTATGTTTCTCCCTCTCTCTCTCCCTCCCTTTCTCTCCCTC
>NW_020769327.1:9441173-9472370 GCF_900518735.1 Pseudonaja textilis
TCCCTTTCTGTACCTCTCCTTCCCTCCCTTTCTCTTTCCCTCCCTCTCTTCCTCTCCCTCCCTTTCTCTCCCTCTCCCCCCCTCTCTCTCCCTTCTTCCCTTTCTGTACCTTTCCCTCCCTCCCTTTCTCTCTCCTTGCAGATTGGCAAAAGTGGGAACATACCAGCAGGAACTACTGTCGATACGAACATTACTCACCCTTTTGAGTTTGACTTCTATCTGTGCAGTCATGCCGGCATTCAGGTACCTTTTTTTTTAGCAGCTTCCTGGCAGAGACGGGTAAGGCAGGCCTCCTTCCAGGTGGGCTGGACTTCATTTCCCAGCATTCTCTGCCATGGCTGCAAATTCTAGAGATGGAAGGCCACATCTACAGCGAACGGAACAACTAACCGTAATCTCAGAAGACCTTTCAGACGGCCCCCCATCCTCTGAGGGGTACAGACAGTCCTTGACTTATGACCGTTAACTGACTTTGCTTGCCAGAAGTTTGCAAAACCATAGTCAGGTGACCCTGGGACCCTGCCATCGATATAAATATGAGTCAGATGCCAAGCGCCTGAATTTGAATCATGCGATGATGGGGATGCTACAGTGGTTGTAAGTGTGGAAAAAAAAAGATAAGTCGCTTTTTTCAATCGGCTGGAACATCAAACGGACATTCAGTGAACCGTTATAAGTAGAGGACTGCCTGTACCTCCTTCTTTTTACTGCACCTCCCGCCCAAACACCCTGCTATCATTGTGCTGGTAATGTTTCTCGCCTCTTTCCTTCCTTCCTTCTCCCCTAGGGTACCAGCAGACCCTCCCATTACTACGTGCTTTGGGACGATAACCGGTTTACAGCAGATGAGCTTCAAATTCTCACCTACCAGCTTTGCCACACCTACGTCCGTTGTACACGCTCTGTTTCTATCCCAGCACCAGCATACTACGCCCGATTGGTGGCCTTCCGGGCACGATACCATCTTGTAGACAAAGAGCATGACAGGTGAGTAGCTGCCCCCAAGGAAGATGCTCCTTGTAGAGTCCAATGCCCACCACTGGGTGGCGCTAGTGAGTTAGAGGTTCTGGCCTTCTCTGAGCTGCGCTATTTTCTTGGAAGACCTTTTATTGCCTGATATAACTGATACTCGGCCTGGTAACAAAAAGTCGTCCAGCGATGCCACCTCAAATACAAACAGGTATTGCAGCTAAATGTTGGCTTAGAAGCTGTAAGTTACACTGGGGAGGGAGGATGCCATAAGTGGGGAATTAAGTATCTCCGGAAAAAAATTGTATTAACAGTACAGGTAGTCCTCGACTTACGACCACAACTTCCCCATTGACTTTGCTCGTCAGAAGGTCACAAAAGGGGATCCCGTAACCCCCGAATACTGCAACCCTCATAAATATGAGTCAACTTCCAAATTGCATTTGAATTTTGATCACGGGACCACGGGGAAGCTGCAATGGTCATAAATGTGAAAAATGGTCATAGGTCACTTTTTTCAGTGCCGTTGTAACTTGAAATAGTCATTAAATGAGCTGTTGTAAGTCGAGGACTACCTGTAAATTTCACTTAAATAAAGGCTTTGTCAGGATTCCAGCAGTTACCCCCATTTCAATCATGAGTCTCGAGTCAAACTTCCAAAACTTCAAAAAGATTTATTGGGAGTTAACTTGTCCGGCACTGCCTGGTTGTAGCCGACTCTGAGACACATCATTCTTGTTACCCTTGATCCTGGTTTTCCCCTCACCCCCTGGATGTATCATAATTCATATTCTCCAATGGGAGACATCCCTAGCCAAGAGTCATCAATCATGTTCTCCAGTTAGAATTTTGCATGGCAGGAACTTCAGTCACCCAGTTACGATCTTTGAAAGCATTTATGGAATGCAGTTTCACTTTGCAAGCTGCCGCACTGCTCCCCCCTCCCTTTCTGTTGGCAACTCTAAAAGACCATAGAGATATTTTACGAGTTGACAGGCTTCACACTAATTCCCCAGCATGTCGTCCAAAGGCAAAAAGCGGCCCCCAGCCTGGAAAAGGGTTTGTCCCTTTAGTTCAGGGGTGCCAAACAGAAGGCCACGGGGCCCTCCTGCATGGCTTCGGCCTGGTCTACCCAGTGCAAACAGGAAACATGCCAGCAGTTTGGGGAGTGGCGTCAAGCTGGCCACGCCTACCTGGTCAGCCATGCCCACCCGGCCCCCAGAGGCCAACCAACAGCCCTGATGCGGCCCTCAATGAAATTGAGTTTGACACCTCTGCCCTAGTTTGTCTCTAATGCCCTTAGACTTATGGAGGAGGAAAAAACCTTTTTATCTAGCAGCGGTGTGCTGTTTGTCTAGAGCAACGTTTCCAACGATGGCAACTTTAAGATGCTGTCTGGGGAATTCTGGGAGTTGGAGTCTTAAAGTCCCCTGGAATAGAAGCTGTGCCATTTTACGCTGACAGTGATTTCCCTGCCTGGAGAAATCTGCCATCCTCGCGCCTTTCTTTTTCCTAATTAACGCTCTGTTTTAATCCCCCCCCTCCCCATTCCTTTTCTTCTGCCCTTTTAGTGGAGAAGGCAGTCACATCTCCGGCCAGAGCAACGGCCGAGACCCTCAAGCTCTCGCCAAGGCTGTGCAAGTTCATCAGGACACTTTACGTACCATGTACTTTGCTTGAAAACCCAACATTTTTACCTCACTCCAGAAAGCTTTCTGATTGGTAGGAGACATACAAAAAAAGAGAGAAAGAAAGAAGGAAGGAAAGAAAGAAAGAAAGAAAAAGAGAAAGAAAAGAAAGAAGAGAAAGAGAAGGAAGAAAAAAGAAGAAGCATTGGAGCACCTTGTGGTTATCCAATGGAGAGATCACTGCAGGCCGCGGACAAAACATTTCTAGGAAACTGCCCTTGTTTTCCAGGGTCAACGCAGGAGAACTGCATAACCTTTGTAGTATTAAAACAAGAGAGACTTTCTGCTTTTCAGGCTTTCCAGTTACCTGACCAAACAAATGCAAAATATTGAAACCGTGGGAGGGAATCTGTCCTTCAGTTTAAAAAAACAACAACAACCCCCACAGGTTTTCATCACTGGGATGGTGGGCAGTAGAGACAGGAGATGCAATATTAGACTTCTGACTGTGAAATAAGAAGAGTTCCAGTCCTTTTAATGCCCCAGTCAAAAATGCTGTTTCTTATTGGTTCAGGGTGGGGGGGGGGGGGGGGGGGGGCTGGGACTTGTAGAGCCTTAAAACAGATGACTAGATTTATAAAAACTAATATTTTAGGATACAAAATGCTTTAATTGGCAAAGAAGAAAAGAAGCCAGTAGTTTATAGATGAATTTTAACACGGTTACCCCTTCTCCACAGAAGAGGAAAATAATATGAATTTCCCCCCCCCCTCTCCTTTCTATATAATAATGGTGTAAGGTACCCGCAGCACTTACCACAAAAGGAAACTTGTCTTCCGTCTGTTTAAAAAGTGAGTTGGCTGCTGCCCCCTTAATGCGGCAGAAACACACCGTGGGCGAGTGCCTTACTGCTGCAAAATGATGACATTTTTTTTTTCACCTTTCAAACTGAAAAGAAAAGGAAAAAGGAAAGGGAAGGAAACCAACAATGCTCTTGACTTGACTTGGTCGTGGTCCAGATCTCTAGCTTGAAAATGTCTGTGTTTTGGGGTTTTGTTGATGTTCACCAAGCATACCATTTCATTTTCGCTCACAGCCTCGTGGTGGATTACAATTCTGTGCACTTTTATCCTGATATAGAAATACGGAGAGCTGCTGATGATAAAAACCTGCTTTTTTATTTTTTTTTGATGAATTGCGATTGATGGAATTGCTTCTGATGTGTTTCTTGTGTGGTGATTTTTCCCCTCCTTTTTAATTTAAAGGACGCTGCATTTCTGATGAACAGGGTGTGTGTAAAAGGAAGTGTCTTTGTCTGCCCTGCAAGCACAAAAAAAAAAAGAACTCTGCTATCAGTTCATGTCCTGATTTTTTTAATATATGGATGAAATTTTTTATTATCAAGTATTTTTATACGATGCTGAGTCTATTGCCAAAACATACACTCAAATTCTCACTGTTTACATCATTTTCCCTCCTTTATCTCTGTCCAACATTTTGGGAATATTACAGTAGATCGCTTGATCATCACAAAAACTCAAATTGGCATTATATCGAGAAGATTTCCAGGTGGCTCAGTTTCCCAGGGGCAGCCAGAATCTTCGTGCTGTATAGTAAAGGAATGATCATTTCATTTCCCGCAGTTGTGTAACTCCGATGTCTTCTCAAACCTTATATTGTTTTTCTGTGACAGGAAAGATGGATGTAAATCAAGACCATTTCTCCAGCTTGCTTTGAGATCAGAACATTAAAATGCACTTCGCTGTTTGTCTATAGAAATGGATCCTGATTTTCTAGGGAAAAAAACAAACCAGTCCTTTTACCCGTGGCTCTGAATTTTCCTTCCTGCAACAAACACCTTGGATAGGAAATATCCTGGACCGTGCTGGCCCCTTGCAAACCGATTTTGGCTGTTCAGAAGGAAGCCTGTGCCATAAAGTTGTCTCCAAACCATATCCTGTCACTTCAGAGTTGTATCTTCGAGTGCCAAAGTGAGCTTTCAACATCAGCCTCAGCAAAAGATCCCGATTCTCCCATAGAGCTGCACAACTCTTTATAATAATAGAATTTTTTTATTGGCCAAGTGTGATTGGACACACAAGGATTTTGTCTTGGTGCATTTGTAGTTTTTGTGGAACTCCCCACCCGTCAAGGAAAAGGGCAACGCTTGTGGGGTGAGACTTTTGGACTGTATGTGCTTCCAACATCAAGTTCAATTTTCTTCTCTCTTTTTTTAGGCCTTATCTCTTCTCCCCGCTTTACCCTGCTTCACCGTATCCCGTAGGGCAGAAAGTTAATCCATCTGAAAGCTATGCAAGCCAACAGGCCACTCAGAACGGAACCCAGTTAGGTGCTTTGCAATTTGATTGTGAGTCTGTATTATTTAACCACGAGGCTAACAACTGCCATGGGAATGCGCCCAGCCTGACAGTGCGCACAAAGAGGAGGTGGAAATTCCTGACACAAATGCTGTATCTCAGATGGCCTCTGAACAACTTGTCTGTTGCTCTGCTTAACGTGGGTGGAGCTGGTTGATCTTTCAAACATGAATAATACAGATTGTGGGCTCAGTGATCCTTCCTTCCTCTCATCCATCCATCCTGCTGCCTTCTTCCCTCCCTCCCTCCTTCCCTCCCATCCATCTCCCTCCCATCTTCCCCCCTTCATCCCTCCCTCCCTCTTCCCATCCATCTTTCCCCCTTCCCTCTCTGCTTTGAATCCTTCAAGGTTGGCATTGTTTTGCCCTGGGCACCTGCACTCAAACAGAAGCACCAAGACCGGAAGCCAACATTGCTTAACCAAGTGCCTGCATGGCAAACTCACCTACCAGCCTTCATCGAAGCTCCTCGTAGACGATTGTCGGTTTGCCTCACCCCCTTTTCTCAGCTTTTGCGTGAAAATGCATTTACAAAACAAAACCAAAACCAGAAGGACATGTTGAGTTTTTCTTGGTGTCTCTTCAGCCTGTCTGACTCTTTTCTGCTTGGAGTAGATTCTCACTTCTGACACCAGCACCGCGACCGCGATTCTAAACTGTTTTTGAGCAAGAATAAGCGACTTGGGCATTTGCAGAACGGGGAACGTGCGGGACAAGAGAACCCGAAAGAAACTTGGAGCTTTGACAAAACCACCCACAACAACGCATGCTTTAAAACCAACACCAAACCTCCGGGACTTGAATTGTTACCAATGGATCCCGCTTTCAGATTGTTTGTTCTTTTGCACTCCACAGTTAGGTTGCTGCTTTTAAAGGAGGAGAGGGACATGGCATGATTGGGGGGATGTTAAGTGGCCAGCGCTTTCCTCACCTCACCCCACTTCCTCACCTCTCCCCACCTGGTGCATGCAGAGTTTTCACGAAGTGCCGTAAATAATGTAATTGCTGCAACCTCTTTGAAACCATGTTTTTTTCTAAGTTTGGGGTGATTCTCCCCTCCCCCTTTCTCTCTCTCTCTCTCTCTCTCTCTCTCTCTCTCTCTCTTTCATTTTGATGTTTTAAGAACTGGGCTAACCACCCCCTGCATGTGCTACGTAACAAAAGCTACCTGTTGCATCCCTGCTTCGCTTGGGCAAAATTTGTCTTCTGTCTTTTGCAGGGGGCAGAGAGTGCACCCCAAAGAGGAAACATTCTCTGCTTCAGCTTCTTCCTCCGTCACTAAGTGTGGCTGTTGCTGCTGTTGCGCACTGCACGGGTGTTTTTGTGAGATCCGCAAAACGACAACAATACTAGTTTTAAAAAAAACCCTGTTTTGGGATGTTTCGCCTTGCACCTTAACCCGTATTCCTTGTGATAGGCTTCCCCCTCCCCTTTCTGTGGCCGGAAATGTTGCCGACGTCCCACAGGCTGTGTGGGTGGGTGGGTGGGGAACGGGAGCGTGAATGCAGCGTACAAATGTAGCCATCGGTTGTTGGTTTTTATTGTGATTATTTCTAATTTTGCCTGCACTGCTGCTTGTTCCGATGGACTGCTTAGGTCTGAATGAGGGGAAAGGGAGTGGGTGGATGAGGCTTCATAAAAGCAAGGAGAGACGTAAAATAAGGCCCGATTGAAGATTGGAGTCCAGTGGTTTGAGCGCTGATGGGCCCCGATGCCACATCAGAAGCTGGCATCGCAAGGACCTGGATTCAGAACTAGCTTGTAGGATTGAAGGATTCCAGTTGCTTGGGGAAACATTTTTTTCTCTGCATCCTGGATGTTTACAGTAGAGATGGTGTATCTCAAGCATTAGGTCAGTGCTTCTCAACCATGGCAACTTGAAGAGGCGTGGACTTCAACTCCCAGAATTCCCCAGGCAGCCATGCTGCCTGGGGAATTCTGGGAGTTGAAGTCCTCGCCTCTTCAAGTTGCCATGGTTGAGAAGCACACTGATCTAGGTTTGCAATAGTGGTGATTATCTGTAGCTGGGGGTGTAGGAGGAGGATGGAGATTTCATTCTCCAAGCTTCTGGGTTGGTTTCTGGACGTTTCGTTACTAGGCTACATAACCTCTTCGGTGGACCTTAGGAGTGTTAGTGTTCTGCTACTTCTTCGTGTGTCCCACCACACAGACCCCTTATAGGCGGAAGAACGCCAACACACACATTCCCTAAATTTCGCTGAAGCCTGGTTACGGAACGATTGGAAACCAACCCACAAGCTCGGAGAAGAAGCCTCCACCCTCACTGATCTAGGTGTTGCTGGATTCCAACATACATCGTCTCAACACCATTATCTACGCTGGGTGGGGATTATGAGAGTTGGAAACTAGCAGAACCTGGAAAGTGAGAAGTTCCTCCCCGCATCCCTGATCTAAGTACCTGGCAAAATTTACTTGAGAAGTTTTAAGTGGAAGCAAATGGACTTTTTTTTCTTTCCCATTTGGTGGATGCTTCAGAACCTTCTCAGGTTCTTCTGCTTTCTGGTCAGAATATCCATAATTGGGTGCAAACGCCTTTCTGGGTCTAGTTCTACATCTTTAAATGACACCGGAAGCTTTTTGTTTCGAAAGAGCTGTGTTTTTTTTCTCCCCGTCTGTTGAAAATTATACAAAATGTTTTGTTTTTTTTCCTCCTAAAGATTGTTCTCAAAAGAAAAGATATTGATGCTTCCTCCCCCTCTTTGCCTCTCTGTTTTCTCCTTATCACTTTGGGACCAACGAAGCAACTACTGTCCATAAAAAGCTGACATTGTAGAAAAGATGTAGTCCAGTCCTTTTTTTTTTTTCCTTCTTCTTCTCTCCCTCCCCTTCCTTTTATTCAAATGTTAAAAAGCATCTTGGCAGCCCAGTGCAAACTTGTTGTGCTGGTTCTATCTCGTGAGAGCCACACAGCAGAACAGCAATAATAATAATAATAATTTAAAAAAAGAAACAAAACCCGTATCACACATGCGCATGTAATTTTGCACTTCTAAATAATTGTGAAAGTTTTAAACTGATGGCAAATCTAGTCTTGTGTTCAAAACAGTTTTTTTTTTAACCTGTTATAAGGAAGCGTGGATGTGTAAATACAGAATGTTCACAAAACACATATGTCTGTGTAGCTTTGATTTTTTTGTGTGTGTTTGTGTGTTTATTTGAAATTGAGCATTGCATGGTCTGTTTTATTAAGCGGGTTTAAACTATTGCTGCATAACCTTGATTGACAGCAAGCTGCGGTCTTAATTTGATTTTTTTTTTTAAAGAATAACAAGATATCTTTCTATAAACATCAGAAATGCAATAATAAGGGGTGAAACAGAAAGTACAAAGGGAGGAAACAATGCTATATTGAAAAATTGTGGAGGGTTAGTTTTAACTTTCTTCTAGGACAGTTATTCCAACCTGGTGCTTTTTAAGTACACTGGAATTGCAATTTGAGTCGCCATCGGCGAATAGTCGGCAATATAAATTCAATAAACAAACAAATAAACACAAATAAAACAAATTAGCAGAAGCTTTGCGTTGGCTGGGAGTTGTAGTCTCATTGTATCTGAAGCGCACAGTTAGTCTAGTACAGCATGGCTGGCTCAGGAGTTACGGGAATTGAAATCTACAAGGGCCATAGCTGCCCATCCCTGGTCTAGTATATCAAAGAATCTTTCTGCACAGTCTATTCTTTGTGTGTCTGTGTGTGACCTTTGCATCAGGTGTTTTCAAATGACCTTGTTCTCTTTGGAATATCTGTAAATTACACTCAGTATTAAGCGAGCGCTCCCCTGACAAAAGGACTTTTAGAGCTTGAAAACCAAGCTGTTTGGCTCTCCTGCAATCCTGAAAATTGAACCTATTTATAAAATCCATGTATTCAGAGAGAGCAGCATTACTTAATCTCGTTTCTCTGGTGCTCCGTTGGAGTGTAATATAAATCAAGAGGCCAATAACTCCAACTATAATACTGTAGATCAGAAAGGAACCGCAAATTAGGCGTTGTTGAGCTACTAGCATTGTCTTAGTCCACTTGACCAGGAATTAAGTTCTAGAGTGATTGCAACCTGAAGAAGAGAAAATGGATTGGTACTATAAAGTTTTGTTATTTTGAATTAAAAATTCTTTCCTTTTCCTTTCTTTCCCTTCTCCTCCCCTCCTCTGATCCTTTACTTCTCAAAAAGCTTGTTTCCTCTGAAACACATCATGCTCAATTCAGCAAATACAAGAAAGCACAATTTAAACAAAAGATGAAGCATGTGGACATTTTAAACACCAAGATAGCATTAAAAACTGTGATGTAATATTCTGGAAAGCAATAAAATAAAAGGGTCTCAAGACCGATATAAAACTTTTAAGGTAGGTCAAATGAAGAAGGAAACATTGCAGGATTCTGATAATATTTTATTATTGTACAGCACGGTTTCTTCACCAAGGCAATCTTAAAATGCGTCCCAGACAGATGGCTATCTTAGTCTCTGAGTCTATCCACTTCTTCATGTCATTAGATGCCCTGTTCTTTACCCCATAAGAAGCTTTTTCAAACATTCTCTTGGAATTTTCCTGAAACTTAAAATCTGATTATTTTGGGCCATGCAACTCTGGATAAAACATAATAGGTCTCAAGTTCTTGTTTGATGCCTTTTCAAGTATTTGAGGAATGCTATCATTTTTCTTCTTGACACTAACATTCCTACTTCCTTGAATCACCGTGCCTGGTTTTTAGGCCCTGATCATTTCATTTCCCCTTTCTCAATCTGTTCCAATTTCTCTGAATGTTGCTCTTAAAATACAGTGCTCAGAAGTGAGGGTAAGGCAGCAGAGTCTGATCAAAGCAGAATAAAATGAAACACTGAGTTTGTAAGTCCTGTAATTTGGACATTGTACTTTCTCTTAGTGCACCTGAAAACTACGGGTAGTCCTTAACTGACCATCACAACTGAGGCCAGAATTTATGTTGCTAATTGAGGCATTTGTAAAGTGAGTTTTTCCCCATTTTACAACTTTCCATGCCACATTGTTAAGTGAATCACTGGAGTGGTTAAATTAGTTGCACGGTTTTTAAGTGAATCTGGCTTCCTCACTGACTTTTGCTTGTCAAAAGGGTGCAAAAGATGATAATGACCTCGGGATGCTGTGGCCGTCATAAATATGAACCAGTTCTCAAGCATCCAAATCAGAGGTGGTATTCAGCAGGTTCCAAGCAATTTCTGGAGAACCGGTAGCGGAAATTTTGAATAGTTCAGAGAACCGGAAAATGCCACCTCTGACTGGCTCCGCCCCCATCTATTCTCTGCCTCCTGAGTCTCAGCTGATTGGCTAGGTTTCTTTTGTTGCCCTGAACAGGAGAACGGAGCTGGAAAGCAGGTTAGTGAAGTGGGGAGGGAATGGGATTTTACAGTATCCTTCCTCTGCCATGCCCACCAAGCCATGACACGCCCACCAGGCCACACCCACATAACCAGTACTAAAAAAATTTGAACCCCACCACTGATCCAAATGGAAATCACGTGATCATTGGGATGCTGGTGTTAAAAAATGGTCATAGGTCACTTCCCGGTGCCGTTGTAACTTCAAACAGTCGCTAAATGAACTGTTGTAAGTCAACAACTACTAGTATTCAGTTTTGCACCCAGCCCAACTCATAGTTGGTAACCCAATATTATATTCCAAAGAATAGCAACCCCTTATGGAACAATAGGAAGATTCAGGAGGACCTTTAACAAGTAGAGGATTGGGCAGAAACCAGCAAGGTGAATTTTTAGGAGTGTGATTTTCTCCTTAGTCGTTCCCTAATCGATACCCTGATAAGGGAAAGGTACCAAGGAGAAGACCATACAGAAGCCAGTTTGGTCTAGTTGTTAACACACTAGACTAGAAACCAGGAGTCCTGCCTTAGGGATGAAAGCTAGCTGGGAGAATGGGCCAGACCTTGTCACTCAACCCAACCTACTTCACAGGATTGTTGCTATGGAGAAAATGGGAGGAAACTGTTTTAGATATGTTCACCATCTTGAGTTATTTGTAGAAACAATATAAATAGAATGGAATTCTTTATTGGCCAAGTGCGATTGGACACACAAGGAATTTGTCTTGGTGGAAATGCTCTCAGTATACATAAAAGATAATAAAATACTCCTCCCCAAAACTGGCAGGGCAAACTACTGTATATAAACAGGGAGCAAACCCCACGCTGACTTGATTTGATTTGATTTGTCAATTGCTTACAAGATAATGGGTATAGGTATATCCATCGTTATGAATACATGAAATGGATACAAATAAGAAAAATAAAAAGAAACAATAGGAGAGGGACGGTAGGCACGTTGGTGCGCTTATGCACACTCCCTACAAACCTCGTAGGAAAGGGGTGAGATCAATAGTAGACAGTCTAAGGTTAAAGTTTTTTGGGGGTGGGGAAGAAACCACCGAGTCAGGTAGAGTATTCCAGACATTGACCCTTCTGTTGCTGAAGTCGTATTTCCTGCAATCAAGTTTGGTGCGGTTAACCTTGAGTTTGTATCTATTGTTTGCTCTTGTGATGTTATGGTTGAAGCTGAAGTATTCATTGACTGGTAGGACTTTGCAATGTATGATTTTATATACTATACTTAGGTGGCGTAGTTCTAGGTTTTCTAGGTCTAGAATTTCAAGTCTGGTGGCATAAGGTATTCTGCAATGAGTAGAGGAGTGGAGAACTCTTGTGAAATATTTCTGGACTTTCTCAACTGTGTTAATATCAGATACATAATGTGGGTTCCAGACTTGCACTGATGATGTTACATAGTTGGGTAATGAAACATCTGTAAGGAAACAACCAAATCAGAGAGCAAGATATGATATAAATTATTAAAAGAATACCATCTAAGGGATGCTGTTTTTTTGTTAAAAATTGGGTTTTTCATGAAGAATAATAACGGGTTTAATAATGTGATTTTTACACCATTCAGTATTTTATGAATGCATTTGCTTTTGATTTTTAATATAGCAATAGCACTTAGACTTATATACCGCTTTATAGAGCTTCGCAGCCCTCTCTAAGTGGTTTACAGAGTGAGCCTATTGTCCCCAACAGCCTGGGTCCTCATTTGACCCACCTCGGAAGGATGGAAGGCTGAGTCAACCTTGAGCCTAGCGGTATGCTAAATATCAATAAATTCCCTCCACACAAAGAAGAGTTATTTTATTGGAGATTACTCCATCATTTTTAAAAGTGGGAAGGGGTCCAGGGAAGAAAAAGTTTAAGAAACACTAAAACAGCCTTTCCAAAACTTCTTCAGCCTTTCCATTCTATGACTCAATGATAACTTTACTATTTTAAAAAATATATACCTATGCATTTGCCTCTTGATTAATTTTATTCTGACGCTTTCAGCCCTTTTCTCTTCCCCAAATTGCTCTGAATGTTATTTCCAACTTCCAGAGCTAAATCTCTCATCTATTTTCATTTAATCTGCAGATTTCATCAATGTTCCGATGGCCATTCCAGTTACTGATTTTTACCAAAAAAAAAAAAATGTGGTTGGAAAGAAAAGTACAGCAGATAAATTATATTTGGTTCATGCAATGTGTTAAACTGGCTTATTCCATCCAGCTATGGTGAGAAAAGAAAAGCAATTCTGGTTGTAGAATTCAAATTCACGCAGAGACCGCTAGGATTAAAGAAGCAAATATTTATTTATTTGATTTGATTTGTCAATTGCTTACAAGATAACAAGTATAAGTATATACATAGTTATGAATAAATGAAATGGGTACATATAAGAAAAATAAAAGAAATAAACAATAGGACAGGGACGGTAGGCACGATTGGTGCGCTTATGCACGCCCCCTACAGACCTCTTGGGAAAGGTGTGAGGTCAATAGTAGACAGTCTAAGGTTAAAGTTTTTAGGGTTTGGGGAAGAAACCCCAGAGTCAGGCAGAGTACTCCAGACATTGACCACTAATGTTAGTTAATTCCGCAGCTCATTTATCGTTTGTTATTGCTGGTTATCAATAAAAATAATAAAGGAGCAATCTAGATTCGAACTCGGAACTCTCCGTCATTGAATCACTCCGCTTAAGCAACAAATGATTAAAAAAAAACACGCTTCCTCCTCTTCTGCTAGAAACTCCGCCTCTCCACCGCCTTCGGAGGAGCGGCCCAGCAAAAACACTTGCGCGTGCGCAGTGAGTAAAGCGCGAACTTGCGCGGGAGGAAGGAATTATAGAGCAGAAGTCTGTGAAGTCGAGGAGGGACTTCCGGAGCCCGGAACAGAAGTTAAAATACGCATGCGCGCCAACCGGTGAGTGTAAGGCGTATATAGATCGTCCCCCTCTTCTCCAGGCGCTCAGGGAGGTTGAAGAGCAGCTCCTAACCAAAGAGTCGAGAAATAGGAGGGGGAATTTCCGGGACGAGCGGGGAAGAGTGCGGTGGCGCATGCGCGCCCCCTCAAACGCCGAAGACCGCTCTCCTCAGAGCTTGGCTCCTTCAGGTCCCCTCAGTCGGTGAGCGGCGGAGCAGCGGTCGAGCTGGGCTGCGGGCGGCCACGCAATTTCCGCCTGCTCGGCCACCTCCGGAGCCCGCAGCTGACCGAAAAGGCCGGATTGGGCTGAGGCAGCAGCACAAGAAGAAAAGGGCGACGCGACTTCGGGCTGAGAGGCAGAAGAAGAAGAAGAAGAGGAGGAGGAGGAGGAGGAAGAAGAGGAGAATCCTCCGTCGCCCCCTCAGGCCCGGCCGGTCCGGACCGGGACGGCGTGAGCAGAAGACGAGAAAGAACCGGAGCGGCCCCCATCCCACAGAGCGGCCGCGCCGAGTCCATGAATGGAAATCGGCAGCGCAGGTGAGGCGGAGGAGGAGGAGCGGGCATCGGTAACGTCGGACTCGGCGAGGGGATGAGAAAGCCTTTTCCTACGGCCTCATTACTCCCCGGAAAGCGCAAGAGGGAGAGCGGCCCTTGGGGAGACTCCCTGACTTCTCCCAGAATTCGCCTCCCGTGTCTGGGCTGCTTTTCGGAACCGAGGCAGAAGTGGGCCCTTTGGCTTCAACCGGGGATCCAAGAGTGGTCAATATCGACCACCAAGGGACGGTCCAAAATAACCGTAAATGAAGTCAAAAGGGGGAGTGTCAGTGAATGGGGGGGGGTGTTATTAAAGAGGTCGATATAAGGGATGGTCAATATCGTGATCGTAAGATAAGCAGTCAAAAATACCGGTAGGAAAGTATGTTTGCTGCCTTTATTTATAAAAAATTAATGGTGGGTTATAACCACATGATTGGGGTCGGTGAATCTTTTAGGGCAGGGGTCTCCAACCTTGGCAACTTTAAGACAGGCGGACTTCAACTCCCAGAATTCCTCAGCTGAGCTTTGCTGGCTGAGGAATTCTGGGAGTTGAAGTCCACCTGTCTTAAAGTTGCCAAGGTTGGAGACCCCTGTTTTAGGGTCTCTCCATAAGGACCACTCCCTAGTCTTGAAGATGAGGCGCCTAGTAGTGGGACAGAGTTACCCAGGATTTGATAGACAGCTTGAATGCCTTCCGGTCTCCATTAATTGCTACTATTAGTATTAATAGTAATAGTACTATTAAAATAGCATTTATTAAATTATTTTCATGTGTTTGGGGCTCAGTAAACCATCTGAAACTTTATGAAGAGATGAGGGACCTAAACCTTCTCCCAAACTGGTGCCATCCAGCTGTTTTGGGGTTATGGCTTCCTTAATTCTCACTAGTCCCACAACTCTCCACTGTGCTGGTTGAGAGCTATGGGAATTACGGTCTAGCTTCTCCCCTTCTAGAGGACACAGGTTGGGGAAGGGGATAAAATGGGAGGGTGGATGAGTTGACTTATAGGGGACCGTATAGCAGGTGAGAAGGGGGTGGAGTTTCATGCTTAAGTTTGGACTGGGAGTAAAGGTGACTGTTCAGGCTTTGTGGAGCACTCCTTACCTGTTAAAGGAACATTGCATTGCCATGAAATAGATGACTATTGTACACCTTTTTATTAAATGGCATATTCCAATAACTATGGACCTGCAGACTTGGAACTGTTGAATGAAGAAGGGGAATGGGTTTCTATGTGCTTTGGAAGTAAATTAGTACAGGGTACTGTTTTTCAGTTAAAAAGTGGGCAATAGAGTTCAATTCCCATGATCATCTCCAGCATACTGTTGAAAAGCACTGGTATACCCAAACACCATTATTGTAAATTGTGTGTGTGTGTGTGTGTGCATGCGCTCTTGCTCTGATGTATCATTTCAGTAGAATAAAGATGAGGTATTTTTGTGGCAGTGAGCATCCTGGATATAATAATGATGAGGGGCGCTTCGTATCTTATTATTCTAAAGGATGAGAACTGAAATATTTATAGAAGAAACTGTATTTCTATTGTGAAATAGATACTCTAATATATGCTACAGCTTCTTATTGCCTATTCTGATATAAAAATTGCATAAGGCGATGGATCATTGGGAGAAACCTACTTATTCCCCCTGAAAATTGCATTTTCTGTTACATATTGGCAGGCATAGTATTGGTCAACCCAGTGTAGTACATTTAAACATCAGTACTATGCTACACAAAGTTTGCTGAAATATTGTGGAACCATAGAAGCTACTCTCACCTAACTGAAATAAGTTGGAGAAATCTGCTTAATTGCTTTAGGCACAATAGCTCAAAATTTAGGAATATTTTGATTAGCTGACTTGAGAGATTTTGAAGTGAGAGTAAATCTGTTCTCTATATGCTTCTCAAACGTGCTTAGAAATAACGTACTATTATTGGTTATCTAGAACTACTTGACTTTTTATTGAATGAGTTTTGAAGACTTTAATACCAGTATAAATTTCAAGGTATAATGGAATAAATGATGGCAACTGCTTTCTTCAGTTATCACTGTTTAAATCAATTGTTTAATGAAGAGACAGCAGCTTTTCAAGTTATCAACATGAGAGCTGACATAGTTGCACAAAAACTGAAACTTTATAATTATTCCTACAATTACAAATTTTTAGTATTATTTAAATCACAGTCTAGATTAGTTACAAGCAACATTGACTAATAGAAGCAGATATTTAAATTTTCAATTATGATCATCAGTCACATTATTTGTTTTCAATTCATGATCTTCATAGATTTCAATATTATCCTTTTCTGCAATGAGAGATGGATTTTTAATATTTATTCACAGCAGTTAAACTATTTTGAAGTTAGTGTTCCTTACAATATGACACATATTTAGTGTGACTATTTGCAGCTAACTTAAAAAAAAGTGACACTGTATGACTTAATTCAACCATTAATCCATAAACGATGCTTTACAAACATCGTTAAGTGAAAACAACAATCCATATTATAATGGAGCATAGCAAATTGTATGAATTGGGCCACAGTCTACTGTATTGAGTAGCCATTGATGTCATCTAGAGGGATAACCTTTGCAGTATATATGTGTTTTTTTTTTTCATACTTTAGGACAGGGGTATCAAACTCGTGGGCTGGATGCATCACATGCTGGCCACACCCACCCGTTTTAGCGAAGGAGAAAACAGTTGCAATACATCAAGACAACATAACTGCGAGTTTGACACCCTTTAGGACATTGCTGGGTTGCATCCAGAATTTGCTGTTTAATTTCCTAACTAGATTTGTATTTAAACTTAATTTTTTAAAAAAGCACCCTGAGAAACACTCCCACAACACACAAATTTTCCATGCAGATGGAGAGTTGAAATAGAGCTTGAACCCTTTTCCTCCTCTTCCATCATTTTGGTCATTGGCCAACAAAATTCATTTATTCAATTTCTGTAGCCGTCCATCTCAGTCCAATTGACTTTTTTTTAAAAAAGGTTTCAGTACTAAAATTAAAACAACATTGTGCCAAACATTCTAAACTACATGCTGTAAGAATGAAATGTAAACTGCTAACATAAATATAAAAATATAACACCAATATAGCAATAGCTCTTAGACTTATATACCCTTTCACAGTGCTTCACAGCCCTCTCTAAGTGGTTTACAGAGTCAGCAAATTGCCCCTACCAATCTGGGTCCTCATTTTACCAACCTTGGAAGGATGAGTCAACCTTGAGCCAAAGTGATGGCAGCTGGCAAACATGATTATAAATATTAAGATTAATAATCAACCATGTAGTCTTAGATTATATCTGTACAACTGGCATTTTGTGCATATATAAATCTATATAAAACAGTAAAATGTACATATAGTCATAAATATAAGTGTCTACAACACTATAAAACACTGTAAAAACTACAGGTATTCCAAAGGTAAATTTTAATACTTTGTCTGTAAAACTATGTTGCAAAAATTTAGATGGAACATAGATGTGTGAGGAGGTGTGGAGACTGAAACCTAAAATAACCCAGAAAAATAGTGATGGACCTGCCTAATCGTAGTAATGACCCCAGTGCCCATGAGTATGAATCACAGCAAATGAGTGTAAACGTTAGAGCTGATAAAGCTGCTATAATTGTTTTGAAAAATGGTAGTAAAACATGTTTAATATATGTTGAAAAACAATAGAATTTGTTTAACGTTATTAGAATTGTAACTTTATATCCTGGTGAGTTTCTTAGGCTGCTTAAGTAAGAGGTAATTGCAACCCTCCTGTAGCTAGAAAAAACCCCAATATTATGCTTATTTATATACATAAATAGTTATAAGGGTTTTTCTATCCAAATTTCCTTTCTGCAGAAGTTTCCATTATTTCTATCAAATCCTTAGTAGTTGTTGTTATTACTGTTCAATTCTCAGAGACTGCTTGGGCAAGTCCCTGTAATTTTCTTGGCCAGGTTTTTCAGAAGAGGTTTGCATTACCACCACCTAGGACTGAAAAAAAGTGGCTGGCCTATGGTCCCCCGGCTGGCTTTATGCCCAAGGGAGGACTAAAACTCACAGTCTCCCAGTTTCTAGCTGATGTCTTAATCACTGCAGCAAATTGGCTCTCAGCTATTATTATAGCTCTTACTTTAATGCTCCCAGTAAATCCACAAAAGTTGCACTCTGAACTAGGTTGGCATGTCACAGTATATTTTAAAATGTCTTGGCATTGATTCAAACTTAATGTCAAACTGTAAATCTGGCTGTATTCACATGACTTATGCACCATGATTAACTTAATCATGGTTTCAGCTAATCCAGTTTCAACAATGCACACGCAGATTGGGTTCACATGATGCAGTTAAATATGATTGGCTAGTTCATGGCTCAGTTTTTGGATTCCAAATAGTCACTGAATAGAGGATTCTCTATAAAATTAGTACTGAAGATAATTAAGAATGACTGATAATGTGCAGTAGTTTTCAGATGAATCTTTGCTTATTTCAAAATAGCTTGACACACTAACAAGTGCACAAGATTTGTACAAGCTCCTTGCTAGGTACAGGAGACTTTTCAAACACCAAAGATAATGTTTTGATTCCTTACTTCTATCCATCACATATACAAAAATTCTTGTTTGCAGAAACTAATATCTGGAAATGAACTTACATCTGATCTGAGGTAATGGTTGATAAAGTTGTGATAGTGGAGTTTCGCTCTCTTCCCCCATATTTTCCTTGGTTACTGGATTATGTTTCTGTGTATTTGAGGCTATGATTAAATGCCATTTGCATAGAGATAAAAATTTGGTTGCACTGAAGTGTATACTTGAGTTTTGTGGATCTTAAATAAAGATGTTTTCTACCTAACATGTCAGAAGATCTTCCCAGGAAGAGTGTCAGAATATAAGATGAAGCCACCAAAGGATTCAAGTCTAAGCAGTATTCACTGTGCTTATGAGTATTACTGTTAGTAGGTAGTTTGCAAAGCAAGGCTCTGTATTTAACTTTCTGGAGAGTTTTATGAGTCACTAATATAATTACGAATCTGTATTAATAGTATATTTTAAAGTAATTTAGTTGGTGCCTGAAAAGTTTCAGAGAAAAGTGTTTTTGGAAAAGGTGTACATAGCAGAGATGTAGAAACACATCAATCAAACAAAAATCAAGATAGATTTAAGAGGAATTTAAATATCTCCTTTTGCTTAAATAACTCCATTAAGTAATTTCCTTCTTTCTGAACATCTTTATTTCTGGACCAAAATTGGCTTCCTGAAATATAACTAAACAATTCAATGCTTTGGCAAGGGACGCAGTGGCATAGCATCATGAAATCTGTGAAATATATACATTATATCCAGGGGGGAAAAAACTATAATATTTATATCTATCAGTATACCATTGTTGTCTTTCTTTAGAACATTTTAGAGTTTTGGGAGTTATTAGGAAAATTTCCCCTCCTTGGTAGCTGCTGTTAAATGGAACAAAAGTGTTATTAAAATCAGATCTGTACTTATAACCCTGGGATATGCCTGAAGTCTGTACTTCCTTCTCACGGTTATTCTATATTTATTATCTACAAAATGATGGCTACACTCATCATACTAAGCCACAATGTGTTTCTTTTTGGTTTAATCAGTTCTGGGAATTCAACTGCCAGTATTAATCCATGGTTAATGGCTTAGTCTGTTTGAGATTTTTTAATTAAAGATTTTAAATACAATAGTATTTAGTAAAGTATAGTAAATAGTAAAAGTAAATGCAGATTAAACTCAAAAAGAAAGAATAAAAAGTACAAAGAAAACTAGAAAAAAAGAAAAGAAATAGAATAATGAAAAAAATATCTCAAGAAATGACTTCCAATCTTAATTAGAACAAGTTAAAAAAGATAACTCGTCACCCCTATAAAGTTACAAACCCTTTTTTCTTCTCCCCATATCCCATCCTTTCTATAAGGAAATTCATCAACTTTTCAGCCCTACTTTCAGCAAAAAGTTTGTAAAGAGGTATTCCTTTCTTTTACTTGTAGCAATCTTGATTTTTAATTCATTCAGATGTTGTCTTTTTCCCATCACAGATTCCCAAAACTTTAATATGCCTCTTTAGTGTAAAGTCATTAGTATAAAATCTTGGTTAGTCTTTTGTATTGTCCCTTTGATTTTCAAAGCATTAACGAACTCCTTTTTTTATCCAGTAAAAACTCCTTCTCAGGATCCTTCTCTTGGGTCTTCTCTACCTTGTAAGCCACATTTTTTTCTTGTCATATTTATTTCCAATTGAATGCTTTGTTTATTTTGTAACCCCCACTTTTTAAAAATCCATATTTCTGATTCTATTATTTCTGCATTGAGAAAACATTTTTTCACATCTTTTCACATCTTTTAGATATAATCTGTCCATAGAATAAGATAAACTCTGATTAATAATCCCCAGGCTAATTTAACAGCAACAAGTCAGAAATCACTCTTTGTATGGCACTCTGGTTGGGTTTCTCTAATTTTCTGAAATCACATTATCCACAGAACCAAAACTAATGAGACTAGGCTCAACATGCCAAGCCAACAAAAACAAAAGATAATTAAAATTAATGAAGTTTAACATACTATGTGAATGCAGCCACTGTGTTTTTAACTTATTTGGCTAAGCATGCCAGCACACAAGTCATTTGGCTAACTAGACACTCTACAAAAGCAAACAATGTGCGGGGGCGGTGGGGGACAAAAAAAAGTTAGGTTATGCAACATTTGTTTTTGTCAACTTGTAGAGTAAGACAGTTTATAAGCCACTGTAACTGCATCAATTTTATTCATCAAACAAACCCTTAGGATTTTTGTTTTTAAATCAAGCTAATAAGCGAAACTCAGTTCCTTTCCCTTTTCCAACATGTAGTATGGTTTATATGTTCAAGTCTTTTCATTTACTACATCATTCCTTTATTTTAGATATGCCAATGCTCCTTAATCACTACTGTTTTCTATTACTATTATTTTCCTAAATAATTTAAACTGATCCGTATGAAGGTGAGGGTGCTGAATGTGTAGGGCATATTTTATAGGATAAGCATATTTCAGCTATGGTTAAGCTGTACAATGACAATAAAGGCAGAATAGAAACATAGAGGGCAGCTTTTTATTTTTACCATCTGCATAATCTAAGCAATGCTTGGATAACATTTATAATAACATTCTTTCACCATGGAAGAAAAGCTCGATACAAAGGTATAGTAGCAGGAACCTGAAAATTACTCAGCCTTTTAAGCAAGCAGAAACAAGATCACAAAAGGCCAAATGACTCACAAGTCAAATTTATATGAGTGACAATTCATATTTTGGGGAAAATAATGAAGGCAGGATTTTAAAAAATCTAAATCTAAAACCAATGTCCCATAGGAAATGTAGTGTGTTGTCCTACTGCTTATACTATCATGTACAGCATTATATTTACTGAGGAGAAAATACATTAAAATTCATATAATTAATAATTCTTATTCATTATTAATACAGTACTTTAATTATATAACCTATAATTAAACTTTCTTTCTATGTACCTATCTATTTAAACATATACATACACTTCTTTCAGAAGGCTAACTAGAGGACCAAGAAAGAACATAATAAATCCCATGCTCTAGATTTCCACACTGCATGATATCATTAATTATGATTTACTGAAGAAACCTTAGTTGATCAGGTTTAAACAGACCAACCTATGGCTTCCAGCGGAGGCATGGCAAGCTAAACGTGTCTCCATGGAATGCAGAGACGATGACCTCAGCAAAGACCAGAGAAACAGTGAGTAGACTGGTTCTTCAGACAGCATAGGAGATTGCCCACAAGTACTCTGGATGGCTATACCTCATAAGAAAATCACAGGATACCAGTCTCCAGCAAGTCGGAATGCCATATGAAAGGATTAACCATCAAGCTCACATCTACAGCTGGCACCTTTTAAAAGACACTAAGTTTGCTATCCTCCCTTCTAAACACTTTTGGAAATTGCTTATTTAAATATATTAAGACTATTCGGAACAACAAATTTGAAGTCTCCCATGACAGTATCAACAATATCAGTAACAATGTGTTAGTTTAGTATTCCTAGATAGTTTGGGAAAGATAAATCAGGACCCCTATTTAAAGTGGTGTGGTAAACAACTAATTCTACCACTGTTTGCTGGCTGGGAAAATTGTGGCAGTTGAAATCCACAAGTCAAGATTGAAAAACATTGCACTATAGTGTTCATTGGCACAGCTTCCAGGAAAACATGTCCCAGAGTATATCTGCAGCCCCTGAATTTCATATCATGAGAGAATCAAGTTCATTGTCACCATGATAAAAAAATGGTTGAGATTCTAGAAAGAGTGCACAGAAGAGCGACAAAGATGATTAAAGGCTATCTGGTCGTGGAAGAATGGTTAATCAGTGGAACAGCTCGCCTCCAGAAGTTGTGGGTGCTCCATCTCTGGAGGTTTTTGAGAAGAGATTGGAGAGAGCAATTTGTCCAGAAAAGTTTAGGGTCTCCTGTTTGAGCAGAGGGTTGGACTAGAAAACCTCCAAGGTCCCTTTCCAGGCTTGCTTTGTGTATTCTATTCTTTAATGGTTTCTATAGAAAAAGGCTGTATTCAGCATAACTCCATTCTTTACCAGTATGCTCTGCACTGTAATTTATTTTCATAAGTGAACCATACACCATCACCAAATAAAGGAATTGTTTTTTGTATTAAACATTCATTTCTACTTTATGGGATTTTTATGCATTTTGTTCTATTATTTTCATATTTCAATTTTGGATTGCTAAAAATGGAACAAACTCTGTTTAGCATGAATATTATCAAATTATTAGAGGATTGTATTCTTTGAAATGATTCGAAAGAATTGTGTTGGAACTTAATATCTCCATGATACTAACTAATTAAAGCAGATGCATGTTTTCCTGGTTCAAATGGAAAGACTCCCAGGCTATTTTAATTAGGAGTCAAAAAATGCTGTGCTCATTAAACTTCCAAAGCACTTTTCCCAAATCATTTCAAAGAGTGCCCAACTCTTTGAAGACGTACAGCCCCAATAGTTATACGTTTTCTTGTAATAATTTGTAATGAAATTGCTTTACATGCTGAAGTTCATTTTGTACTTCTTTCGGGAACAGTAGTTTTTAAACAATCCTGTTTCAGACATTTTAGAATAAATTTATAATTTAGATAATTTCAGATAAATTGTGAATATGAAACAGAACAAATTTAACAAATAAATCAATTAATCTACTCTACCAGTAGGGAGTTTGAATGATTTATAGAAGAGCTCCCTCAAAAATGATTTCATTCTTTCAGGGAGAAGCAGAGGCAATGACAAAAAATACTTTAAACTCCTTGCAACATTACTTTTTTCAATGTTTTGTAAACACAAGTCATAGACTAGCAAAGACAATGTTTATCTGAGTTGATACTTTTCTTCCAGTTAGAACTGTTTAAAACTCTGGTAGTTTAAATTGTTTAAAATAAACAGTAGTTTAAATTTAGTTTAAAATAAATACGTAAATACCTATAGAATAGATTACAAGAACTGGTATTGTGAGAGCATTTTCTCAAATGACATGATGGCTGGTTTTACCTGTTAACCTCTTGTGATTATTAGAATTTTCTGAACGCTTGGTGAAGGTTAATATATTGCAATATAGCTGTGAAACCAGGGGCAGAATGCCCTTTACATTATTTATGTTATTGCTTGTTACCATGCATCAGTGATATTAACAGCTGAAATCAGTAAGTGGGAATATGTACAGGTTCTATTATGTGTAGGTGTATGAAAGTGATGGTTGTGGTTGATTGTGTTGCGTCCGCAAATGATGACATTTGTCTTATGAATCATTCCAAGAACCCCAGAGCAATGTTCACCTTTTCTTTAATTTCTTTATTTTTCATTAATGACTGGCACAGATAGTGAAATGAAAATGTCACTATCTTGCACAGTGGTGGCTAACCTTTGGGGGTTTCTGTGCCAAAAATTGTGCTCGCGCACACATGCCAGCACCCAGAAGGCAATGCGCACATCCTCCCATGCCCCCCTGCACATGTGCATGCAATCCCCTCTGCCCACTTACCTGCACTGCACCTCACAGCTGATTTTCGGCTCTTTTGAGGCCTTTTTTGCCTCCCAGGGGCTTGAGGGAGGCCTCTGCAGGATTTGCAGGCCGAAAAATGGGCCCATTTTGTCACTTCCAGTATTTCCGAAAATATAGGAAGTGATGAAACGGGCCTATTACTTGGCTTGCAAAGGCCTTCCTCAAACCTCTGGGAGGCCGAAAAGAGCCTCAGGTGGGCCAAAAATCAGCTGTGAGGTGTGCGTATGCTCAGTGAAGTAAGTTTGCCTGTGGCTCGTGTGCTGGAACAAATGGCTCTCCCTTGCCACCTGTGTTTCTGTGTTTCATCCTTGTGTTTCTGTGCAGCCTGGATTAATTGCTTTGGGGGGGTGCTCTGGGGGTGAGATTTCTCTGCGGCCCACCAAAATTTTCTCGCAGCCCACCAGTTGGCAACAGCTGCTTTAGCAGCAATCGGTTGTTCTTACTGCTTGAGAACTGACTGTGTATCCCTCTCATTTATGTAGTGCTGTACATGTACTTCTGCTACTTTATTTATAAATTCAGTAGCATTATAAATATACAACAACAACAGATATCTAAAGGGCAGAAGCTATCTGAAATTAGCATTTGTCTTGGCTTCAGATCTAAGATATGGAGATAGGTTTGGGTGAATATAGACACTGATAAGGGAAAGGCTGTGTTTTCCTAAACTTGAGATAGGTATGCCCAGAATTTTGATGAATGAGGAGAAAAGGACTATAAAAACGGGTTTATAGGTTTATAAGGTTTAGATTGCAAAAGTCAACATTAGCTGTAAATATTTTTTAATATGCATGGTAACGGCTGGACTGAAAAATATAAGCAACAAAATGAATTCATATCAGAATTAATTCAAGGTATGGCTAATTAGAGCAGAACCAAACAGTATAGGTAGTCTTTGACTTACAACCATTCATTTCGTGATCATTTGAATTTACAATGGTGTTGAAAAAAGTTATTTATAACTGTCTTTCACACAACCGTTGCAGCATACCCATGGTCACATGATCAGAATTTGGATGCTTGGCAACTGTTGTGTATTTATGACGGTTGCAGTGTCCCAGGGTCATGTTTGGCTACCTTCTGACAAGCAAAGTCAGTGGGGAGGCCAGATTCACTTAACAGACATGTTATTAACTTAACAATTGCAGTGATTCACTTAACTGTGGCAAGAAAGATTGTAAAATTGGATAAAACTCTCTTGACAACTGTCTTGCTCAGCAATAGAAATTTTGGGCTCAATTATGGTTGTAAGTTGAAGAATACCTGTAATATAAAAGAAGGAAAAATTCTCTTGATTAACGCTTTCTTGTCAACAAGCCTTGTTTCAGGATGGTGAGGTGTTTCTTTTTTTAAAAAAAACTTTTCAGTTTAAGCTAAAGCCAAGGAATTTTCTGATGATCTTTCATTTATTTCTAACTAGTCTCACTGCTTAGCTTTTAGGTTAGCTGTTGCAGATGGAAATTAGTGCAGTAGTTGTGTAAATGTAATGGAGGGGATAATTCTGGATGTTTCTTTGCATCAATATCACTAAAGCAGTTTTAGCATTCATCTCTAAGTTATACCCTTGTTTTATTTGGCAGGAACCGTTGGGGCTCAGCCCCTACTCATGGTGCCCCGACGACCTGGCTATGGCACCATGGGAAAACCTATTAAATTGCTGGCCAACTGCTTCCAAGTTGAAATCCCAAAGATTGATGTCTACCTCTATGAGGTGGATATTAAGCCAGATAAGTGTCCTAGGAGAGTGAACAGGTAAGTTATAATGGTTAATATTATTTTAGCTTACTAATATTGATTAGCTGGTGAAGTGAGATGCTTTGAATAGCTAGTGCTGGTCTCTTGTTTGAGGAGAAAATGTTTGATAGTCTTTTTATTTTTAAAAAATAGCTGATGCTATGAGCGTATTATTTATTCTTGGATTGAGGAGTAAATTTGTAACTCAAACATACATTGTTTTACATAGACATCCACATACCGGAAAAAAATAAAATTCATTTGTAAAAATGGCATATGTCTTTAGCATTGGCAGAGCAAATAGAACATGACAAAAGTAAGTAGCTTTTTTTGTTTTTAAGAGTCATTAGCACTTTAAGTAATTTGGGAGTCAGTATGATTCAAAATGAAATTGAACACAACTTTTTGAAAGTTAACATTAATCATGAATCTGGTTTAGTTTCTATAGATAGCATTCTTTTTTTATACTGAAATTATACCGTGGGCTTCCAAGAAAGGGCATGTTTTCATGGTAGTGCTATTAGAGCAACGTAAGTTAAAAAACAACAACAACCATAATTACTTTATTGGATGATTCCTATTTCTTGGTAGGATAGTAAACTTTTGTGTGTTGTTACTCATTAAAAATGCTTATTAGTGTATTAATCAGAACACAAAATCAACCAGTTGCAGATTAGATTTGAATAGGCTGAAAACTCTGCTGGATCAGGCCCAGGGTATATCTAAACTGGCCTTCTGTTTCCACAGGGGTCATAGAGTTGCCTCTGAGAAGCCCAAAACAGAACATAAGAGAATAGTCACCTCAAAACCTTATTTTTCAACAACTGGCTTTGAGAGGCAAATTTCCACAGTTACTAGCAATACTATACAGCAATCATCTTGACTAAAGGTCATGGACTGCTTTGCACCCAATGAAACTGTACAGATGAGTTCTATAATAGAAAATGTCAGTGTTCAACAATATACAGTTAAATAATCCCTGTCTTCAGTCAATTACCATTCTGCTTCATTGTACAACTTATTCTATTTTATACAAGAACTTTCCATTTACTCTCACCATGCTATCCATGATTCCAACCTGAGTATTTCCTGTACCAAAGAAAACCAAAACATGGGAATTGTTCCAACCAAAGAATATAATTTTTGTTGTTCCTTTCTGCATCTTCTGCAATCTTAGTTTCATTTTAAGATGTAATAAACAAAATTAAGCACGGTATTCTATAAGTAATTTATATTTTATGAAACACTTCATTAGAATTAACTGGAAACTATACACATGGGCAACTTTTTCCATGTGTTAAAAGTTTTGAACTCATGGGTAAGAACTCTGTTTCTTGGTCTGTAAATGGTGGAAATAGATAATTAACTGTAGCCTGACTTCAAGAAAATAGAATTTTGAAGTCCTCTGAATGGAACAGTTTTAATAACAGATGTTTATGTTGCTCTTCCTATTGAGGGTTTGTGTAATTTGTCCACTAGACAAGTAATTTAATTTGGGTAAATTAAAAGGAATTCGAACTGTTTTTGGTTCTGCAATATCCATATGATGTGAAAACATGGTCTTGTAGCTGACTGATTTCATACTTGCTCAGGAGTTTCATCAGCTATTGTTTATATGCTATGCAGTAAGTATCAGTAACTAGATTTTCCATAATGCTTTCTTTATTTTTGCTTAATATTTATCTGTGTTGTTTAAACACTCATCTTTAAGACATAATGAAAGTACGTTTTGCGATTTCAGTGAATTTAGTGTGTCAAAGAAAAATTGACAGACTTGTGTTTAGATATTAGAATCTTAGTCCATTGAAGCCTGTTAATTTTAAGCTTAATTTTAAGTGTTGCTATGTAACTATTACAAAGAATATAATTTTAGTTATAAAAGGTAAGTATAGATAAGTAACATTTTAAAGTTTTATATAAAAGGGCATTGCAATTTTAAGCTCTGTATTCTATATAGCTATGATATAAAATATTTATATTGTTAGATTTGTATTCACTTTCTATTCAAGACTGACCTCCCTCCCTCCGTTTTTCCCATCACAGTTCTTGAGATTATACAACAGATTAATGATTTGTTTATCATATCTTGAGGTTTCAAGGTGAATAATATTAAACTCAAAAGCCTGTTTGCTGTTCCATAATGACTTAGAATTCCCTTTTCAAAAGCTGTAGACCAGTTATCTGTCATCAATACCTTAGATTAAAACCTGGAGAGATTCAGAGAGCACTTAATCTCAAGTGATTTTGAAAAATAGTACAGTAATTACAAAAATTGGCATGCATCCATCACAAAGGAATCTACCTGTGTGTTAAAAAAAAAATTATCACAGTAAGGGTTCTTCCGCTGTAGAACTAATTACCAAGATTGTTGGTGAGCTCTGCCTGGATAGCTTTTTGATAGGGATACTTTAATTTGAATTCCTGCTGTGAGCTAGAAGTTGGGCTTTCCACCTTTCTCCAGAGTGTTGTCGACAGGATCCAGGCATGGGATATATTCAGCTGTGCTCGGCTATAGACTGAATAGAAAAACCGAAGACTCCCACCCTCCACCCCCGGCTACTGTCTCCAGTTCTTCTATTCAGTTGTGGCTGAACTAGACAGCTCCCCTGTTTTTAATAAATAGAGGGACACTGTCAGGTTAAATTTCCTTGGATATATATTCCATGAACAGTCCTAAAGGGACTAGAGGCACGAGAGGCTCTGGTTTGCCTTCGTGCTTCCTTCGCGCAGGAAAAAGAGGAAAACGTTTGGAACAGCTGCAAAGCGAAGGGCTTCGCATCTGTCATCTGGCTAGCGGGGGACCGGTTTTTCAGATTTTTCACAGTTCCGAAGATATTGCACCCAGCTCCTAGAGAAAGGTACTGGGGGCATCTAGCGCTGACCTGCCTGATAGGCAGCCTGCCTAATAAGGGAGCGTTGCCTAATCAAAGCAGCGGATCCCTGTGCCAGTTCCCTGGCTTCACTGCCTGTCACAGGAGCGTTTTGATGGGAGCACCATTTTGAAGTGAAGAAGATTCAGAGTATCAGAAGCCAGAGCTAGACAATTTACAACACTGCAACCTGTTATTAATTTGACGCAATCCGTGGCTAGGAGGATTAAAATAGTCCTGTTATTGCCATTTATCTGCCTGGCTGGAAATTCAACATCAGTCTGTCAAGCGACTTTTAGAACAATCCGCTGGCTACAAACTTTTGAACAGCCCTGTGATTGTCTTCCTGTTGTGTTTCAACAGAGTCTCAGCTATAGTGTGCAGCATTTGGCTTTCTCATTCATTCAGTGGCATCAGTGGTACGAGATATTTTTCAATATGGTCCAAAGGCAGTTAGATTTACCAGAATCTTGCCATTCCTTTATAACAGGGGTCTTCAAGCTTCTCCACTTTAAGACTTCTGTGCTTCAACTCCCAGAAATCCCCAGGCTCAAGTCTTGAAGTGGTGAAGTTTGGAGACCCCTGCTTTAGAGTAGCTGTTAAACCTCAGAAGTCAAAATAGAATGTGCTCCATAAATGATGTGGCAGAACAGGAGTCTCCTAGAATCATCTCGAAGTATTTAATAGCCAAATATGAATGGAACTAGTGGAATCATATTACCTCATCCTAAAATGCAGTGTTTTGATATAAATCTGAAAAGATGAACAGGTTCCCCGCTTCTCTTATATGTCTATTTATGATGTGCACCACCAAAGAGCTAGTACTTTTGATCTCTCCCCTCCTCCATCTGATTCAAAAGTAGATTGAAGTGGGATCAAAAACACTAGCTTTATCTGGAAGTCTGATCTGTTTTGTTCTGGTGTGTTAGCCTCTTCAGATTGTTTAATTATTTTTATTGATGATATAGTATATTAAATTAAATGTATATTACATTTAATGTAAATAGCTTGTTTTATTTCTTCTCTCTGAATGCCATGCAATTTAAAGGTGCAAATATATTTTTCCCCCTCTTTCATTTTCCTAGGGAGGTAGTAGATTCAATGGTGCAGCATTTTAAAGTGACGATTTTTGGTGACCATAGACCAGTTTATGATGGTAAAAGAAGCCTTTATACAGCCAATCCACTCCCTGTAGCAACAACTGGGGTAAGATAGTTACATGGTTTCCTTATTTGTGACAGATCTAAAGCTACAAGAAATTGCTTCAGTGTTATTTTCAATTGCTTGTTATATATTTCAGTTACTACCACGTACATGGGGATTTTATTCATTTATTTAATTTGACATTGGTGATATATGTCAAAAATTTGACTGACAACCAAGCAATTTCAAGCCACCAATTCAGTAAATTGATAACATTTTACAAACGAAAGCATAAAAAGGGTAAGAAACAATTAAAAATGAGGACAACAGAACTATTTTCAGAATATTACTAATTCATTTTAAAATATAAAAACTACATATTTAAAATTTTGCAAAGAAGCATAATCAAAAGAGAAAGAAAAAAAGAAAGTGAAAGAGAGAGAAATTAAGAAAGAAAGGCCTTTACTAGATATTAACACTCTCTGGATACTGAGAGTGACAGCAGAAGGATTTGAGAGTAGGGAAGAGGTAGACATAAAGGGACTGTTGAACAAGTGGATTTTTCATCACCAGCATCATTTATAAGGCATAGAGCAGACAGGGTCAAGCCCAAGCCCAAAGACAACACAGTGAAATCAGTTAAGTCCAGTCCTTTATTTGCTTGTACAGAATGGACAGAATTTGCCAGACTAAAGCTATAACCTTCTAACCTACTAGATATATCCAGAGAGATTCTAAGAGGTGGCTACCCCGAACCTCTTCCTTCCTTCTCCATCCAGCTAAAGACTGCACAGTCCCTTTATTTTGGGCTTTTCTCTGAATGTGCTGCCTCCTCCCTGGGGGTGCTTGGTGTGACCAAGATCATGCCCCCACCCCCACCCCCCTTCAGCTTCTCCAGGTGCACATTCCCTCACAGTGTAGTGTAGTGTAAAAATGTTTGATTTGAAGTGAGGAGACCCAGATTCTAGTCCATCTTCAACTAGAGAAGTTCACTAGGTGACTTCGGAGAGTTATTTTTTGTCGGCCCAACTGGTCTCATAAGACCTGTTGTTCTGGGGGAAATAAGGAAGTACAACACAACCCAATTGAACTCCTATTACAAAAGATAGGATCCAAATGAAATAAATAAATATATGTTGGACAGGCTCAAGGTGCCTTACATTAAAAACTCAGAGTGGTTAAAATGCAAAACATATAAAAATGAAATGATGCTGTGGGAAAGCAGATAGAATGCCACAAGGAAGGGCTACCCAGCCCTCTTGGGGAATGATACTCCAGAAGTATCTATAGAGTTAAATTTTAGTACATAAAATCTGGATAGGCGTCATTGAGTCGTCAATCCTGGGAAAAGTGTACTTTTTGACATATCAAGCACGGACTGTATACATGTTTCTTCTGTAAGAGATGCTGAGTTCTTAAGGTTTTCCAGTGAATGTAATTCTTAATTGCAGTGTGGATCCTGACATATTGGTAGGGACATACAGGGGTATTCCTTGTCTAATGACCTTAATTGGAACCAGAATTGAAGTGAAACAGT
>NW_020769327.1:9472380-9498909 GCF_900518735.1 Pseudonaja textilis
AAAGGTTTCCCCATCCCTGGCCTACTGGTTTTTCAGTTGTGGGGGAAATCAATTTTTGACTTGAATGGGAGTTCTGGGAGTTGAAGTCCATAAGGGATAAAAGAGCCAAGTTTCCCTACCCTTTGGACCATCCTTCTGCATGCTGATCTCCCTTTAAAAGCACAAGATGTGAAATTATGAAATGCTGATGCATATTTCATCTACTATTTTGTGTGACTGCAAAATACTGGAAAGGATGCTTTTGTCTGCTGATGTGCCAAGCCAGATTGTGACAATATTTTTCAGATGTTCTAACTTCATAATGGTTTATACTCTTATTGTAGTCTTAAGTAATCTTTTAAAACAGCTTTCTCAGGCTACAATGCAAAATTTGAAGAAAACCACCATGGGGCATAGTTTATTTATTTAGTAGATTTTTGAAGCTACCCAGCTCAGTGTGATTCTAGGTAATGTATAATAACAAAGAAAATTAACCCCCTCCCCAATTGCTCCAGAGAATAGGAGCAGCTGTTGAAATTTCTATTTAGCACCTGTAGCATAGGCTCCCCCTAAGAACAGTTCTAAATCTGTATTATGAATGGTTTGATATTTATTTATTTAGCAAATTTATATAGCTGCCCATCTTACAAACATGACTCTGGATGGTGTGCAATAAAACAGACAGTTAAAAATATAAATGACTATCAAAAACAAATTAATTAAACTTAATGATAATCATAAATAAAACTGCTAGGGATACCACAGTTCTACCTTACTTAAACCTATACAATCTTTTCAGCATTTGCCATAGTAAATGAGGCTACCTTTTTGTAAGGATTTCAAGGTCAATGATGTATGTGCAAATACAGATATATTTGAATTTGTTTTCAAATATGGTGAGTTTACAGTTTAAAAGCAGAATGCTTGGTTACAATAGGATTCCAGATTCCTATCTAAAGTTCAACATGGTGTTTTAAATATTTCCTTTCCATATTTGAATTTAACTTGCTGCAGTTTTCTTGTCTTCAATATATTGTCTGGAATTTCTTCCCTGAATAGCCATAGATTTAACAGCAAGGGAATTAAAGCTGCTTTAAATCACGTAATTGAAATTTATTAGCAAAGAAATGAAATTAAAATGTGTATGCAATTTTCTTGACTTTTCACACTGAGCTTGAAAATTTTCTTTACTTCCTCTCCATGGCCTTTTCTCTCAATAGGTTGATTTGGATGTAACATTGCCAGGAGAAGGTGGCAAAGATCGTCCCTTCAAGGTGTCTATAAAATTTGTTTCCCGGGTAAGCTGGCACCTGTTGCATGAAGTTCTGACTGGACGAACCTTACCTGAGCCTCTGGAATTGGACAAGCCAATCAGCACTAACCCTGTTCATGCTGTTGATGTGGTGCTACGACATTTACCCTCCATGAAGTAGGTTTCCTAATGTGCTCTGTGCCATTTATTTCCAGAGTTATTTTTTTGTGGAGTTTTGCTTTTAGAGTTGCGTGCAAAAGTTTGGGGGATGAGGAGAGCATGCATTTTGCATTAGGAAGATCATTGATAGTTTCTCAGTTCTGCTTGTTGAGCAAATTAGTTCTGGTAGAAATGAAGAGGAAAATTCTTGAATAATTGGTAAGGTTTTCCACAAGGATGTAATTAAGTGAAGATCAAGGGCAATGGGAGACTTGTGAATTTGACAAGTGACAGACAATCAAACGAAGTGACAGACACTAAAGCAAGAGAAATACCAGCTGTGCTGCTTGTCTTGAAAATTAGGGCTGTATATCTCGGAATTACAAAACTGTATTTTAAAAGCATTTTTATATGAAGATATACTTTCAGCAAGTAGCCGTTTATAATGTGAATTGGTCTTTGAAAGTTGAAAATTTGAAAAGAAATCCATTTTATACACTTACCTGTTTAATTTCAGTTCAGTGCCTTCAAGGTTAAATGTTCTACAAACCTGGTTTTCAGGACTCCAACATTCCCTTCCCCCCAAAAGGAGACAGGCCCTTGTAGGTGGGGAATTTTGAGAGAAAAGTAAAACTCCAGATTGAGTGGTACTGGGAAAGGTGAGGTGTGAAGTGCTCTTTTTTTAAAAAAAAATCATATGTGATGAATTCATTAGATAATTCAAGCAAACTATTTCCTCTTAGAATGTTCTCCTTCTCAGGTTTGGAAAAAAAATAGACAATAAATACCAGGTAATAAATCATTTGTGTAGACCGAAGATGCTAAATCCAGCTTGTAATGTAACTGTTAAGTGATTTTTACTATAGTTTTTCCAACTATAGTAAAAATGAGCATGACTCACTTAACAGTTACATTGCTTGATGATGAACATTCTGATTCCAGTTGTGGTCATAACTCAAGAACTATCTATAATGTCTTTATTTTATTTTTATTATTTATTTATTTTTTATTATGAACCACCAGGCATTCATGTAGTTTATGATGACCTGTGAAATAGATCAATAAAAACTTGGTTCCTTCTCTACATAGGTATACACCTGTAGGCCGTTCCTTTTTTTCTGCTCCTGAAGGCTATGATCATCCATTGGGAGGTGGCAGGGAAGTCTGGTTTGGATTTCATCAGTCTGTTCGGCCAGCAATGTGGAAAATGATGCTGAATATAGATGGTAACCACCAGTTCTGTTTTGAGAAATGGCAGGGGTGGATTTATAAAAGATTGACGTTGTACATGGATATGAAAATGCATTTATGAAGGCTTAATATGTATACACATAGACAACTCATTTTCATGTTTTGTAAGGAAAAGTCCTTCTGTTTTACAAATCTCAGTTTCCTTGTATAAATTCCCCATCCTGGCTTGGGGATTCTGGGATTGAAGTCCACAACTCTTCAAGTTTCCAAGCTTGAAAAACACGGAATTAGGGAAACAAAATAAATACTATTTTGTTCTGATAGGAATAACAGGTGTGCATTTGTCAAAAGAAATTGTAACTGGAGGTAAATAAGAATTTATGTTGCAATTCTGCAACATATTTTCATGCTTGAACAGTTTGCTTGATTTTTTCCCTCTGAATTAACCCATGGGAAAAATAAACTGCAGCTACACTTCAATCGTGTAAATTTTTATTCTGATTCTCCTGCCTGTACATTGCCCTTGTTGACCCCAGGCAAGATCCTAGCAGGAGTTCTAGACCACTCAGAAGGCTGGCATCGGGATGTTTTGGCTTCTGGTGGTTCTGGTTCTGTGCTAAACTATGGTTAGATCATTTTAAAAAGTGTTCTGTTTTCTAATAAAGTTGTTCTCTCAGACAACACAAAGGCCAATCAGTCTTTAAATTGCTCTCTCCGGAGGAAAACTTTTAACATTACTCCAAAATTTAAATTGCTGTGGAAATAGTTTTTATTGATTGCTTGTGTTTATGTTTAACCTTACCAGCAAAACTACAAGGCAAGCTATGTGATACCCCTTTCCCCAGTATTGGCCTTAGGCTTGGGGTTGATCTTTGCCATTGTTTAATGGTCCTTTGTGGATTTTGTTAGCAGACTATTTTAGCCTGGGTTGCTGTTGATTTAATATTTTTAATTTTGCAGCCAACCAGAGTCCACTGGAGTCAAGACATTTAAATAAATAATTTTCATAACATCTTGTGAAGGAAGAAAGGCTCAGATATAGCAACTAGTCAAACATTTGCCCTGTTGCTCCATGATTAAGTAGGAGCTGAGTATATGATTTTGTATTTCCAATATTAAGCACAAGCATTTGCTGAGATTCCATATTAAATTAATTCTATTTATTTAGAAATTTTGTGAAAACAAAATCCATTTAAATCAGTTGAAGATTATTGTAAAGCATAAAATTATTTCAGCCAGCCTGAAATACAGATACTTGGTGGTCCTCAACTTCTGACTGGTTTCTTTGTGGCAAGTTATGATGGACTCCCCAAAAAACTGTTCATGATTCAGTTTCAAAGTTACGATGACACATACCCTTGCAGACACATGATTACAGTTTGAGCGCTTGGCAGTTGACTTTCCATTACAGTTATTTGCAGCGCCCCAGTTATGCAAATGCAATTTTTGGTGTTTTTTTTGCTGGTTTCTGGCCTTTACTTTTGGTTTCTGGGAAAAACTGACCATTGAATAAAACGGATTCATAAAATGTCTGCTGTGTTTGCTTAATGATCACAGCAAAAAAATGTCATAAAATTGGGTCAGGTCATGTGACTTGCTTAACAACTACAGTGACTTATGGCCATAATTCTAGGCTCAACATGAGGAGTATTAAAATGCTTTGGTCCAAAAATTGGAGCTGAAAAGAATGCAGTGTGTACAGTCAAATATTTTGTGTGCGCTGTTAATAAGAGAATGAGGAATCAGCTTAGTACCAGAAAAGTCAATATTTATTCAAGACATAATTGAAGTGTGGGGTTTGCCACATTAGATATAAGACAAGTTTCCAACTTAGTGATTATGTCAGTGAAGGGAACTGTTTAAGTGGCATATCAATCTTGTTTATAATCATTCTCTCACAGCCAAACATATTCAAAATTCTCAGTGTTGTAGATTTGCCCTATCCAATGTCATGTTTTCAACTGCCTCTTGTCTCGATACCAGCCTCTGAATCAGAATAAATCAGAGGAAAAACAAATAACCCCTGGACATTGGAGGAGGAGAGCAGTGTGAGTCTGTCAGGAAGAGTCTGATAGCACCTTTTCTGGATAACAGATTTTATTAAAAAGCAGGAGCTTTTGTGAACTGCAACTCACGAAAGCTTAAGCCTTTTAATAAAATGCATTAATCAGAAAAGGTGTTACCAGACTGCTTCTAAAGAATCCCTGGGATAAAAGGTAAACTGTCCAGTTGAGGAGACAAGGAATAATGGATGGAAACTGATCGAGGAGAGATTCAGCCTAGAAATAAGGAGAAATTTTCTGACCGTGAATCAACCAATGGAACAGAAGTTGCCTTCAGAAGTTGTAGGAGCTTCATCACTGGAGGCTTTCAAGAAGAGCCTGGATTGCAATCTGTCAGAAATGGTGTAGGGTCTCCTGCTAGGGCAGTGGGTTGGACTAGATGATCTACAACTTCCAACTCTGTTAATCTGTTAATCTTAGGTAGTGATTGTGTGACAGCTTTGAAGACCATTTATTTCCTTACTTTTTATTTTTCCCCTTAGTTTCTGCCACTGCCTTCTACAAAGCACAACCTGTAATTCAGTTCATGTGTGAAGTTCTTGATATACACAACATTGATGAACAGCCACGACCTCTGACTGATTCTCACCGTGTAAAATTCACCAAAGAGATAAAGGGTGAGTTTAAAAAATGTAGCATTTAATCCACACAGTGCTAATCTTACTGCTTTAGGAGGTGCTAGCTTAGATCTCAGACATCTCTATTCATCAAAAACACAATGGTACATTATCTTTGGTGCCACATAGTGACTTATTTGCGTGGCATCTATGTGACGGGCAATGGATTTGTATTTTTGAAAATGTATCCTCTCCCAATAAACAATGAAAGGATTTTTTTTTTTCAGCTGTCTGTGCTGTAGAGATTTCAGTCTGCATTGCCAGAAAGGCTCCATTGCCAGAATTGTGTGCTGGTTCTTTATCTCTTGCCTTCTAACCACACTGTGCATCATCTCTGATTGACTTTTACTACTGTATTCTTTCAGCTGCTACAGTGCAGCTTCCTGACAAAACTAGGTTGGTTATATGCCAACCAATCGGTCACCTTACAAATGCACCAAGTGTAAGACATGGGGAGCATTGGATTATAGTTATGTTCAAATAGTACTGTTTGAGATATTTCTACTCGTAAACTGACAGCAAACAACACTCCTAACTAGCCCTGATGATGTTACCTTGTTGGGGTAATGAAATGTCTGCAAGAAAACAAGCAAGCTCAGACAGCACCAAGGATTCCCCATTGATATTTCAACTTGTTTCATTTGCTACTTACTTCAGTTAGTATCAAAATATTGGTTCTTGCGTGCTATACGGGTAGTCCTCGACTTACAGCTGATCACTTAACAGTTCCAAAACTCCAGTGCTACCCCCTCTGGGGTTATGTGACTGGATTTTGGGCATTTGGCAACTGCCCTGCATTTATGGCCATTTATAGCATCCAATGGTCACATGACAATTTAGGATGTTTCTGCCAAAAACTAGTATTTACTTCTGGTTTTTTTGCAAACCCTGACCCAGAGTGAACAATGGGTTTGTTTAACAACTGCCAGGTTCACTTAACAACCATCACCAAAAAGAAATGTAAAATCATCTCTGATTGACTTTTACTACTGTATTCTTTCAGCTGCTACAGTGCAGCTTCCTGACAAAACTAGGTTGGTTATATGCCAACCAATTGGTTGGCATATAACCAATGATTTACAACCAATGATTTACAACCAATGATTTACAACCATTATGACTTGCAATTGTAATTGCCAGGTTTAGTTATGGTCATAACTTGAGGATTACCTGCCATGGTTAAAATATTAGACTGGGATCCAGGTTCAGATCCAATATCATGGAAGCACATTGGATGGCTTTGGCCAAGTTATTCCCCTCATGCCAACCAACTTTATTAGACATTGTTGTTTGAAAAATTGTGTGTGTGTGTGTGGGGGGGGGATCATGTATACAATCTTGAGCTCCTGGAGAAAAGGCAAGAATTACTGGTACAAACAAACAAACAAATAAACAGCCATATTTGAATTGGAAGAAAGACACCCCTTGTGAGGATACATTTTGTGTGTACCTGAAGCTACTTTGCCTATTTTAAATAGAATAGAATACTTTATTGGCCAAGTGTGATTGGACACACAAGGAATTTGTCTTGGTGTAAATACTCTCAATATACATAAAGAAAAGGTACATTAGTTAAGAATCAAGAATCATAACGTACAACACTTAATGATAGTCATAGGGTACAATCAACAATCAAATCATACTAGGAAACAGTCAAGTGGGAGGGGGTGGGTGATAAGGAGTGGTGAGAAGATTAACAGTAATAGTAGTGTACACTTTGTAAATAGTTGAACAGTGTTGAGGGAGTTATTTGTTTAGCAGAGTGATGGCTTTTGGGAAAAAACCGTTCTTGTGTCTAGTTGTTCAGAGCTCTATAGCGTCATTTTGAGGGAAGGAGTTGAAACAGTTTATGTCCAGGATGTGAGGGGTCTGTATATGTTCCCAGCCCTCTTTTTGACTCATGCAGTATACAGGTTCTCAAATCAAAGGAAGCATATGCATATTTTAAATTAGCAGTAGTGCAAAAGTAGCTTCCCCATTTTTTTCCAAAGAAAGTAAAGGGAGACATGTTCTTTTGATATGTGTCACTGCTTCAGACAAAGCAGGTTTGCTGATTAGCCTCCATTTCAGTTCTAGTTATCGGGGCTATGCAGTAGCATTCAGAGTAGCAGCTGTGGTTTCTTTATGGCGAGCATCAGCAGTGTTTTTCCTGGGCAGTGTGCCATGGTGTGATCTTGCACGAAGAGGTGGGGGGAAGTAAAAGGCCCCAAATGTTGCAAATCCCAAAAAAATCTTACATGTTCGATAGTGTACCTCCTTTCCAAGGTCTTGCATGTTTTACTTGAAATCTTGCAAAACTGTAGCCTTTTAAAAGATATGTATCCACTTGGCTGGTGTGGATGCTGTCTGGGCCAATTCTGCTCTATGAGAAGAGGAAACACAAATACGGATTCTTTGAATTGGATCGGGTTTGCTGTTTCATTTCCTTGTAGCCTTCACAGGCATTGACTTCCTTCCACACTAGAAATGGACAGACTTTTGAGAAGGAAGGAAGTCCTTGTTCTCTCCAATGTTCACACATACTCATTTTCATTAAAAAATATATGAACGTTCACAAAATAGGGAAAAAGACACTCAATGAAACATGGTCATCTCCCCAAAGTTGTATTCCTTGCACAAAGGAGCTAACAGGATGGACGTGTTTGGCTTGATTTTTGTTTTTTGGAATTTTAGAGCTTTATTTTCCCAGATACAGTGAGCAGGAAGGAAGCATCAACAGGGAAAAAATCCTTCAGGTGCTGTCTGTATTCTTTGTGGTGGGAGAAAGAAAATGCCATTCTCCAATGAGTTGCTCCGAGCATCCAGAAGTGGGAGGTGCTTAGTCTCTGCTAGGATAGGCTGGGTTTAATTGATAGGATGCTCCTCCTTCTCCTCGGGCTCCTGCCTAGCGTCCCCCAGTTTTAGCTCAGCCTTTGGTGCGATAGGCAGCTTATCCTTGGCCGGAGCAGGAACACTTTGAGGTTTGGATAGTTTTAAAACATACCAGCTTTCTAAATGTTCTCTTTCCTCCAAGCTCCGACTGCAATTAGAGAGGAAGCAGTCAGAATGAATAGCAGATTGTCTTTGGCGATCCGACCGCATTCGCAACCACAACACTCATAGCCTCGCTACCGTAACAGCAGTCATGCCTCCTTAAGAGAACGCGGCTTTCCCTTCTTTTGCCAAATGCTTCTGTCCTTGCCATTGTGATTCGATTTTTGCGCTGTTCAAAGACAGCACGCTTTTCTCTCTCATTCCTTCGCCAGTGGCTATTCCTCCCCTCGGAAAACACAGGGGTGGGGGCGTCGGAGCCCTTATTCTCCCCTCCTCACCGCTCAATCACAGAGTAGCCGTTTCTTTTCAGTTGATGGGGTGGCAAAGGTTACTGCTGTGTTGGCGCCAAACTACGGCCACCGCCTTCTTAAACTGGGGCCCGGTGGCCATTTTAGCGCACAATCTAACGGACACCGCCATTATCACGTTGCATCGTGTGGACTTCAGGCGACCTTCACGCCAACAGCGGCTGGCCTACGCCAGGAGGAGTTCCTGCCAGGCGAGGTTCCAGAGACCATGAAAGCATGGATGGAGTTGGCGATCCACAGAGGAATCGCAGCGGGGTTGCAACAATCCATGATGGCCAGACAGATCCCAGTGTCGGAATGTGACTCACAGTCAGTAAGATCTCTATGTAGAACTGACCTGCATTACCCTCAGGGACCTCCTCAAGGGAGGATTTCCCTTGATTTCCCACATGTATTCACATGATTTACAGGAGGAGGGAGAAGGAGAGGACCAAATGGAGCAGGTAGATGCAGTATCAGTTCATGACAGTGAAGTCCTATTGGAGGTGGACCCCCTAGAAAGAGGCATGTCAGATGATGGGAGCATCATGCCTGACCATCCTACCTTTACGGGACTGTTCTGTCCACAACTTTTCAAATCCCTCCTCTTCAAGTGAAAAAACCACAGCTTGCCTTGAAAAATCTCCCTCTGTTTAACAACCAGAATCTCAAGAAGAATCAGAGGATTTGATTTTCTCACAGCCCATTAACGAAGCTGACATTATCCCAGTCCTGCAAATGTTTTCAGATCTGGTCCAGAAACAGTGGGCTTCAGCAGCAGGGTACCTGGCCCCCACAAGTTTTGATAAGAAATTCTTTAATTTAGCTTCAGAATTTTCTAATTCCCTGAATACCCCTGAAGTAGATGAGCCAGTGGTGGCCTTGGCATCCTCCTCCGCTATTCCCACCGAAGAAGAGAAAGCCGTTAAGCCAGAGGAGAAGAAAGCCGAGATAGCACTCCGAAAGGCACATCAGTCCAATGCGTGGGCCATAAGGGCGGTGACAGCCGCATCCTTCTTCACTAGGTCTTCCCTCAGATGGCTCTGTCACCTGAGGGACACCATACCAAATTCTAATATCAGGGCGCATCAGGACATCACCAAACTGATTTCAGCTGCCGAGTTCTCTGTGGATGCTACATTCAATTCGGTCATATTTTCAGCCGATTGCTATGGCTTAGGCATTGGCAAGCTGATACCAAACACAAATGGAAGTTGGCCTCTTCCCCAATTTCAGGTGATAAATTGTTTGGCACTGCCCTGGATCTGCTTCTAATTGAGACCAGAAGCAAGAAGAAGATTCTCCCCTCCCTCCTTCGTCACTCAGACAACAGAAATTATTAGTTTGGTTTATTTTATTTTATTGTCATTGCACCTCATACAACGAAATCAAACACCATCTGTCAGCCCTTTCGGAGAGGTTCCTTTTGCCCCTATTATCAAGGTCCATTCTCTCCTAGATTCCAGAGAGTATCAGGATATAGGGGCACTCAACAGTCTGATAGATCAGAATTTGCTGACAGAACTCGCAGGGGAGGACAAGGGAAAAGACCTTTTAGGGGAACAGGAAACAGAGGGGATTATGCTCCCATTGGAGGACGATTAAGGCTCTTTGCAGACCGTTGGGACTCCTCTACATTGGATTTCTGGGTTTGCAACACCATCAGATTTGACTTGGCTCTAGAATTCCAATCCACACCCCAAACTTTTTCATGAAATGCCCTCTCTCCAGAGACCCTGTTAAAAGGAACCTGGTGGAGACAGCGATCAGTCACTTACTGGAAATACAGCTCTCATGAAGGCCCCCTTTGAAACCTTCTCACATACAAGGTAGTTTTCCTAGTAGCAATAACATCAGCACGACGTATCTCAGAAAGAGCGGTTCTATTGGCCCGACAACACCTTTATATTTTTCATGCTGACAAGAGTGGTTCTTCGACCAGACCCCACGTTCATACTGAAAGTCAATTCTGCCTTCCACAGGGCACAAGAACTTGTTTTCCTGAACTTTTGCCCGAGGCCTTCTCGGGGACTAGAACATCAATGGCATCGATTGGATGTCCGCAGAGCTCTCCGTACGTACTTACATTGAATGGCTCCTTCTCGGAAGACTCGGAAGCCCTTTTTGTATCCTTTCAGCCAACCACTCAGGGACACAAGGTCTCACCTCCTACTATAGGCAGGTGGCTGAAAGTTGCAATAGCCAAGGAGTACAAGACTCAATCGTTACCAGTGCCTAGGGGCATAACAGCGCATTCAACCAGGAGTGCCGCAACTTCAGTGGCCTGGGCCACTCAAGCTCCTATAGCAGAAATATGTCGAGCAGCAACATGGGTTTCCCCATCGCCTTTCATTAGGCATTACAAAATTGATGTTTTTGCCTCTGCTGAAGTCTCCTTTGGTAGGAGGGCTTTGCAACGCGTCCACTTGGACAGTGGGGGTGCTCCAACCCAGGTGGAGACCCTCCCGTAGGACAAGCCAAGCTTTGGTATGTCCCACTCTCTGGATGCTCAGAGCAGCTCATTGGAGAAAGGGCTTTGGTACTTACCTGATAGGCCCGTTCTCTGTGAGCTGCGACAATCATCCAGCCCCACCCAATTTCCGTCTGGTGGGATCCTGTTCCGGCCAATGACTAATCTGGAGATTTGTAAAAGAGAGAGAGAGGCCGAGGGTTGCATCACTTCGTCTTCGCCAAAACTGGGGGGCGCTAGGGAGGAGCCCGAGGAGGAGGAGGAGCATCCTATCAATTAAGCCCAGCCTATCTGAGCAGAGACTAAGCACCTCCCACTTCTGGATGCTCATCGCAGCTCACAGAGAACGGTCGTATCTAGTAAGTACCAACGCCCTTTTTCTGACATCCAAATCAACTTGTTTTCATAGCCCACGGGGTTTTCCTATATATCAGAGCCTTTCGCTGGGTCACCTTTTGGAAAAATTCAAGCTAACCCATTAACATTCATGAAATTGGTTTTTGGATTTGGCATGCTTAGAAAAGATACGTTTAAGCTGCTATTGATCAGGTTAACTGTCTCCCCCTTTATTGGAAACCCAGAGGCCCTCCAAAATTGGGCCATTGAAATTTAGAAACCACCAAATAGTGGCACAGTTTTCATTTCTAATATAAGAGGAATAACAGTAGTGTTTTAAACCTTTGGATTAACACATCAGTCATCACAGCAGTAGCATAGCAATCCCATAAAATTAAGAGAAAAGAGGAAGAACCATCATTCTATTTCATTTTGGTGACATCAGCTCTTGAGGTTGAAAAAAATATACAAAAGGGAAATTTTTTTAAAAAAACAAAGCACCACTGTAAAATATCACCTAGTCCTGTTTTGTGGGAAGGCTTAGGGGCCACAAATCTGTGGGATACATTAGGAATGTCTAAACATTCTTATTTTTTTGTTCCAATGGCATATGTAGAAATTATAGCAAATCTTATGGAAGGGATGAATAAGTTCTGTTACAAAACATCTTATGTGCATACAGGCATTCTCTGACGTCTGTATTTTCTTTATATTTTTTTTATCCAGGTCTGAAGGTTGAAGTGACTCATTGTGGAACGATGAGGCGGAAATACCGTGTCTGTAATGTTACACGGAGACCTGCTAGTCATCAGACGTAAGTACATGGCTAAACTACACAGTTAACATATGTGGCTACAAGATAATATGCAGGTCATTCTTGATTTATAATTCCAGCTGGGACCAAAATTTTAGTTGCTAAACAATGCAGTTGTTAAGCAAATGCTCATGACTAGGCCCAGTTTTGCAACCATTTTTACCATGGGCATTAAGTGAATCCCTTTTTCCAAGATCGTTATAATTTCAAACCATCATTAAATGTACAGTTGTCATTCAAGGACTACCTGTATATAATACGGGAGGAAAAAGATACATAGATTCACAGACTTGTGCAAATTAACTGTTCTTTCAATTCCGCTTTCCAGATTTCCACTGCAGTTAGAAAACGGTCAGACTGTAGAGAGAACAGTAGCACAGTATTTCAGAGAAAAGTACAACCTACAGCTGAAATACCCTCATCTTCCTTGTCTACAAGTGGGACAGGAGCAGAAACACACCTATCTGCCTCTTGAAGTAATGTATTTAATATCACAACCTCTGAAACATTTGAAGACCTCAGAATTTTCATTTGCAGATTTGAAAGTTAATTTTTTTTTCAATGATGCATATATTTAGTACATGTGATCCTATGAACTAAAGATAACCATGAGTCTAAATCACTCTTTGCTCATGAAACTTTATGTTCTAATGTATCTGTTAGATTTGTAAAGAGTCACTATTCTTTGGCGCAGTGTAAAGCTGAAAAACACCAGCTGTAGAAGCTTTCAGGTTTTATTTTAAAAAAAGTATAATAGTATCTTACCACTTAAAGACCTGAAAGGGGATTAATCATCCTGGAGGAAAATCTATATGGTTGGTAAGGATTGGTCCATGCCTGATGGCACTAAATCAGTTAAACAATACTATCCAGCCAATTCACAAAAGTGTTATTGATGCAGAATATGCTTCTCAAACCTGGGTGACCTTCCGTTCCCAGACTTCTCAGCCCAGGTCTTCATATCCCCTGGGAAATTCTGGCAGTTAAATATACACCTGCAGAATTCCATTTGGACAGCATTATCACAGCAAGTTATTTGGGTGGAAGTGGAGTTTCACCTCTTGTATAAAGCACATTGCATGCTGCTCACAATTTTACAGCTCCATCATTTGTTCATTGGTTATAATAAGATTGACATATAATATTTTTGCAGGTGTGTAACATCGTGGCAGGCCAGCGATGTATTAAGAAGCTTACAGACAATCAAACATCAACAATGATAAAAGCAACAGCCAGATCTGCACCTGACAGACAAGAAGAAATCAGCAGACTGGTTAGTTTGCCTGTGAATTAGAAAAATAGATAAAGCCAGCTGGAGGGGTCATTGAGGATCCAGTGTACTTGTTCCTGTTGGGGTCCTCATATTCCAAATGTCTCCCCTCTTTTTTAATCATACCAGTTTATTATTGTGTAAGCATTGGTGCTAGCTATTGTATTATCACATTATCCCCTTTTTAATCTCTTTTTTTCAGGTGCGAAGTGCAAATTACGATGCTGACCCTTTTGTTCAGGAATTCCAGTTTAAAGTGCGTGATGAGATGGCTCATGTGACGGGGCGTGTGCTCCCAGCTCCCATGTTGCAGTATGGAGGGCGGGTAAGAAACTCTTCTCTGGATTTATTCTTATATAATTGGATTTGTAGTTTTGGACTCTCTTGGTTAGTGATTTCATTTCTCTGTCTAGGAATATGCATCTATGATATGACATCTAATGCTCATTGTGTAAACTGCAAGCATATTGATATTTCTGTTTGTTTATTTAGAATCGAACAGTGGCAACACCAAGCCATGGGGTATGGGATATGCGGGGGAAACAGTTTCACACAGGTGTGGAAATCAAGATGTGGGCCATTGCTTGCTTTGCAACACAGAGGCAGTGTCGCGAAGAAATACTAAAGTAAGCCTATTCAAGATACGAGTTGCTTCCCTTTGGCCTCAAATAGATGTATTTTGATAGCAAGGCCACATCACCGATTCTCTCTGCTTTTTGGTTTATCCTTGATCTCTAAAAATACTTTGCTGTTCAAAAAAAAAAAAAGGTGACTGATTATGTGCCATCAAGTTATGTTTGATTCCTGGTGACCACATAGATAGATTTTCTCAATTTTCAGTGTTTTTATAGATGTTGTAATATTGCTTCTCATCTTTCTAAACAGCTCTCTAATACTCAAAGGTTTTTTTCCCCTGAATTTTTAATCTTTCCGGGTTGGCTTCTCTTGGCAATTTCTGCATTTCGTTCTGACATTCAGTTTTCTTTCTTCTGTTTCTCCATGTTTCATTCATAACAATTTCCTTCAGTTCATTCCTCAGTATATCTGGTTCTCTTGTCAGTCAGGCTTGAGAATCCAACGAGTCCTCCTTAAAAATGGTGGGTATATGCTAAAAACCCCATTGAGTAAACTAGTTGGTTTCTTCTTTAGCTTAATCTAGAACTTGCACATGAGCCGTTCATGATCTTGTTCCACAGTCAGCACCCGGCCATGCCTTTGATCCTATAATTGATATCCTCCACCTCTTTTTTAGCAATAATATAATCAATTTGATTTCTGTGTTCTCCGTCTGGTGATGTCCATGTATGTAGACATCGTTTTGGTTGTTTTGAAAATAGTGTAAACTATGAAGTATTCGTGGAAGTTGAGGGAATTGATGTCAGTCCTCTTCTTCATTTCAGTTTCCTAAACCATATAATCCATCTGCATTTTCCTTCTTAATACTTTAAACTCTCTCATTTCAGTCTAATAAAAAAACCATAACAGTATATAATTATAATGTTATCATTAATATTCTTGTTATTCAGAATTATATTAGGTGCTTAATACTAGCCTGTGATTATCATCTTTGGCTTCAAAACTTGCTGAAACTCATTCTCATTAGTACAGATAGTGTTCAACTTACAACCACAAGCCCAACGTTTCTAAGTTGCTTAGTGAGACATATGTTAAGTGAGTTTTGCTCCATTTTACGACCTTGACACATTTGTTAAGTGAATCACTGCAAATGTTAAATTAGTAACACAGTTGTTAAAGTGAACCTGGCTTCCCATTGACTTTGCTTGTTAGAAGGTTGCAGAAGTTGATCACATGACCTCAGGATGCTGCAACTGTCATAAACATGACTCCATTGCAAAGCATCTGAATTTTGATCATGTAACAATGGGGATGCTGCAATAATTGTGTGAAAAATGGTCATCCGTCACTTTTTTCAGTACTGCTGTAACTTTGTCACAAAATGAATGGTTGTAAGTCAAGGACTACCTGTATTAATGATAATAGCCTTCAGCTCTGGTTGTCACTCTCTGAACACTATCTAAATGAGCCATTAACTCTCACTTTTAGAGCAAAGGGGAACAAACATGAATAACCTCTATTCTCCTTTCATCCAGTTTTTATTTGTTTTTTTATTTTATTTGTTGCCAGGGGTTTCACGGACCAGCTGCGCAAAATTTCTAAGGATGCAGGGATGCCAATCCAGGGCCAGCCTTGCTTCTGTAAATATGCCCAAGGTGCTGACAGTGTGGAGCCCATGTTCCGACACCTTAAAAACACATATTCAGGACTCCAGCTCATCATCGTCATCCTGCCCGGAAAGACCCCAGTGTATGGTAAATAAATATCCAAATGCTTTGTATGAATTCTGCTTGTTTTGATTTGCCTTAAGAAGACTTGAGAACAAAAGTAAATAATCCTAAAGCAATAGATTCTGTATGAAGCTAAGGTTGAGGACACAGCAAATCAGGTAACAATAGAAATGCAAGCTTTTCGTGTTTCTTGTTACATTATGGGAGCTGAGAAGAGGATGGGCTTTGGGATAAAGTTCTTCAGGAAGTCAGTGAAATACAGGTGAAACTCGAAAAACTAGAATATCGTGCAAAAGTTCCATTTGTTTCAGTAATGCAACTTAAAAGGTGAAACTAATATATGAGATAGACTTATTACATGCAAAGCAAGATAGTTCAAGCCGTGATGTGTCATAATTGAGATGATTATGGCTTACAGCTCATGAAAACCCCAAATCTACAATCTCAGAAAATTAGAATATTACATGCAGTCAATAAAACAAGGATTGTACATAGAACAATATCGGATCTCTGAAAAGTATAAGCATGCATATGTACTCAGTACTTGGTTTGGGCCCCTTTTGCAGCAATGACTGCCTCAATGCGGCGTGGCATGGAAGCTATCAGCCTGTGGCACTGCTGAGGTGTTATGGAAGACCAGGATGCTTCAATAGGGGCCTTCAGCTCTTCTGCATTGTTCGGTCTCATGTCTCTCATCTTTCTCTTGGCAATTCCCCATAGATTCTCTATGGGGTTCAGGTCAGGCGAGTTTGCTGGCCAATCAAGCACAGTAATCCCACAGTCATTGAACCAGGTTTTGGTGCTTTTGGCAGTGTGGGCAGGTGCCAAGTCCTGCTGGAAAATGAAGTCAGCATCCCCATGAAGCTCGTCTGCAGAAGGAAGCATGAAGTACTCCAAAATCTCCTGGTAGACGGCTGTGTTGACTCTGGACTTAATGAAGCATAGTAACCAATGTTATGATATGTACAGAATAACCCTTGAGTAACAAGGACATGCACATGGAAACGTTTATGAGAGTAGTTATGAATAATTATTCAGCCACACACAAATACACTAAATTGAGTTAGTTTACTTTAAGAAATAGCACAGTCCAATAAACGATCCAGGTCCTATACGTTTATCAGTCCAAAGAATATCCAATTACAAAGTCTTCTTACTGGTTGCCTTTGTCATTTACAGTAAACAAAAATATCAAAGTATAAGCACAGTATAAATACAACAGAGAACCTTAGATAGCAACAGACCAACACCAGCAGGTGACATGGCTGCCCAAATCAACACAGACTGTGGAAACTTCACACTGGACTTCAAGCATCTTGCAGTGTGTGCCTCTCCATTCTTCCTCCAGACTCTGGGTCCTTGGTTTCCAAATGAAATGCAAAAGTTGCTCTCATCAGAAAAGAGGACTTTGGACCACTGAGCAACAGACCAGTTCTGTTTTTCTTTAGCTCAGGTAAGATGCTTCTGACGTTGTTTGTTGTTCAGGAGTGGCTTGACAAGAGGAATATGACATTTGTAGCCCATGTCCAGGATCCGTCTGTGTGTGGTGGCTCTTGATGCACTCATTCCAGCCTCAGTCCACTCCTTGTGAAAGTCCCCAATACTTTTGAATGGCCTTTTCTTGACAAACCTCTCTAGGCTGCGGTCATCCCTGCTGCTTGTGCACCTTTTTCTTCTACACTTTTCCCTTCCACATAACTTTCTATTAATGTGCTTTGATACAGCACTTTGGGAACATCCAAGTTCTTTTGCGGTTACCTTTTGAGGCTTTCCCTCCTTATGGAGGGTGTCAGTGATGGTTTTCTGCACAACTGTCAGGTCAGCAGTCTTTCCCATGATTGTGATTCCTACTGAACCAGACTGAGACCATTTAAAGGCTCAGGAACCCTTTGCAGGTGTTATGGCTTAATTAGCTGATTAGAGTGGGACACTTTGAGCCTAGAATATTGAACCTTTTCACAATATTCTAATTTTCTGAGATTGTGGATTTGGGGTTTTCATGATCTATAAGCCATAATCATCTCAATTATGACACATCATGGCTTGAACTATCTTGCTTTGCATGTAATGAGTCTATCTCATATATTAGGTTCACCTTTTAAGTTGCATTACTGAAATAAATGAATTTTTGCACGATATTCTAATTTTTCGGGTTTTATCTGTATACCTCTTGATTGGGAGAAGAACGTCTGTGGGAAAGACTTTGTACCACGTGGGAGAAAGTAACGCTTTTTAATATGTTTTGTTCTTTGCATCACCATATAGATTCTAAATCTTTAATATTTTCAGAGAATATTGTGTGGATAGATGATAAAAGCAAGGGAAAAACAATAGGAATAAATATTTGAAAGTAATCTGTGTTTTCAGGACTTTGTTTATATGAAGGGCTTCTTCTGGAGACTTCTGACTTTGAGAGCTTTGAATGTTTTGATAAGGGCTAGTGGGGGGGCTGGTTGGGGTTTTTCTTCTGATATTGATCTCGCTCGTTGAACTAAACTTCCTTGGTTTTGTTCTATCTTACTGCTCAAAACCTCTAGGAAAGATTAGTCCTGGCAAAACGCATAGCAGTAGAGGCAGAACCTGGTGATTGGGGAATTCTGGAAGTTGAAGTTCATTGGTCTTAAAATGGACAAGATTTAGATTAAGATGCTTCCCAACTTGCTGTCCCCTAGATAATGTTTTATTTATTCATTTATTTAAAATGATTGAAAGGAAGATAATGTAAGCTATGATCCAGCCCATCTGGAGGACATCAGTTGGAAAGGCTAATACTGACTGATAAGAAAATCTGGGCATGATCTTCAGTAAGCCTATAACGGTATTGCAATGTTAGATTTTAGAACCGTTCCTTAAAACTTTGAATATTGTTCATATTAATGCTTGGTTTTTTTTTTTAGCGGAGGTGAAACGTGTGGGGGACACACTTCTGGGGATGGCTACACAGTGTGTTCAAGTCAAGAATGTCATAAAAACGTCTCCTCAGACCCTCTCAAACTTGTGCCTAAAGATTAATGTAAAATTGGGAGGAATCAACAATATCCTTGTACCTCATCAACGGTAAGAATCTTTCCTTAATGCTTCCTTGAATTTGGCATATAGAGTGCATGCATCCAAACTCTGGAATTGCAGTGTTTTAATGTGGCAATTTTTTAGATACAAATCTTTTAACATGGCTGCGATACCTGATTACTTTAATAACCAAAATCGTGTTGGTTGCTTTGAAGTGTTTTTTTGGTGATCAAATAGGAATTTTTAAAATGGTACAGATAGTCCGTAATTTACGCTCGTAACGGAGCTTGCCTATTTACAGTTGTGATTGTTGTAGAACGGATCACTCATGTGTCTAACCTAATTTTTTGACCATTTCTTGAGATGATGGTTAAGTGAATATGGTGACCCTAAAGCAAGCATGATTATCTCCCATTGTTTATTATGGCGTGTTTTAGCCGAAAATGCTGGTTTTCAGGCAAAAGCATAATAAAACACGGTTGGATGCTGCAAATGGCCCTAAATGCAGACCAGTTGCTGAGCACCTGATGTAATGACATGACCATGAGATGTGTGATGACCATCGAAACTTTGGGACCAGGTTGTAAATGCCATGGAGGGTCCATTATATCTTCAAACAATTGCTAAGCAATTCTTTGTAAAGAGAAAACTACCTGTTATGCTGCTATAAATTCTGATTGCAGATCTGAGAAGATGCACATTCAGGCAAGGAATGAATACTCTACATTGATGTTTACTTTAGCACAGGGGGCATTCTCTATAATGACAGAGTATGCTCTTTGTTTCACATGTAAATTTATTTATTTTTTCAAAGAAACTAAATTCTGTAATATGCAGGAGTTAGCCATGAATTTGTTACATTCCTGGCTACATGCCAGAAGCATCTGCCTTTCTTTCCTTCCAAAAGTGAGGTGCATGTAATGTAACCCAGGGCCTGCTGACCACTAGTTAGATATTAATACTGCGGTTGATTTGTCCCCTTTTTTTAAAAGACCTTCTGTGTTCCAACAACCAGTGATCTTCTTGGGAGCCGATGTTACTCATCCACCTGCTGGGGATGGAAAGAAGCCCTCCATTGCTGCTGTAAGCTGCGTTGTATTTATGGGTCTCCCTCCCTCCCTCTTCCTTCCCTCCCCCTCCCCCCCAAATAATTTGAATGAGAAAACTGAGGAACTTGGATTGAAACAGAATGAATTTATTTTGATTGCTTTAATCCAGTTCTTTGTGTCTCATGGGTTTATCAGGCATTCTCTCAGCTTAATTTTTCATCGTGTGGAGATTATCACCGTCTCTGGTAAAGATGAAAGATTTTTGAGGGTTACTTGTAGTTTCTACACACCTGGGTTCTGTGAATCATTGCATTTAACTTTGCTGTCCATTTATCTTATTAAAGGAGAGAAGGCATTTGTTAAGTAGTGATGAAGCATGTGGGAGGTGCGTAGTTCTTCTCTCCAAAAATAGTTCAGATGGATAAATATTTAGATAAATAAAAAATATTATATATATATTTGTAGATTTTCATGGGTACAGGTATCCAGGTCTTGGCGTGTTCGGGTCTTTTCCCATGTAAGATTGAGAGTATTTTGGCAATGTTTCGGCAAGGTCCCACTCGCCATCTTCAGGCTGGTGCTTTCGGCTTTGTGCTTGTGCGAGCAAAGCGTGATTGGAGCTGCCATCTCTCTATAAATACCGGTGGGGAGGTTGTCATTTCTTGATTGGTTGTCATTTCTTGATTGGTTGATGGAGTTGATGTTTGCAGACCAACTCCATCAACCAATCAAGAAATGACAACACAGCCAACCTCCCCATCAATCAGTGACATTTAAGGCTGAAAAATAAGATAGTGTGTGTGTGTGTGTGTGTGTACTTACATGTGTGGTATTCAGCTTTGTTCAGGTATTTTCCCATGTCATTATAGTTGTGCTTTTGAAGTTGTAGCAATGTTTCGGCAGAATCTCACCTGGTTTTTTAATGGAGCTTGGCTCGAGTAAATGGACGGCTATCATTTGTTAGGAAGCTAGGTTTCATTTGGATGCCTGGTTGGGGTGTGTTTGAGCTGGAGGTATCAGGGGGGATCTGTTTGTGCCCAGGTGCTTGCCTGGCTTGTGGTGTGGAGATTTTTTTTGTTTGTGAGTGCAGGTTTCCAAATAATTGACAGTCTGGTGGAGTCAACTCTTCTATTCATGCTTTCTGGTCTTTTTTTCAATCTCCATGGCTTCTCTGATAATTCTGTGGCTGGGGTTTTCTAAAGTGGCTAGGGTTTTGGTGCCATTGACGTTGATGCATTGAAATTGATGCCTGCACTCACAAACAAAAAAAATGATAGCCATCCATTTACTTGGAGCCAAGCTGCACTAAAAGCCTCCAATACAGGAAGACAATGTTGCCAGCCAACCAAGACAAAAAAAGCCACAAAACAGACAGAAGATATTAGAAACACCAATCAAACAGAACACAGCAAACTCCAAGACCAATAAACACAGACCAAGACTCCCAACCAATCAGGATGAAGAAAAAACCATTCTGGCGCAGCAGTAGGCTAGCCTCAAATTTAAAACTGAAACAACTGTAAAAGTCTAACTCACAGATGAACACAATACAGAAGCCTGATAATGGCAGATGAGATTCTGCCGAAACATTGCTACAACTTTAAAAGCACAACTATAATGACGTGGGAAAATACCCGAACAAAGTTGAATACCATATATACGGGATGACACCTCCCGCCTATCAGACATCTGGAAGCTAGCCCTCACCAACAAACGAGTCCCAGCCACGAAAACCAGCACCAGACCCGAAACAACGCGGGACACCACCGCCAATCCCCCTCATCAGATCCAGGCCCAAGCCCATCCTATAAACTAAGGACAACCACCATCCAGAAATCAGACCACGGCTGTTTCACCAGCTGTCACACACCCCAACCCCAAAACCAAACAATGTTTTCTTGATGATATACTTACTTATTAGCTGAACAGCCATAGAACAGTTGGTATAAAGAAAGGATATTTGAAACATGGCCTCTATGGAATCCTCATTCATTTTCATGTATCCCTTTTTCACTGTTAGGTTGTAGGTAGCATGGATGCTCATCCAAGCAGGTACTGTGCCACAGTGAGAGTCCAGAAACCCCGCCAGGAGATCATCCAAGATTTGGCCTCCATGGTTAGAGAACTTCTTATCCAATTCTACAAATCAACACGGTTCAAACCCACACGAATCATCTTCTATCGTGACGGAGTTTCAGAAGGACAGTTTCGACAGGTATTAATATCTGTTTATATCATACTTATGTCCTGCATAGTTTGTGGGATATTTCAAACCAACTAACAATAAAATTCAAACACTAGTTCAGTGGCGGATTGCCAAAGAACTTAAGCCTTGCATTCATAACAAGAAAAAAGAGAAAAGAAAATCATAGTGAGCCCTTAAACACTATCAAGACCCCTATTGTTGATGGCCAGGTACCAGAATAAGAACATTATCAGCATCACTGCCACAAAAAGGTCCTTAAAATCTGTCAATTGCTTGAATGATTTCTATGTCATCCACTATGAACTATGTTGAATAGGGCTGGTTCTTCCATTGATCACTTTCTATGACTCCAGCTTAGGAATTTCTTTTTGAAAATCTTTATCTGTCCCTAACCTTTAACCCAACCTTCTTCACATGGATGAAATGGCAACCATGTATTACTCTTGCAGGGAAAGGTGGGGTAAACATGCAGAAAATTTTTCAAAGTTCCAGTTATAACACAGACAGTTTAGTCCTGTTCTCTGCTAATCTGTTTTTCAAGCTTGGCAACTTCCAGATGGGTGTTGAAATCCATCCATCTTAAAGTTGCCAAGCTTGAATAATAGTGCTGTAGAAGTTTGTTGAGGCTAAAAAATGATAAATAATGTGTGTTTGTTTGTCGGAACAAAAATCTGATGGATGTTCCCATGCTTATCGCTATTCGAATGAGCCAAGCCCTTTATTCCTCCTCTGTAGGTGTTGTATTATGAGCTGCTGGCAATTAGGGAGGCTTGTATCAGCTTGGAAAAAGACTATCAGCCTGGCATAACATATATTGTGGTTCAGAAGAGGCATCATACGAGGCTGTTTTGTGCTGATAGGACAGAAAGGGTAAGTCTTGTCCCATTTCCAAGCAGTTTTTTTTCCCCAAACAAGAATTGTAGTTGTCATTCTTAGTACAGATACAGAGTGGTTGAGTCTTTGCAGCATTTCATACTGGCTACCATTCTTTCAGCAGATCTATAAAGTAGATAATTGCTGTTGCCACATATCCTACGTGTGGAAATCCAAGACTTTGTAATAATGACAGGAGTAAGAGTTCTTTCAGAGGCTTCCTGATTAGGTTCTGTTAAAAGGTTTTATCCCCTCATCTTCAAGTTACCTTTCCCCAATCTGTATTGGAAATGCAGGCCCCCAAATTGCCAACTAGTATTGGGTGGCTCAGGTCCCTGTGGATGTAGCTGAAGTTCTTTGGTTTGTATAATTAATTTATAAATAGCTTTGAGTTAATTTCAAGTTTAATCAAGTGATCACGTTTTAAAAACAAAATGTGCATAAAAACTGACTGACAGTTGCTACATGGAAGGCATAATGCTTTAAGAGATTTTGTGCAATGTAGACATTAGAATCGCAGAATTGAGAAATATACTTTTCTTTTTTTTTAAACCACATTTTTAATTTAATATTTAATTTACTTATGTTCTAGGTTGGAAGAAGTGGAAACATCCCCGCTGGAACAACAGTAGATACGGATATCACACATCCTTATGAATTTGATTTTTACCTCTGTAGCCATGCAGGAATACAGGTGAAAAATGAAGCATTCAGTTCCTGGACCAATACTTCCTGTCATGCCTATCCAAATTTGGCATCACTGAGTGGATGAGAACAAAATCATATTTGTCCAGTTTTTGATTGAGAAAACTTAAATCAGCAAAGACTAACCTAAAGGAAAATTACTAATTTATCATTCAGTTATTTCTGCAAATGCAAACCCATTGGTTAGAATACGCATTAAAACCTCGATTTGCTATAAAACAGAAGCTTTCTCCTACCCAGGGTGATGAACTCTAATGGAATCTATTCTCTAATAGCCCTAAGAAAAAAGATGTAGTTACTTCAACATAACATGTCTATCTCTATCCAGTTGTCTTAAGTTTGTACTGAAATGGTTTTCTGAAATAACAGACAGAATAAACTCTTCTGCATTTCTTTGGGATGCAGATAGATTTTGAACAGCTTTTTGTGCATCTTAGCTTATAATCACGCTGGACACATGACCACAGAAATGTCTTTGGACAATGCTGGCTCCTTTCGACTAAGAAGTGGAGATGAACACCGGCCCCTAGAGTCAGACATTACTGGGCAGGGAAAACCTTTCCCTTTAGATAGTTTTTGAGTCCTCTTTTAAGTTCCAATTTTTGAGAACAGACCCAGACTGTATCAGGGCAACTAAAATTTATCATGAGAGCCCTTTCTTAGACTGCTCAGAATCATTTAATTGCCATGCCTATCCTAATAAATTTTAAAAATGTTACAGAATAGTGTACCTCAGCCACAACTGCGTAGTAGTGGTATTCCATTTTTTTTACTAGCGGTTTTTTGGGCGTGGCTTGGTGAGCCTGGCACGGAAAGGATACTGCAAAATCCCCATTTCCACCCCATCCCACTAACCTGTTTTCCAGCTCCGTTCTGTGCAGAGTGACGAAAGAAGACCCAGTCGATCAGTTGGGACTCGGGAGGCAGCCAACCAGAGTTGGTATTTACCGGTTCTCCAAAACTACTCAAAATTTCCACTACTGGTTTTCCAGAACCTATCATAACTGGCTGAATGCCACCTCTACAACTGTGGCAACTTTAAGATGCCTGGACATAACTCTGCTGGCTGGGGGATTTGGGGAGTTGAAGTCCACTCTCAGTTGCTGAGATTGAGAAACATAATATATGAGGTCAAAAATTAATGAGTTGAAGTACTGGAACTACTGCCATGTTTTCTTTTTCTTAGGGTACCAGCCGCCCCTCACACTATCATGTCTTGTGGGATGACAATTGTTTTACTGCAGATGAACTTCAGCTGCTAACTTACCAGCTCTGCCACACCTATGTGCGCTGCACACGATCTGTGTCTATACCTGCACCAGCTTATTATGCTCACCTGGTAGCATTCCGAGCAAGATACCACCTTGTGGACAAAGAACATGACAGGTGAGAATGACTGCTTGTGTTGCTCCCTCAGCTAACTGACTACCTAAAAGCCAAAGGTTGGTTCTGTTTTCCAGAATTTTCTGAGCAACATTGGCTTTTTTAAAGGATTCCTTGGGATAGACTTAGCTACGCTCCATTGCACATTCTTTTAGTTGGGTCCTGTGGGCTTTGGGAAATCAGTACTGAAATAGAAATTATGTTTTCCATATAGCAGTGTTTCCCAACCTTGGCAACTTTAAGATTGGTGGACTTCAACTCCCAGAATTCCCCAGCCAGCATGGGGCATTCCACAGTATGCATGTGTAGGATCCCTCATAGTCTTTCATCCGTTACACTATTTTTTTCCTGACAAGAAGTGTGGATTAAAGGACACTGGGATGGACAACATAGCACTCTTAGTGTGAAATTCATTTCAGGTTCCATCTAACTCTTTTGAAAGGCCTGTTCTTATCTCTTGAAATATTTCAATGCTGCCCCAGCCTTGGAAGTCAGGTTTATTTAAAGTGGGGCATTTCAAGTTTAGAACACTTTTGTAAAGTTTGCACATTGAAGCTCATGTAAGTTCAGAACAGTTGGTTTTAAGCTTCAGGTCCTTCAAACACGAAAAACTTTGCATAGAACTGCAACATACATAAACATGCATTGTGTATGCATGTGACTGTAAGGAGGAAGAAAAGTGCATTGCTCATTCAGTCCACCACGTTACATTTCATATCAACAGTATTATATGAAAAGTTTTCCCATCATGTCTGCAGAAAACCACCTTAGATACATATTTTTATAAACATTATATATAGCCCAAGGAATTATTTAGAACTCTGGTTCTAGAGATTTATTTTGCATTTGTTAACTTACACAACAACAATTCTAATATTAAAACACCACCTTTGACAACTTGGGGGGAGTTAAAAGGGATAGTGAATAAAAATGTTAACTTTTGCTGGCTACTGGATGTAAACTCTGACAATACTAGAGAATTTTGACTTCAGAGCTTGTTCATTTAGAAGCCTAAGAAGGAAAGAGAGCAGAACTGGTGCCTTGCAGATCTTCTGGAATTTTTTCATCCTCTCTTCCCTTCTTCTTCTTCCTACAGTGCCGAAGGAAGCCATGTTTCTGGACAGAGCAATGGAAGAGATCCCCAAGCCCTCGCTAAGGCTGTACAGATTCACCAAGACACCTTACGCACCATGTACTTTGCTTAGCTATATATAAAATAAAGATAGATAGATAGATAGATAGATAGATAGATAGATAGATAGATAGATCAAATGAGATGGACCCTGTTCACGAAAGGAAGAACTGCAGAATTAAGTCACATACAGTGTATGTTTCCAGAGCAATTGATGAACGGGGGGGGGGGGGGGGGGGTGTGGTGGGGGGTTTGGGGGTTGGGTTTTTTTTTGGGGGGGGGGGGGGGGGGGGGGAGGAGTAATAGTCTAATCCTGTTTATGCCTTTACCTCAAGTTGCTCAGCAGCACAACTCTTTCTGCAAAAAAACAAAAACCCACAACAACAACAACAACA
>NW_020769327.1:9499009-9551697 GCF_900518735.1 Pseudonaja textilis
AGGGGGGGGAGCAGCTCTGCCTTGCTGAAGCTGATTTCTGTTTTTGTGGGGATGGGGAGCAGGTCTTGTCCTTGTCCTGAGGCAAGGAAGATCGTTTACTTCACCAAGAACACGCCACTTATTATGCAATATGAAACCAGCCAACTGCTTTCGGAGCAGCTTCCTATGGGAAGTGCTGCTGTCATCATCTTTTCCTTAGTGTGTTTGGGTCTCTGTGTTTCTTTTTCGGGGTTGGGGGGGGCGGGGAGGAGTAATAGTCTAATCCTGTTTATGCCTTTACCTCAAGTTGCTCAGCAGCACAACTCTTTCTGCAAAAAAACAAAAACCCACAACAACAACAACAACAACACAAAGGGTATTTAAAACTTATAGGAGCAATGCAAGTGATGTTGAGGTGGGAATGGGTTGGTCGGTGTGCAAAAGTGTTTTTGTCTGTTTTGTACCCTTGTGGGGGTTGCAAACTGCTTCCCCTCCACGGTTGTCTGTGCTTGAATGCAAGCAGAACAAGTGTTACTTTGTGTGAATGGCCCCATCTCTATTGTGGGAAAGAGTGTGCGCACTTGCACTTAATACTTCCCTGTGTAGTTTCGCCAACTGCTGCCTTTCATGTCTGTCTGCATAGCTTGGGAGTCGCACCACTCCATTCGCTTTCCATCATGGAATTAAATTTGCCGTGTACTTTCCTCCCGGAAGTACCGATACAGCCTGGCCAGATTAATGATGTCGTTGCTTTCTGCTTATCCAAAAGTTCCATCTAATTTTTCCTCTTGTGTGTTGTACCTGTATCTTCTGAGCTCCTTGTGGCATCATGTATTTTCCTTCATTTCACTAGGTGGCATGTTGTGATGAAGTAGAGTTACTTTTGTTTTTAAAAAGGAGACCGATGAGCTGAGTAGCTTCCTCTCACTTTAATGTGACCTGCGCATATATCTACATGTGTACTTCCCCACCCCCTCTTTTATATTTATTAGACAAATAATGCTTTAATTTAAGTGGGTGTACTGGCAACCTGGTTTTTTTTATGTTTAGAGACATAACTATTTTGTTTAAAGGACTGACAACCTGTTTTTGCTATCTTTTTAGTGCAATAAGCCGTTAAAGGGAAAAAAATAATCTGTCTGTTTTTGTTGTAGCAGCATTTTACACCTTTCATCTGGGCTTCTAAACAGACAAAATTAGCCTCAATTTTGAAAGGAAAGCCTTACAATAGGGGATTTTTTTTTTTTTAAATCAAAAAGGCAAGTTCTTTCATGCTGCTCTTTGTCCCCAGCGTTTAATGCTGCCTTGTAATACAGGACGTCTGTTTGCTGAACCCTTATTTTATGAGTATTTTTCCTCTACAGCAAAGCCTTTTACAGAAGCCTAACTCTTGTCCCAATGAAATCAGGCCAAGCCCCAAATGCAGGTGGGTGGGAGGGAGTCTTAAGAAGCTATTTTTGATTCTGTAGGCTTTTTGTTTTGAAATTGAGCGTGTTATTTTGTTTGGTGGGAGATACGTTTTAGAAATGAGATCACTAAATGTGAATCTGGTAAATGGGCCTCTCTCTCTGTTTCATTCCACTTGACAACCGAAGCAAAGTATTTTATTGTCAGAGGTGAACATTTTGACTCAATGGCAGGGTTTGGGGAAGCGTTTTGCACTTTGTAAACACGTGAACTGCATTTTTGTCTGCTTTATTTGCACTGGTTTTATATTATATATACAGATACGCGTACTGCAGATGGTTCATTTGGGCATTGTTGAATAACCCTGCCCTGCTGAAACAAACCAAGCACTCTCCATGTGAAAATCAGTTGACTGGGTGAAGTATTACTTACCTTCATATTGCATTGAAAAGAATCCACTCTTTGCCAATCTCTTGTACAGAGAGCTGATTAATCTGAGCCCGTTTTGCTCCCCTAGCCATGATCCTTTAACTTTCTGCCACGTTTTAGAGGATGGGTGTGGATTTCTATAGGATGGTGTCTCAAAGTGCATTTACCACACACGTCTGGCCTAGCAGGGTTTATTCTGACTCGCAGGAAAGGGGCCCAATTTGAATGCACTTGAAATCACTTTGAGTAGAGAAGCAGCTCACTTGGGTTACAAGTAAACTCCTGGTCTGAAAAATGCCCTAGTTGAGGATGTGTTATGTACGGCGCTTACCTTTGCTTTTGTGTTCTCAGCATGACTCCAGGGAGGTCAGCACAGGCAAGAACCTATGAAGTTCAGGCTTTGGGAGATTCCTTCATGTTTAGCTATCATCTCTTTGTCCAAAGGAAACATGTCCTATTTATCAATCCAGGCTGTCCAACCTCCCTGGAGCTCAATGCAAGTTTTGTAGTACCAATAGAAGAGAATACTTGGAGCTCAGGGTTAAACTGTGGAATCCTTAGTGCTTTCTGAGCTTGGTTGTTCCCTTGCAGACATTTCATGACTCAACTAGGCCACATCTAGTTCCCTCCCTCTCTAGCACTGATGATGTTACCTAGTTGGGTCATGAAACATCTTCAAGGAAACAGCCAAGCTCAGAGGACACCAAGGACCCACAGTTTTATTGTTCTGGGTGAACATAAGGTAAAACGATAGCATGTTTTCATAAAGGCTTAAACTTTTTTTCTGTTTTAGAGGTTGCTACTTCAGTAGGAATTCATGCCCCAAACTATTTTCCAAGTTAGCTTTTTAGAAGTACTTTTAAAAAGTGATTTTGGGCAGTTGAGTTTTGCTTCCTTTAAAAAAAAAGTTGTTTACATCTCGATGCAGTACGATATGTATTTCTTATTATGTTCCTACTGTTAACCAGATTAGTTTGCAAACCTTGCCTGTCAGTTTCCTCCTTCCTGCCACCTGGAAAGCATCTTTTCAATTCATGCAGTAAAATGGTTTTCATGTGGAGAGAATCTGCTAATTTAAGAACCAAACCTGGCAACATTGGAGTTGTGAAACTATCTTTATAAAGTGCCGATAAACATTCTTAGTACAATATCAATGTATTGGCATTGGGTGCCACACTTCTTACAATACTATAGCTGCTATATTTATTTAAATGGAGGTGGATAATGACTGCACGAGGCCAGAGAAGCAGGAATTCAGACTTGTGTTTAAGATGTGAGATTCTGATTTTCTGTTTTGTAATGGGTTGCTATAACAGGGGGTTCTGTTTTAACCAAGATGATGAAACAGATATTATTCTTTTGTTTTTAAAAGACTTAAGATATTTTTTGATGTTGCAATGGAACTGGGTGGGTGGGTGGGTAATAAATGGTACCTCATCTGTGATGGCAGTTTCCAGTATATTTTTCACAGGAGTATATGAACTTATTTTTGTACATGTCCTTAGTTTTAAAAGCTTTCTTGAATTTTAATGTGCTTTCATGGAAATCTTAGTCTATAGAATCTTAGAGCTGCCTGTTCAACCTGTGTACAACTGGGTGCGTAGGGGTAAATGTCTTCTACATCCATTTTGGCTTTCTTTTTAGTATGCATATTTTTTGCCGAAAATGGTGGCTCTAGCACCCTGTGGATCCTTCCTATATATGCAAGTGCCTCTGTCTCCTGTCCTCTCCCCAAACCCAGATACTTGAGAAGGAAGGTCCACCAAGAAAATATAGCTAAGAAAATATGCTAAAGGGGGCAGGGGTTTTCTCTCTGTGCCATAGGTCTGTTGGTCATGCACAGTCTCCAGTTACTCCACTTTGGCTGCATGAGGAGGGATCCTTTGTTCCTTTCTTCTGATGACTAAACGGTCAGAAGCAGAAAGGATCCCATCAGTCAAGCTGATCTTATCTAAGCATGAGTTGCTGAGTGATGTACTACCCAAAGACATCCATCCCAAAGCTCCATTCCATAGGAACTTTTGGGCATGGAATTTGAGATAAATAGGTGCCTGCGTGAAGTTGAATGATTTAAAAAACAACAACACATAGATGAACAATATTACTAACAGCTAGGAGTACCTGGATCAGCTGATTTGGGTGGTCCGTGTCCAAAACGAAGCATGCACATTTGGGGTGTTTTGGTTTCTGCACAGCCAGATGGGACTGTTTTGTTTGAGCCTCCCAGAATTGCATTTTAAGTTGGGCAGCCATCCAAAGGGATTGAATGGAGGGTGGACCAAAATAGGGCCGATTCAGGCAGAAGTGTGTCTAAGAGGGAAGAATGGGAAAAGCCCAGCTCATTTAGCAGAGTGGCAAAGGGAAGAGCGTTGAAAGATTGGGGGACAGTTCTGGCCAGTAAAATAGGCCATGCTAGACAGAGCCCGCAACGGAGAGATTGGGAGAGGGGTGCGTGGAGATGGGAGATCATGCACCGGGACCTGCTGAGGGACCAAGGACAAGAGGGAACGATGCACACCAGCCGTGCTCTACTTGCCCTGTCTAGATTTCATTTCATGTCATCCCACCCCAATCCCAGAGTAACCCAAATGTTTGGGATTTGGTTCAGGTGACTGTGACTGACCTGAAATGGTTGGGCAAAACTCACAGAATGGGTTGGTTTATTGTAGGCTTGAAACAAAATGTGGGTTTTTTTTGCATTTCATGCACCTAAAGTCTATTTTATAAGCCTTTCAGACTGCGTCTCAAGACAGTTTCCTGCAAAAATGCATTAAAATTGCAAATGAAATTGTTTCAGGATGTTCTTTGTCTTTATTTTGTATGTCCCTATTCTGTGGATCACCCCTGTGGATCTGATGGGTCTGCTTGTTTCCAGGGGATGTTTGAGGACTTCCTCAGGGACTTGGGAGGTTGTTGTGCTCACCTGGGGGTACTGTTCTGTCAACCTCTAGAACAAGACAATAGCAGTGATCCTTGATGGGATTGTGCCTCAACAGCTTCTCAGCTGATCTAGTAGTTTCTCTGAAATGTTGAGGAACTCTGGCAGATGAAGCAGTAGAAGAGATGCCTGGAACAATACTGAAAAGCAATGAAGAGCCGTTCTGAGTCAACATGGCTATCAGGTTAGGGTCAAGCCTATAGCATAACTTTACTCTGTGCTTATTAAATCTGTGGTTTCCTTCCAGCAATCTTATTTAAGGTTTCCTGGGCCTTTTAAGGGAAAGATGGGCTGGATGATCAGTTAGTAGGTTGCTGTGATGAATTTGTAAGGCATCTGGAAGGTAAAATCACATTTCCTCAAGGTTGATGTCAACTGGCCGTGTTCAGTAGCAATGACTTGCAGATCGTCTTGTTAGGTTATCTGGGACCAGTTCAACCCTGTTGATCCCAAAGAAGTGGACTAACTCCTCTGTGACATGACTTGTGGACTGGATTGATTTGGTGAAGGCTACCAGGGAAATAACAGGTGTGACTAAAGGGTAGCTCATCTTGGAAGAAGAGCACCAGTGTCTTTTCAAAGGAAGTAGCATGACCCCCCCCCTTCCAAGGATACATTCACTCCCACCTCTCCTTGAAAAGCCATTATTTGACCCAGCTATTTGTACAACTATTGATGGGGATCCAATGTGTTCTCTCTCTCTCTCTCTCTCTCTCTCTCTCTCTCTCTCTCTCTCTCTCTCTCTCCCCCTCTCCCTCTCCCTCTCCCTCTCCCTCTCCCTCTCTAGCAGAGACTGCACTGATGGTCCTTGATGATATGTAGTGAGATAGGGGAGTGCAATATCCCAATCTCCTTTGAAGGTTAGGAGTAGGGGACCTTGTGTAATAAACTTCTGGCTGATTCAGTTGATTTGGAGCGGAGGCTTCGTATTCAGACCCTAAGCTGTGGGGGACTACAGAGCTCGGTTCTCTTTTCCGTATGCTTTAATCTCTATAGAAAGCAGTGGGTAAATTATCTATCAATACTGGGTGAAATATCAGTATCAGTACTAAAGATATATTTACCCACAGTGCTGTTGAGCTTCTGTCTTGGTTCCTGAATGGTGTTAAGATCTGTATGGAAAGAAATCGGCTTAGATATCATCCCAGCAAAACTTTGTGGCTGCTGATTCAGAACCAACGGATTCTGGAAATAGTGGTTAGCAAAACAGGATAGTAGGTTCTTAGTTTGGGTGGTCCCTTGGATACGTGGCTCCAACTCAACGAGCAGTTAGAAGCAGTGGCCGGGAGAGATGTTGCATAACTTCATTTTGTGTGTTAGTTGCAACTGGATATAGAACAAGAGGTCTCTCATGACTATTGGAGCTACTTCTGAGCTGCCTTGAAGGACTATCCACAATGCGGCAGTCTGAGTAATAATTAGACACAGCTTGGTTTGCCTGGGTTAATATCTAATACAGGTGTTACCCTGATTTGCAGTCAATTTCCAGGTGCATTTTTAAGATGTTGGTTATTTTTATGTTCCTTTGTATCTTAGGAACTGGCCATATCGTTTTTAGGCTGTCTACTCCGTATAGAATCTTGTCTGTCCAGGCTTGTCTAAGTCTGGACTGGGACTAGTCGACGTAAAAGAGGTCCCGAGGATAAGCTTCCTTGAGCAGCAGGGGCAGGTCTCCTTAGGAATAGCTTCCTATAGCTTCTGGAGATAAGGACAGCTTTATTCCCTATTCCAATGAGCATTGAAGTCTGATTCTGAAGGGACCATAGGGTGGCCTGGAATGCTGGTTTGTCCAAAGGACACGATGCCAGCTTGTGGAAGCAGGTTGAGAAGAGGGGTGAAGACTGCTCTCTTTTTTTGTGTTTTTTTAAATGAAATATTATACTGAGGAAATGTATGCTGCTCGGAGATGGTTTGATTGGAGCAATATATATGCCTAGGTAATAAATATGCAGGTAATCCTCAACTTGCAACCATTCGTTTAGCAACTGTTCAAAGTTACAACGACACTGGAAAAAAACAGCACTGAAAGAAGTGACTTATGACTGGTCCTCGCACTTATAATCATCTCAGCATTCCCATGATCAAAATTCAGGCACTTGGCAACAGGCATGCATTTATGACAATTGTTGTGTCCGAGAGTCGTGTGATCATTGTTCGGGATCTTCCCAGCTGGCTTCTGACAAAGTCAATGGGGGAAGCTGGATTTGCTTAACAACCTTAAGATACACTTGACTGCAGTGATTCACTTAACAACTGCCTTGTTTAGCAATTTAAATTATGGTCCCAATTATGGTCATAAGTTGAGGACAACTTGTGTTTTTTGTGTTTAGAGATGAGGCATTGGATAAGCTTTTAATCTCCTTGTAACCTTCTTCTGGAGACTGCTTTTTTGATGATTATATTGTCTGTTTTTTCCACAAGTCGCTTTAGAGATTAATTTTGTGTGTGCATTGATGGAAAAGCTGTCTTTCTAATCTGTGTAAACCCAATCCAAACCCCAAGCGCTGTTTATCATTTTCAGTTTTCCAAATATGGCACTTTAAATTGACATTGATAATAGGGCTAGCTGTTTGTATGCAGGGGGTGTTCAGAGCAGGGCCTAATCCCGCCATAACTTCTGCTTCCTATCCATAGGCAGTTAGCACATGCGTGTTTGCTGGATTGATGCAGATAATGGCTGGTCTGCATAAAAATTGCAAGTCGAGCACTAGGCACAAGTTACTTTTTAGATATGCAATGTGTACTTAACCCTTAAATGTTTCTGCAAAGTTGGACAATTAGCTCCTGGACTACTTGCAGATATACTAATACATATTGATAATAATACTTAAAGGCGAAATGCCACTGTGAGGCAAAAATTAAACAGGATAACACAGAGCCCTCTGTTATCCTTTCTCCATAGATATGCTGAGGTTTTGGTTTTGCTGATAGTACTGTAGTTAGAACTCAGTAACCAATGGGAATCTGAGGAACAGACTACCAAGGCTTACAGATGGGAGTGGGAGAGCTTTAGAAAACTAAACTAAACTGAAGAACCACTTCTATAGGACGTAAAAAAGTTGACAGAAAGGAAATGGCTTGTCCAGCGTACTGCTAGTTCATATCCATATGAGAACTATGTCTGAATTACCTCCGGCCTATAGATCACTCTGAAGACCTGTTTCCTTGCAGGATAGTTCCGCCATCTTGAAGCGGTTGGTTGATTGAAAGCAAAACAGTCCTCAAAGTGCCTTTTTAGAAGATGGTGCTGTAGATGATTTTTTGGGTTGTTGTTCCCAAAGTTGTATATTGGGGGGGGGGGGGACAGGGGGGGGGGGGGGGCAGTGGAATCAAAATGTTCCGTGAAAACTTGCCAAGTTCTTCATAATATCCCTCGTGGTGCTTGGTACTACATGGCATTTTCCCTTAAACCAGGACCAAATAACCATGGACCATATAATATTTGGGAAAAAGGAATGGTACTGTTAGATGATTAAAACTCCACTGTGTGGATTATACTTTAGATATTTTAGGATAGGTGAGCTCAAGATACTGTAAACTCTGAAAGTCACTTCAAAAGTCATCAACAGTGAAATTGGGGGTAAGCAGATACACTCCTGAAATTTTGTGTACCTCAAAGCGGGTAAATTCTAGCTTTTACCTAGGTTTTTTTTTTTAAATTATTCTAATGATTGCAGTAGCAGATGTAATGGCAAAAAAAAATTGCCTTTTTGTGCTGAATATGCCTATTAACCCTGAGACATTATCTCTTTTTTTACTTTTCCAATACTGTTTAGTTTTGTGGTTTCTACTAGCAAGGAAGTAATTAATACCATGCATCTCAGTAGCAGTGTAATTCTGCAGAAATAGCAGTTAACAACATTGTGGTCACACTCTAAAAGTTACTCATAAATGCCTCAAAATCGAACCAAACCAGTAACAATCTTGATATTAGGAGCATATTTTTCAAGAAAAATCTTGACTTCTATTTTGTTTAGATTATTGGTCATCAGTGTCGTGTGATTATGCTGTAATCTTTTTTTTTTTTAATGCTGGAAATTTAGCTAGGCTGGGGGTTGGTCTTGTTGAAATTACCCTTTTACAAATCAAGATTATTTGGGCAGGCTACCAGGGCGAAGGAAAATGTACAGGTAGTCTTTGACTTACAACAGTTCATTTAGTGACTGTTCAAAGTTGCAACACCACTGAAAAAAGTTACTTGTGACCACTTTTCACACTTATGACCATTGCAGCATCCCCATGGTCACATGATTTATATTTGGGTGCTTAACAACTGGTTCATCTTTATGACAGTTGCAATGTCCCAGAGTCATATGATCATTTTTTGCACCTTCTGGCAAGCAAAGTCAATGAGGAAAGCCATATTCACTTAACAAACAGGTTGCTAATACAGCAACTAGAGTGATTCACTTAATAACCATGGCAAGAAAAGGCGTAAAATGGGGTAAAACTCACTTAGCAAATTTCTCACTTAACAACAGAAATTTTGGGCTCAATTGTGATCGTAAGCCAAGGACTACCTGTATTCTAAGCCCATATAATATTATTTTTCAGCATTCTGGGACATCTTTGTATTCAGCCATCAGTTAAGATGAGACAGATTCTGCCAGCTCAACACTGAATTGTAAAAGAGACCATTTAACTCTTTGGGTCATTGACAAATGCTTAAGCATAGAAAAACAGAGAACTTAGATTTCTGGTGAAGCAGCCTACTTTTGTTTATGATTATGCCACTGTTTAGCAAGAGTAAATGTGGCCTGCAAATATATCTACCCACTGCTCAACTATGTTTCTCCATGCCCATAAATGCCAATTTTCTTCCTCTCGGGAGAAATGGACCCAGCTCCACTAATTTTTTTTCCAGAGTCATGGAAGCTTTGAGCTATTGCAAGTATCATTTTGGCCTGTTGCCTTAATCCACATGTGTGTTGCCCATTAATTTCTGTTATTTTGTAATTTTTTTTGAATAACCTTATGTAAAATAATGTATTAATAATAAATTGTTCAGTATGCACTGTGATGTCTGAGTTCAGAGTAATTCGATCATACATTGTTGTGAATGGGTCAGTTACTGTACTTTCCCAACAATCACTCATTGCTGGGTATTTAATAGCAGGTAGGATATGGTGTTATATTAAATGAACATAAGCGTTTCTGATCACAATATCCAAAGGACCAAAATGCTAATACACATTACTCGGTGATGAGATGGTGAAGTCCAAAATTTTATAAAGATGTTTAAATAATGTATTATTAAATCAAGTTGACAGAAGAGGGTGATTTCGCAATATTAGAATTCTAAATGCAGTGTCTATTTGAGTGACAGACTCATGTCAAAATAAGGTTGCAACCCAATAAATTTTAATACATTCACATTTAGTCAAATTTGTATGTTTAAAAATAATTTCTGAAGCATGAAGCTTTTTTCCGGTTTTAGTTGATGCTCTGGTGTTGGGTCATTCTTTCCACAATTACTGCATTTTTACAAGCATTACATTTTAAAAGAATATCTAAACCTGTATTCTAATTGGGTATATTTTTAATTAACTTGTAGCCTTCCAATTGTTGCTGGACTGCAGTTTCCAGTATTCCTCACAAATTGCAGCTGATGAATACTTGAAGAAGAAAGTTATGTCAAACTTTTATTCCTAGCTGATCTTTTGTAAGGGACAAAAAAAAAAGAGAGAGAGAGAGATAAATTCATCTCACCTGGAAAGCTTCCTTTGAAGGCTGATGCTTTTCTAGAATGGTGGAGAAGCATCTGACTTTAAGGTGTAGAAAAATAGAGTGGCCATTCTCTCACTTCTAGTTGCTTAAAAGTAAAATCGGCTTGTTCCTGTATTTCCAGACCCAATTGCCATTATTTATATCTTGCGTAGATACTTAGACTTTTCCCCCCCCAGAATTTCATCACACTTCAAAATTTGAGTCTTGCTTATAAAACTCAGGTACCCAAGTTGGCCTAGAGCTGGAAAGAACCATGCAAAGTGGTTTGTTTTCTTCACGCATCCCCCAAGAACTTCAGGCAAAGGACTGCACTTTATTCAGGATGAAACCTTTGTACAGAAACAAATACATTCAATATATATGATGAATCAAAAAGCAACAAATCAAATAATAAAAAGACATTTATTAGATTTGAGAAAACACAGGCATGTTTAAAATACATTTCATCATCTACTTCCCCATCAGGATTTGTTTCTTAATACTTGTAACTTTAATCAGGGACTTCTGAAAATAAGCCGTTTTGTTTGAGTGTTTCTGAGAGGGCTGGTTTTTTACACATTAAAGGAATTCATTTTGGTCCAGAGGAAAAACATTGCTTCCTAAACTTCAAAAGGCGGCATGGATGCCATGCTAAAATGCTGATATTTATTAAAATGCTAGTAATAAAATATAAATTCTATATAACATGGGGAACTGAAGATAAGTAAAAATGGAGGCATTCTTGTACTTGGCAATTTGTAACTGCTTATACCCCAATTTGCCTTCTGGAAGGGAAATTAGTGATTGTAAACTATCTGTCCACACATATGAACATAGTAAACACACATCCATATCTTGGATACTAATCGGACCCACATCTTTACCTTCAACAGTGGTCTTGCCTTAAGCAACTATGATGGGCCCTTTTAGATGTCTATGGACAGTGGTGTCCTTATCAGGGTGGTCTAAACTGGCAAGATGGCACTAATGAACAGGGATGCCCAACCTTGGCATCTTTTGGATGTGTGGATTTCAACTTCCAGAATTCCCAGTCTGGCTGAGGAATTCTGAGAGTTGGAAGTCCACAAGTCTTAAAGTTGCCAAGTTTGAACACTTCTGAACTACCATTAGGGTATAGATGAAGCCCACACACGTACATACCAGTGGTGCCATTCAAAAAAAAAAATTACTACCAGTTCTGTGGGCCCGGCTTGGTGGGTGTAACATGGCTTGGTGGGTGTGATGGGAAGGATACTGCAAAATTCCCATTCTCTCCCCACCCCACTAACCTGCTTTCCAGCTCTGTTCTCCTGTGCAACAAAAGCCGATCAGCTGGGAGGAAGAGAAGAGATGGGGACGGGGCCAGTCAGAGGTGGGATTCCGAACTACTCAAAATTTCTGCTACCGGTTCTCAAGAACTGGTCAGAACCTGCTGAATGCCACCTCTGGTACATACCCTCCCTTGGTGAGCAAGACTTTTCCACATTCAAAAGCATCTTACCTGTTAATTTTCCCATAGATTCTATATACTTTAACCACAAATTAAGCATGGTGGGAAGAGTCTGATTCCCAACATGTCATTATTGTCCATGTGGTTGCTATCTGCAGAGTAAGTCACACTTTTTGACAATACTTCTTAAAAAGAGCTGAGAAATATTTACAATAAAACATTTCCACCAAATAATTTGGAAATATTGCCAATTCCCCAGCGCGCATCTCATCTTTGAAAGATAAATTATTTAAATAGATCCAACAATTTAAATTATTTTATGGATCAATAACACTCAGATTTTTGAGAGCAGCTAAATGCTGACACCTACTGGGACACAAGGAATATCTCGATCTCATCGATGGGGAGACCCCGAAAGTTAAAATTCTCTGCTTCAGAATTCAGCTCGCGCGAGCATGCTGGGAATTGTAGTATCCGCTGCCGGAAGCCCGCGCAGGCGTGTTTCAACGTCTTCCGCCTCACTCTCTCGCGCAGACTCCCGGCATCCCTCGCAGACGTTTACCTGTCGCCAGCTGCCTGCTGGGAGTCGTAGTCCTGCCCCGAGGAAAGCGACAAGGCGGAGGCAGGGCCGCTTCCTTCTCCCGGAGCTCCTCTTCCCGGCCGGGCGAGCGGCTCGGCGGCGGCGACGACAAAATGGCACGTCAGGGCAGCCGAGGAGGCTCCGAGAGCAAGAAAATGGTAATGGCCGCTGGCGGGGAGGGAGGAGAAGCGGCGCGGGGGGGAGGTGTTTGTGGCGGCTGCTGCCCCGGCGAAGAAAGGCGGCCGTTGGGCCTCGAAGGAGGGGAAAGGCTATGCTTGCAATGGCCACCGTGAATAGATGCTGCACGTCAGGGTTTCCCTGCTAATGTTGGTGGCCTTTGCCAGGCGGGAAAAGCAGACACGGGAAAGAGGTAGTGGGGATGAGGCTGACACGCGGGCCACCCCCGAGGAAGCCCAGAAGGTCCCCAAAAGGCGAGACAGGGACCTTAATTAGCTAAGTGGAGAAAAGCGTATCTGGTCAAGGGGAGGAATATCAAGCATGTAATCATCATATTGTCCTGTATGTTGTATTTAATAATAGTGCCCTGTATGATGCATTATGTCATATTATCCCTTACATATAATGTCCTACACACACACACACACACACACACACACACACACACAAAATATAATTGTCCTATATGACATTATTGTGCCCTTTATGGTATTATCCTATTTATATTGTTACAAACATGTAGTAATAACAATAATACATTTTGCATTTTTCCTCTTGATCCCTTATGCCTTTTCTAATTTATGGAATTGGGGTCCCTTTCCTATTTTTAATTACAATTATTTTCATTATCACTTTTTAAGGGGTGCATATGAAACATTAATATTGTATACGTTTTCACATCTAGGTGATTAGGGTATTTTATTTATGTATTTTATTATTTATTAAACTTATATGCCCTCCCCCTCAATCTCAACAACTCTGGATCTCTCACAGAAAAACAAGCAAACAAATTACAATAAAATCAAACAAAAAATCGCACTGGGAAACCTAGTCACTTGATTTAGACAGTTAGAAATGTTGAATAAAGTAATAGGCAAGTTTCCCTAATTTTTCTGGTGTATCATATTTATAGACAGCTAAATCCCTAAGGACTCTTGGCAGTTTACAAGAGTCAAGAGTGAGGAGCAATAAGTATAAAAACATAGAATACAATAAAATTAAGAAAACCAAACTGTAATCAAACCAAGATGAAGTCAAGTGTCAAATACCATTCTGGATCAGGAGGCAAATCAAAATGCTTGAGATATGCCAGCTTCCCATATCGGAAAAACTACAATACTGGGGAGGTTTTAACATACTGTAGAATGAAGACAAGTCGAGGTAGGCATTGTAGACGAATAATTTTTTTGTCATAGACCAAAATATGCTTTTGTCTCTTACAGCATTAGAAACTAGAAATTCAGGACCAGTAAAAACATTTCTGTACGTAATGCATAGTTAGGCCATCAGATAGAGTAATGTATTCCAATTCAGATTGTTTTAGATGTATGCATGCGGGATCAAGCAATGAACAGCGTCTAGTCTTATGGATTGGGCCGTGCCTCCTGAATCCTGGCAGCATGCTTAAATTCTAGGAGCTGAGGAGCCGTATTGGAAGGAGGGGACTTTTTTTCTGTCCATGCCTGTGTATTTCATGAATGCGTTTGCATAAAACGCTACTGTTTATGCTACTGTGTAGCATAAAATGCTGGACTAGATGGACATTTGGCCAGATCCTACATGATTATTGTTATGTTCATATCTCAGTTTAAAACCTGAGGTTGCCTCAACACAAATGTTGAAGGGCCCACCTGGATTTCATATTTTTGAGGGTGATTGAACAGGTCCTTTTTCCTCCGCATGGATATGGATGAGGGTTGATCAACCTGGTGGATTCCAGAGAGAGAATTGATGGATTTGGTGGATTCTGGGATACTCTGGGAGATTTCCATCTAGCGAGGTGGGCAATACTCCCAGTTGGATTGTTCTAGTTCTTTGTTAAGGTGTGATGCTGATTTCCTTGACACCCCTCTTGACCTGAGGTGCATCTTTATAAAAATCTAAGTGTTTCTTTACTTCGACAATAATGAGATTAGGGCATAAAAGAATCAACCAGGTCTCTCAAGCATGTGTGTAACCTGCTTCCTTTGCTACTAATTTTGACAGATTTTCATCTTGTTGGGAAATGGTTTCAGCGTGTCTAGTTCAAAGTCCAAATTGTTTAGATTTCTATTATCTTAGAAAATAGGCCATGGAATAACAGATTTAACTTACAGCAAGGGTCTTGGCAAGCTTAAGAGTTGTGGACTTCAACTCCCAGAATTCCTAAGCTAACATGACTGGAGGAGGAATTTTGGGAGTTGAAGTCCACAAGTCTTAAAGCTGTCCAGTTTGAAGACCCCCAACTTACAGAAAGTAGATTGCAATTGAATGCAGTGAAGAACTTTCTAACAGTAAGAACAGTTTCACCTTGGAACCAATAACGTTGCACAAAAGTGAGCTTCTCTTTGTTGGATGTATTCAAAACCAGGTCAAATGCTTTGATTTGGATTCCTGCAATGAACAAACATCAGTAGCCTAAATGGCAGCTTCTGAGTCAATGCCGCCATTTGGTTTTACTCCAGAACAGTGAACCTTTGTGAACGTTAAACACAATTTCTCTCTTTTTAATAGCTATGGATAGGCAAAATGTTCAGAAGTGAATTGTTAGCCGTTGAGCATTCTCCATTCTGTCATGTACTGTTTTTTCCCACCTGCCTTGTCAATGGTTATTAAAATATGTGTTGTTATTACTAACCTTTCCTTTATTTTTGTCTCTTCTTCTACTCTGCTATTATCAGCTAGGTTCTTCAGGCTCCCTTTCCAAGCTTTCTAATTCTACAAAACAGCTTTATGTAGCTTTATAATGCTAATTCAATAAAGCAGCTTTGGCCAGTCTGGATCTCCTATTATCCTTCAACTCTCTGTATCTTCTGATGGCTGATGGCTATGATGGCTATGGTGTCTCTGGATCCATTTGATACCAAAATTCCAAGCCACAGCTTACAGAGGATCTTGCTTTTTCCTTCCCTCTCAGTATAATAAAAGCAGTATTGTGGTGCAAGCTCTACCACTGTGGGATATTGTGACATATGCAAAAAAAAGAAAAAGGTGAATGGGGCTTTTACCATGCACTACTTTTTTCAGTCTGAATCCCCTTTGCTGCCTTGATAGATGACATTGGTTGCAAAATATCTAAAATCATGCAAAACACAACCACTCAGAAAAAGAGGTGTGTGGACTGTTGGATTGCTGCCCTCAATATTGCTACTCTGTAGAAATAGCATCATGTTGAATGAACCTTAACTTCACACATGACTTGATTGTCTCTTCTGTGTTTTGGCTTTGTGTGAGCATGTGAGAATGTGGTGTGGTTTCTATTGTCTCACTAAACTCTGATGTCTTTTTTTTCCCTCCCTTTCTGCTTGCCTGCTGCTTTCATTCTGTAGTATTGGTATTTGCCATTCATTTCACCTTCTGCATCTATGCATCTCATGGTAGGTTTTAGGTTTCTTAATCTGAGACTAGACATTTCTGCTGTATAAAATGAGATTTTAATAAAGTCTTAAGCAGGGTGTGTTAATATATATATATAGCCGTACCTTTTAAAACCTTGACATTTTCAGCTCTTAATAGGAAGGCATTTGTGTAGCCAATAACTGATGGATTGATTATTCACTTTAAGTTTTAGGGATGGGTGGAAGATACAGCAAGTATTTTTGTCCTTGTTGATGGTGTCTATATTTCTGTTGAAAATTTATTACTTTTGTGGTTCCTTTGAGTTTTTAAGTGGAATACTATTGAAACACTGAAAGTCAAAAAGTGTTCTTATAAGATTGGACACTTGGAATCTGTCAAGTGTCTTTCTTTTTTTTGTCAGTGACCATTTTCATCTTGAAAGCAAGGAATTCAATTTTGTGAAATCGTTTGCTCTAAAAAGTTCAGCTGATCCAATGTTTGGGCCAAACTACTGATTAGGTCTGGCCACAGGGAGCATGTGATTCCTTTGTTCCAATAGCTTCATTGTCTCTTTCATGGAAGTATCACTTGTGTGCCAAATTCTATCCTCACCCAAGCAAGTATTGATTAATGAACACGGGAGCAGTTATTACGCCAAGAATATTAAGGGTTGGGTTAGAATTTATGGGCTATCTGTTGGTAGCCATCTTCAACTCATAGCAGAATCACTGATGCTAAGGAAAAGCAGAGGTCTCTCCCCATTTTCTATATCTTCTTCCTATCTTTAGGACAGGGTTGTTTTATTTATTCTTCTCACCCTCGTTCAAAACTTATGGCCCATGCAGTATTCATGCTCTTCACTATTCTGGTGAACCAAGTCTCCTTGTTCATTTTTTTTTTCTTGTGACAGACTAAGCTGTGCCTGGGTCAGCCCCTAAATATTTGCAGCCTTTTTTGTCTGGTATATGCTAAATATCTTATGAATTTGTCTAGAGCTCGGAGCTCTTCACTTTGACGTATGGGGCTTTGGTCACTCAGCTGTGTAAGGACTACGAGAATGATGAAGATGTGAACAAGCAGCTTGACAAAATGTAAGTAACAGAAACAATGTGGGTGTTCTCAAGTTAGAAATGTCAGAAACCCCTTTTCCATGGGTTAGTCACTTGCAGAATAAATCTAATTTTATCCAACCCTTGGAGTTTGGGAAAATAAATGAGCATGGATTTCCTTCCTCAGAGTGTTTCCCTCCAGTCTGATCTGCTTGATGTGATCACAGTTTCATGGCCTCTTGCTTTTGGCTGCTTTAATAGGGGCTACAACATAGGTGTTCGACTTGTGGAAGACTTTCTAGCACGATCCAATGTTGGGAGATGCCATGACTTTCGAGAAACAGCAGACGTAATTGCAAAGGTGATGCCTCTTTTTGACTGTTTGTTCTTTTTTTTGCATGTTTGTTGTTTGCTTCTGTTGGTGATAAATAATCTTAGATTTTCTTTGACTATGTGTTATGAGCAGAATTTTCTCAGCACAAAACAATTTTCATTCTTTTAGTTTTTATTATTGTTTCACTTCTGTTTTCGGTAAAGGTTCCCCTTGCACATACGTGCTAGTCGTTTCCAGCTCTAGGGGGCGGTGCTCATCTCCGTTACAAAGCCGAAGAGCCAGCGCTGTCTGAAGACGTCGTCATGGTCATGTGGCCGGCATGACTAAACGCCAAGGGCGCACGGAATGCTGTTTTATTTAAAGATAGAAACAATTTCAGAAAACAGCTGAAAAAAGGGTAGTTTTCAGCTGTTTTCTGGAATTGTTTCTATTTTTAAATAAAACAGAAGTGAAACAATAATAATAAACTAAAAGTGTTTTTATTATCAAAGCTGGATGTCTCTTTGACTTTTTACCAAGAAACTAAGTAAGATGAGATAATTTTGTAACAGGAAAAAATGATTCAGAAAGGCTTTTCTCCTATTCAATATTGTGAGGCAGTGGTCTAAATGTTACCACTGTTTTCAGAAGTGGAAGGCATCAAAATCAGTCTTTGTCTTGTCTAACCTGGTGTGTGTGTTTACTTAAGTATGTTACATTGAAGAATTGCTGGGGCTTGTTTTGCAGTCGTTTGTTCATTGATGTGTAAAAATGGTAGCTTGCTAAATCTTTCACTCTTTTAATCCAGCTCTTCTCTCATACCTGTTTCACTTGATAGGTAGCATTTAAAATGTACTTGGGTATCACACCAAGCATCACAAACTGGAGTCCAGCAGGCGATGAATTCTCCCTTATCCTGGAAAACAATCCACTGGTGGATTTTGTGGAATTACCAGACAACCATTCCTCTCTTATTTACTCTAACCTCTTATGTGGGGTGCTACGGGGAGCCCTGGAAATGGTGAGAAGAAGGGGAGGCCAGTTGAACCAATGGCCCTGGGTGGCTGCTTTTAATGGAACTACAAGACTCTGTGTTTTCTGCATCCTATGAAAAGTTCAAAATAAATTGTGGCCATTAAGTACAGTGGTTTATGGTAAAGTATCAGCAATGTGTTAAAGTAATGGGTAGAATTCATTTGGTAATATTAGATTTCTGTTAGGACTGTGAGTCTGAGAACATCAATTGAAAAAAAAACTAAATATTTTCCAACTTTTCCATTAAAAAAAATTCTCTAAAATTTCCTCCATATCTTCATGATAATAAGGTTAGTTTGCAGGCTGTTACACTGTAGTATTGTGAAGGCCAAAGCAGTGTTCTAATTTATCAGGACTGAATCAGCTGTTTGCATCGGCTATCTCTTTTAAAGATTCTAAATAGCTCACAATCAGACCATAGAGTATCAATGAGGATGACTTTGGAACCTTTCGTCATATATCCTAAGAACATTTTGTGACAATGAAGTCCATCAAGGGGGTTCCAAACCCCCCCAATACAAAGGGAGAAAAAAGCCCACATTGCTTGCAAGACAGGAAGGTGGATAAAGGCAGTGCACCGAAGGCTGTAACGTGGGAGAAGGGGGACTCTTCATAAGTAATGGGATGTATCTTGGCATGAATACCTGTCCTTTTCAAAGGGGTTTGGGGACTTCAAACCTGCACTTTAGGGAGCTGTTGTAGCAAAATATCTCAAAAGTGTGGACTTTCCTCCCTTTCATCATAGGTACAGATGGCTGTGGATGTCAGATTTCTTCTGGACACCTTGAAAGGGGATGGAGTCACAGAAATAAGGATGAAGTTTATCAGGCGGATCGAAGACAACCTCCCAGTTGGAGAGGAGTGAGTCTTGAGCAGCCTTCATACTGGACTGGAAGGGATGAAGTCACTGAACTGGAGCTTCATTCACATATAGTACCCTATGTACTTTGAGACACTGTCTGGTTAAGACGTCAATTCATTTGAAATAGTCTGTTTTATTTCCACAGATTTCTATTAAAAGCTTTTGTAGGATGCAGAACTCTTTTCACATTCATCAGAAACACAAGGCACCCTTTCCTTGTTACCATGCTTAGCTCCATGCAAAAATACAGGATATTAAAATTCTAATTTTGAACATCGGAATAATTCCAGATGCCACTTTTGTTCTACAGTAAGTGAAGAATTCCAGCATTATGTCCTTTGTTTATGTTGGTCAGTTTTCCTTCATGGGGAAGCCATTCCTGATAGCACAGAACGTGTTCTATGATTTGAAAGAATTGAGAGCTCAACAAAACAATTAAAATTCATGTTGAAACAAGAGCTGGATCCATTTTGACAGTCCTGAAGGAAGTGTGTCATAGAAGCTCAACAGAATCCCAGTTGGTTGGGCATTCCCACTTTCATCTTTGTCTTCCTAGTTGGTTGGCCAAAATAGTTTTAATGAACCAATGAGGTAGGGGCTCAAGTTTCAAATGTTTATATAATGTTAGAAAAATTATATTTACTCTGAGGGCCTCTTCTTTACCACACGTTTGATTTCGGTAACTAATTGAAGAGTTGTTCACACCAGCTTTGTTTTCTAAAAGTTTTAGGCAAGTGCGTTTCAAAAACGTTGCTGTCGGGCATCCGTGCTGAGAGGATAGAGATGGTGGTAGCATGTTTCATGTGCATTCAGGTTTTTCTTAAGAAAAAGGGCTCAAGATTGCAGACCAAAGGATATAAACAGCCTTGCATGGTAGGTTGATCAGTGTATCAAACGCTGGATGATTGAAAGGAATTTGAATATCTTAGGAGAGCTTAACAGTGAATATTCACTGAGTTTGTCATTGTGTGTATTTTATGAGGTTTTGTTGGGCAAAACAGCCATTGTTAGGCTTTGTGAACAAATCTGTACTAAATTGCGGAAATCCCTTGAATTGAGGATCCCATGGAGAATATGCATTAAACATGGAAGTGCCTGGCACACTTGAAGAGGCACAAGAGGCTTCTAGTGATCTCTGCCTTCTTAACGCATAGTGGAATCCATTATCCCATGTTGGTGATGTTGGTGAAAAGATTACAGTACTTCATTCTTTAAAGAAATTAATTGGTGGTTGGGAGGCTTTATGATTTATTTATGTGGGCATCAACTGAATTGTATTTTAAAAGTTGGCAAAGGGAGCCATAATTATTCAGTGACTTGGTCTTGTAAATAATGCTCTGGATAATAATGTGCCGCAGGAGAATGAAATAGCTTACCTAATTGCAAGAAGATGAAAACCAAACAGTTGCTTTCTCAAGACAGTGGGGCCATTTTTAAGGGTATCTTGGTCATATTTTCCCAGTGCTCTTCTATAATTTTTCTCAGTGCAGAAGTATCGAGGCAATATTTTTTTGCATCATGAAAAATAAAAATTTGAGCATTCCTGTTTTGAACTAATTCATTCTGACTGTCAGAGGAGTCTAGCCCTGAGAAAACCATTTTTGTTCCTTCTGTAATTTGTGATAGTTTTTTAAAAAATACGCTGATCTACATCTGATTGGTAAATATTTATTAGATGCAATTTACACCGTTTTATTTGTATATATGGGGTGTGGCTTATGTGTCCATTTTTGAAGGTATTGTTTTGAAGCTCTTACATTAAAGAAATTCTTAAGGTGTATGGCAGCAGATTCATAGTAAATTTTATTAAATTTTATCCTACTTTCCCCTAAGTGACTCTCCTCTCTTGTTCCACACTTCAGCAACATAGATTTTAGATTGATTGGGTTCCTATGGCAGACTGGGAATGGCTGGATCGTGTACAGCAATCAAATAAAAATAAGTACATAAAAATACTCATTATAAAAATATAAATCATTATTAAAATTAAATATTATTAAAAGTTAAAATATACAACCCCAAAACATGGAGTAAATACATCAACCACATTAATGGAGTCATCCTAGAATGTTACTGGTTCTCTGGGACCCCCAAGCCTGCTGTCATAACAGACCTTAAAGATCTTCTAGAATGATAAGATGGATGGAGCTAACCTGAATTCAGGTATGGGAGAATATTCCAGCAGGGCAGATGTCATGGCAGAGAAGATCCCCCTCCTGGAAGACTACTAAATGTAAATCCCTAGTACCGGAGTGGGCAAATATGGCCCCTTTATGACTTCAACTCCCAGAATTCCTCAGCCAGCCCTGTGAGTGGGAGTTGAAGTCCACAGGTCATAAAGAGGCCATAGTTGCCCACCTCTGTTCTAGCAGATGGTACCTGCTGTGTACCTTCTCTGTTGGGTATAATGGGATGGGCTGATAGAATTGGGAAACGGTCCCATTCCATGAAGTCCTTTAAAAGTTAAAACCAGTGCCACGAATTGGTTGTAGAAGCAAACTGGCAGCCAATGCCTACTGTGCTGTTCTGGGGCCACACATAACTGCCTATACTGCTGCATTCTGCATAGTTGAAGCTTCTGGATACTCTTAAAGGGTAGCCTCATGTAGAGCACATGACAATCTCATCTGGAGGTGATTAGGGCATAAGTCACCGTTAGCAGAGCACACACACCCCCGATCTAGGAACAGGCACAATTGGCAGCCAATATGAAACTGTGTAAAGCAGTACCCCTCCAACCTTTAGGCACCAGGGACCAGTTCCATGAGAACCCCCCCCCCCATGAACGGTGTGTGTGTGGTTTTGCACACTACCTAGATCCAGCAGTTGCGCAGATGAAGCTTCACTTGTGTGGTCAAACGGGCCACGGACTGGTACTGGTCTGTGGATTTGGGATTTGGCATTCCTGGTGTCCTCAATGTGGACTTGGGATTGGGGACCCCCTCCTAACCGCAACTGCTACCTCTGCAAGGACCACCAAATAGTAGACCAGGTCTGTGCAACCCCATCCAGCATGAAAGATTGAGTAGTCCTAGAACCAGTAGGCTCCAAAACACAAGGCCCCTCAGTTTTGCAATGGTTCAACTGAAGTCTGTTCTCTATCAGACCCTCCTAGCTTCCATACCAAAGGGTAAGACATTCATGGCATCGCTTACTTTGCACGGGGCACTGTTACATAATTGGATGTCATCAATGTCCTGATAATACCTCACCACCCCCATGGCAACAGATGGTTTCACTCAGCTGCCTCATAGAGATGACACAAAGGAGAACCCAGTGCCACCCCATAAAGTAGGGGCCAAGAGCAGGACCTCTCCAACCACCCCTGATTGGAATCAACCCCCAAGAAAGGAGGCAAAGCAGCACATCCTCATGTCATCTACTCCCAATTCTCTGAGCCGATCCATGGTCAATGGTATCAAAAACCACCAACAGGTCAAGTAGGGGAAGGATCAACATACTACCACCATCATGCTCACTACAGAGATCTTCCAAAAGTACAACCAATGCTGTTTCTGTCCCACAGCTAGGCCTGAATCCTGGCTGAAAAGATTCCAGATAATCTGCTTCCTCCAAGGTCCTTTGAAGCTGTCATCCAACTACCTTCTCGGTCAGATTGAAACCTCCAAGACTTTATAAGACTGGGGAATTCCACCGCCAATGCAGAAACGGAGCTCAGGCAGGGAGGTTGTGTGTGGCAGGGAAGCTGGTACAACAGCAACAATCTCAACTGATCCGTAGAGCCCAACTTAATGAGCAAGACCCCACATCCAGCGACCTTGTAGAAATGCCCCTGGAAGACATAAGAGACATAATTGTTCCATCTGCATAGACTGGAGAGACTGTGTATGCCCAGTAATAGAGACAGAAGTCTGTGCTTTGCAGCTTACTGAGAAGAGATTGCTGGATGATGATCATCACACTTCTACCTTAGAATCTTGGATCACGCCATACCTGAAGCCCATCTGGGACTTCTCTGAAAGAGCCACCACAACCACCCTCCTGGATCCAGCCAGGTCTTGGCAACGCATGCCAGGTTGGCCACATATCAGTGATTAGATTGCACACAGACTGACCCTGGCATTTAAAAGCAGCCCCAGGAAACCAGGACCCCTGAAGTTCTGCTGATTGGGCACAAGGACTGAGCAAGGACCTGGGGAGAGGTTGAGAAGCAACGAGGACCAAAGTCGGAACCAAGAAAAGGCATTTAATTGTTCTACTTTTTGATAATCAAGTTTTGGATTGTGCCACTCAGGTTTTGTCCTGAGTGTAAAGAGGAAGGTGCGTGCTAGTTTCATACAAGTGGAAGGCGTGTGCTAGTTAGCTCAAAAGTTGGTCAGTTGTACCGCACCATTCTGCTGCTTCTAATAATTGGGACTACAAAAACACCAACAAGTGAATTCGTGCTTATGGTAAGAGGTGGCAGAATTCTTTCTCTCATTGTATAGGTCCTCCACTAGATGTCCCTAGTTATCTAGAAGGATTGATTTGGAAGGGCTGGCTGCTATCCCCACCAAAAAAACTAGTAATGGTAGAAATGTGAATGTATTATCTGTATACTATCTGTCATTCTACTCCTCCTTATGCAATTTAAAATTCAAGATGCATTAAAAATTAAAAGGTATAAATCAGGGATTGTAAATAATGGAGTGATAACTTTGGGAGATGTTACTTGCCAAGGTGCATAGAAATGGTTCCAGTGCTATTATTCGAAACCTAATCCCCACTAAGGAGGCTATGTCCATTCAATTAATATCAAGTTGTCCCCAATGTTAACTGTAAACCTTTTAGCTGGTCTTGTTATCTTTGAAAAGGAAGGAAAGAGAGCTCTGTGGCTATTTATGCAAACAGATAGTAAGAATTGGGCCATGTCTGTTTTCTGTATTCTTGATTTATACTTCTATAGATGCCAGATTTGAGTTTTTAGCAGGGGAACCTAGAAACCTAAATCCTGCCATGCTGGATTGTGTCAGAACAACAAAAACACCACTATAAAACCCCTCCCTTCACTTGTCTCAATTAACATAAAACAAAAATCAGAGTGTGTTTCTAATTTGGATAATTTCTTTTCCTACTTAAATTTCTAACTGCTGATGCTTGCTGACGTTTAAACTGTAGTGTTAAGATTTATTTTATATTCTCAGTTCACAGTTACAAATCTAATGTTGGCTTTCCAGAACCAATCTCTCTCGCCTCAGGAGATCCCCCATAGAAAATGTGTTATGTAAAATGATTTAGCTTCAGGATGGATCTCTCCTATGCTTTCTATGAAACATAACGGGATGTCTTATATTAGAGTGCCTTCTTCATTGTAATTAGCATTTTGTGGCGGCAGTGACTTGAGTTTCTTCTCCGGGTTTTCAGCTAGTAGTTTAAGACGTTTCCTTAATAATGATGGATAGCTAAACTTTTTATGGCTGATGCTCATAGTAACCAAATTTATTCCATCTGCATAGACTGGAAAGACTCCGTGTATGCCCAGTGATAGAGACAGAAGTCTGTGCTTTGTAGCTTACTGACAAGAGGGAGGGGTGAATTGTCCAATTACAATATATGCTATTAATTTTTGAACGATTGATGCTGCTTTAGAAAATTGAACACCCTACTGGAGAACCTGTCTGCTTTCCCACGCTAGCTTTTAATGAATTAGTAAGTCAACTGTTTACAGAACACTTCCTCACATCATCTCTGATCCTCTCAACGTATTTCCCTGTAGAGTTTCCTATCATTTCGAAGGGAAACATTTCAGTGGAATGAATTCTGAGCCGAATGGCTCCCACTGGTTCTAGACAGAGATATTTCTTGAAAAGGATTGCACCTTTTTATTCCTTGGAGTTTGGGCCAAGGGAAGAAATCTTGCCATCCTCTTATCGGTAAAGTGGAGAAGCAGAAAGCTATTTTAGAACAGAGTACAACATCACACAAGGGTTTCTCGGATATCTAACTTGCCCCACATGTAACCCCAATTTCAGACTCTTACATTTATGTCTTATCAAAAACACAGCCCTATCTTATTATCAGTAATGAACCGTTCACAATAAATTTTAATGCCACTGCGTGTCAGTGTATGAATGAATGAAATTTAAGCAAGACACACAGTAGAGACGGGGCTGGAAAACAGTATGGAAGTCGAGTCATGACAGCTGGACTTCTTTTTGGTTTGAAGCATTTCACTGCTGCTTTCCTTTTTTTTTTTTTTTTTTAAACCAAAAAAAAAAAAAGTCCAATTGCCATGATTCAACTTCCAGGCAGTTCTACCTGGAGAACTGAGAATCTCCATCAACAATCTGGGTGAATATTGTGAACTAACAAAAGGAGAGGAAGTTCTGAACTCTGCAACCAGCCCTTTGTGGTATGATCTACCACTCCATAACGTGTGGGAAAGGAGCGGTTTTGGAAGCGATGTATTGAGCCGTCTTTCTTACCTTGGCCTTGCGTTGACAACTGCCAAACGTGTCTCTTGTACACATACCAGATGGGGAATCTCAAAAAAAAAAAAAAAAAGGGTCCTTGCTGTTGAGCAAATTGGATTTAGGCAGCGCTTAGGCACCAACATTTAAAAAAATCCCACCACCATGGGTTATCCAAGGTAACAGCTGTATAGGGGAAGGGAAGGACTTGGTTTTAAACACAAAACAAATGTAATTGAGGAAGGGAGGCAGAATTGGGCTCTAGATAGGAGGAGCAGACAGGATTTATAGCTCTGGTAGGGATCTTGTTAAAATGATAGAAAGCAGTTGCTCAACTCCATCATTGCTTCACTGGCGAGGGAGGCAGCTGCCGTTGCTGAAGCTCCACATTCAAAGACGGCGGGGGGGGGGGGGAAAAAACGCTTTCTATTTTGCCTCCTTTGTGCAAGTTGAAAAATGGGAGGAAAAGCCATATTCTGGCATAGAAACTGCAGCATTTCCTGGCATAGAAAATGCAGTAAACCTGCCCACCCAACGCTAGTGCTTGTTCAAGTCCATCCTTCCCAGGGGTTTTAAAGAGATTTCCTCCTCTGAGGCAGAAAATGCAAACGCTTGTACTTGACACTAATTCATGGGTGTGTGTGTGTGCAACTCACTACAGGTAGTCCTCAATTTACGACCACAGCTGAGCCCAAAATGTATGTTGCTAAGTGAGAAATTTGTTAAATGAACTTTGCCCCATTTTACGACTTTTCTTGCCACATTTGTTAAGTGAATCGCTGCAGTTGTTCAATTAGTGACACGGTTGTTAAGTGAATCTGGTTTCCCCACTGACACCGCTCGTCAGAAGGTCACAAAAAGGGGATCCAAGGACCCCAGGACACTGTAACTGTCATAAGTATGAACCAATTGTCAAGCATCCAAATGTAAATCACATGGACGTGGGGTTGTTGCGATGGTCATAAGTGTGAAAAATGGTCATAAGTCACTTATTTCAGTGCTGTTGTAACTATGAACAGTCACTAAGTGAATTGTTGTAAGTCGAGAACTACATATAGTAAATGCTCCCACCCAGTTTCCTCTGGGTTGGAATGGGGTTTTGTATGAAGAGAATGCCGCTAAGGAAGGCCTCCCTTCCACCTGAATACAGACTTACAACCATTCATTTAGCGACTGTTCAAAATTAGAACAGCACTGAAAAAATGGACTTGTGATGGTTTTTCACACTTACGAACATTGCAGCATCGCCATGGTCATGTAATCAAAATGTCATTTGGCGACCGGCTTGTATTTATGCCAGTTGCAGTGTCCTGGGGTCCTGTGATCAATTCTACGGAGCTTCTTCTGAGCAAAATCCATGAGGAAGCCAGATTCACTTAATGTATTACTAACTTAACAATTGCAGTGATTCACTTAACAACTGTGGCAAGAAAGGTGGTAAAATGTCTCAATTAAACCACAGAAATTTGGGGCTCAATTGTGCTCACAGGTTAAGGACCGCTGTATCACTTGTGCAGAAGAACTCCAGCTCTGATTTGTCTCTGTTGCTGGCCTCTTGAAATGGCTGCCAGGAATGGTTTGGTGATGCTAAAACACAACTCCCGTTATTCCTCACCAGGAACCCTCCAGGATGGATAGCAATAGCAACAGCACTTAGACTTATATACCGCTTTGCAGTGCTTTACAGCCCTCTCTAAGCAGTTTATAAAGTCAGCCTATGGCCTCCAACAATCTGGCTCCTCATTTTACCTCAGAAGGATGGAAGGCTAAGTCAACCTGGAGCCTGGTGAGATTCTGCCAAATTGCAGTCAGCCGGCAGTCAGCAGAAGTAGCCTGCAGTACTGCACTCTAACCACTGCGCCACAGAGGCTGATGGCTTCACACTCATAAAAAAAATTGGGATTGACCCAGACATCTTCATTTCAAATAGTCAGGGCAGGAAATCATGAAGGATTATATATCTCGGGCAAGATGTAGCCAGTCCTCAATTTACTAGCATTCGTTTAGCAACCATTTGAAATTACCACAACACTGAGCGACTGGTCCTCAGACTTACGACTGTCGCAGCATCCCCATGATCACATGATCAGAATCTGGGAACTTAGCAACTGGCATGTATTTAGAATGGTTGCAATGTCCTAGGTTTATGTCATTTGTGACCTTCGCAGTCGGCTTCCAACAAACAAAGTCAGTGGTGGGAGATGGATTTGTTTAATAGCAATAGCACTTAGACTTATATACCGCTTTACAGTTCTTTTGCAGCCCTCTCTAAGTAGTTTACAGAGTCAGCCTATTGCCCCCAACAATTTGGGTCCTCATTTTATAGACCTCGGAAGGATGGAAGGCTGAGTCAACCTTGAGCCTGGTGAGAGTCGAACTGCCAAATTGCAGGCAACCAGCAGTCAGCAGAAGTTGCCTACAGTACTGCACTCTAACCATTGTGCCACAATGGCTCATGACTTAATGACTGCATGACTCCCTTAACAACTGCTGTGATTTGAATAATCATGTCAAAAAGGAATCCTAAAATCAGGTGCCACTCACTTAACAACCTTGCTGGTCCCAATTGTCATAAAAGAAGGACTATCGTTGACTTACAATCCTATACATTGATTCAAAACCTCTGGAGTAGATTGGGTTGCTTGGTTCTGGGTTTAAAAGTATGCATGCATACTCTCCCTAAGTATCTCTGATTGGATGCAGCAGCCAGTAACTCTGTTTTAAATTGCCCCAAAGTGGTAAGGCCTAAATGTTTTGAGACAGAACATAGAATAACAGGGCTGGAAGGGCCTTTGGAGGTCTTTTAGTCCAACCTCAAGCAGGAGATCCTATACCAGGGGTGGGATTCTACCGGTTCGCACCTATTCGCTAGAACGGTTGTTAACATTCTAAGCAGTTCGGAGAACTGGTTGTTAGAAGAAATTACTGGCCTAATCCTGTAAGGAAGGCAGGAAGGAAACATTCTGGTGTTACTTACAGAAACTGTCTCTCCGTTAACCCTTATTACGTCCTTGGAAGGACTCTGGAACGTCTCTGAAGTTTTTTCCCCCTCCTTTGTTGGTACTTTGCTTGTGTGGAGTGACCATTGAAAGTTACAATGGCATTGAAAAAAATGACTTATGACCCTTTTTCACACTTACGACTGTTGCAGCATCCCCACAGTCAGGAGAGGAGATGCGTGCCTTGATGTGAGTGATGTTGAGTTGGCCACGCCCAGCCAATAACATGACCACCTAAGCCACGCCCACCACCTAAGCCACCCCCACAGAACCAGTTGTTAAAAAAATTGAATCCAACCCCTGTCCTATACCAATGTTGACAAACCTTTCTGGCAACGAGTGCTGAAACGGGAGCGCGCATGTGGGAGAGTGCTGTAAACCAGAAGAGCAGGTCCCCAATGTGCATGTGCGTGCCTGGAAGCTGAGCTGCATGCTGCTGTCCACTTGGTCTTCCGGTTCCCGGTGCACAGGTGCATGCGAAGACCAGCTGGCCAACACGCATGCTTGACGCACTGGAAACTAGAAGCTCAACTTCCCAGCACAATGCATGTGTGCCAGGAAGCCGCTCTTCTGGTTTCCGGTGCTCCCGCACATGCAAAGACCAGCTAGCAAACATGCACCAGAACCCAGAAGAGCAACGGGTGATGGCTGGCATGCCGGGAGAGATGGCTCTGCATGCCACTTCTGGCACGCATGCCATAGGTTCGCCATCACGGCCCTATACCGTTCCAGACAAATGGCTATCTGGTCTTTCTTGAAAACCTCCAGGGGTGGAGCTATGCTAGCTGAGGAATTCTGGGAGTTGAAGTCCACCCATCTTCAAACTGCCAAGGCTGAGAAACACTGGCTGATGATGATGCTTTTCACATATAGTTTTCTATGCACTTAAAAATCAAATTGCTTTTCACTACAAAATGCTTTTTTACCCCTATGTTTGTACTAAGAAACAGGGCCAACCTAAAATATTTACTGACCCAGGCAGACCCAGGGTTGGACCCTAACCTACTGCCTAAGTCAAGGGGGTCAGAACTCAGCTCCAACTGAGATATTGAGGCACCTGAGACAGACATCCTCCAAGGACCTCGTCTTATTCCTGGCATTTAAAAAAAATACGACTAACTTTGGGCAGTCGTTTCACGTCATTCGAACTTTGCCAAGTAGTAGATCTGGACTGTCACTTGGGCATCTCTTCATCCCGTTGAGTTTTTGCTGCAGTCTTTAGCACTGAAAATAATTTTCTCTTGTTCCAAAAAGTTCATGGCTTACATATTTATTGGAACATTAGGGGGTGCCCTTACAACGTCTTCCTTCCTTTGCAGCAGATAAAGCGAATAATTCACTCTCCAGTGAGAAGAACTTGCTTGCTCAGAGTTGCTTAAACAGCCAGAAGCTTTCCAAGTTGGCCAGTTCAGAAATAAGATGAAGAGAAGCATCACTCAAAACCCAAAGCATTGCAAGGCATAACTTTTGTTGGGCTTGTCCTTGTTGCTGGGGCTACGATTTTTTGAATTAAGCAGGTCAACAAACTATAAAAAGATGTTGAGACTCTAGAAAGAGCAACCAAGAGGATTAGGGGACTGGAGGCTAAAATATATGATGAACGGTTGCAGGAACTGGGCATGGCTAGTCTCGGGAAGAGAAGGACCAGGGGACACAGGATAGCAGTCTTCCAGTATTTGAGGGGCTGCCACAGAGAGGAGGAAGGGGTCAAGCTGTTTTCCAAGGCACCTGAAGGCCAGATGAAGAATAATGGATGGAAACTGAACAAGGAGAGACTCAACCTGGAAATAAGGAGACATTTTCTGACAGAACAGTCAACCAGTGGAGCAGAAGCTGCCTTCGGAAGTTGTAGGAGCTTCATCACTGGAGACTTTCAAGAAGAGATTGGACTGCCATTTGTCAGAAATGGTGTAGGGTCTCGTGCTTGGGCAGAGGGTTGGACTAGATAAGGGGTCGCCAACCTTTTGGATCTCAGGGACCACCAAACTCATAATTTTAAATCCCTGGGACCACTAACTGGTTCTGTGGGCATGGCCTATTTTGTGGGTGTGGCTTGGTGGTCATGTGACTGGCTGGGCATGGCTTATATGTAAATATTATAAATATTTATATAAATATTGAATTTTTTATTAAAAAAGAGCAACTTTTATCCAAAACCAGGCAAAGCAGGCAGGCAGATTGAGTTGCTCACAGAATCATTTAGTGATCTATCTGCCATCGGCTAGTTCAGTCTGCCACATAAAATTTGCTTGCCATGAGTCTGCACTGAATAATAGAACCTTCAGTCCTCAGGGAGGTTTGGCTGTGCTTAAAAGCAGAGCCGAAGATCTAAAGACTAGCTAGAAAGCAAGAAATCCAACCATTTCCTGCTTCCTAGCTAATCTAAAACTCCCAGCCCAGCAGAACACCTGATGGTCGGAAAAAGGAAAAATAGCAATTTAGCAGACAGGTTTTCTAGATAAGGAGTGAGTGGGCAGGGAAGGTTTCCGTGGGCCATTTGGGCGGCGCAGCCTTGTGTTTCTATGCAGCCTGGATTAATTGCTTTGGGGTGGGGTGCTCTGGGGGTGAGATTTCTCTGCGGCCCACCAAAATTTTCTTGTGGCCCACTGGTTGGCGACCACTGGACTAGATAACCTACAAGGTCCCTTCCAACTCTGTTGATCTAGCTATCTAATCTATCTAGGTCTACTTGAACTAAGAACTGAGGATGGATGAACATTGAGGAACAGTTAAAAAGGGTTTAAACTACACTTTCCTTCCACATTTGCTTTTATCTGCCATTTACTGTCAACCTTACAAGGTCCAGGTAATCCTTGACTTAGTGACCAGTCAAAGTTACAACAGCACTGGAAAAAAGTGACTTGTGACCGCTTTTTCACATTGCAGCATCCCCTGGTCACATGATCAAATTTATTTATTTTTTAGTTTACTTTATTGTCATTGCACCTCGTACAATGAAATTAAATACCATCTTCAGTGTACATTATGACTATGAAAATAAACGCAAACATGCTTTGCATTCTATACAATTGAATTGAAAACCTCTGATATTGCATTCTTATTGCACTATACAGTAGAATTCAAAAGAGCTCCTGCCCTGGGATAGAAGCTGTTTTTCAGCCTCTTTCTCCTTGTTTTCATTGTACTGTACCGTCTTTCAGATGATAATAGCTCAAAAAAAGGGTGTCCAGGATGAGATGGATCTTTGAGGATGTTTTGAACATTGCACAAAAGGTCATAAAACAGGCACAACTCACTTAATAACTGTCTTGCTCAGCAATGGAATTGTTGGGTCCTGTAGTCCAGATAGGAAACACGACCAGATGAACTAATCCTACTTTATTGGAAGGTTAACATAATCCTCGTAGACTTTCCCTTATCCATTTTGATGCGGATGTTTCTCCCCCTGAGACGAAGCTTCAGATGAGCCAACTGTTGGTTACTTGGAACACAAAGATCTCCTCCAATGCTTTCCCAAAAACCTTCTGCATCGCTCCTGTGGGATGGAGCGATAAAGCTGTTTGGGCCATTGGTTTGGCTGTGCTTTGGAGTCCCCTCCGAAATCAGGGGTGTCGTGCCCCTGTTGAAATCTGATTCTGAGGGGGAGGCTGAGCAGCTGACAGGGAGTGGGAGTGTGGATCCAGTGAGTGTGGAAGAAACTGGGGAAGGGCACAGTCCAGCTGGGCATTCAGAGGAAGACCCAAGGCCACTCCCTCTTCATCCAAGGGCATGCAGGAAGGAACGGAGAAATGCTGCCCATCTCCCCTGCAAGGTGATTATAGAACAGTATTATCCCAAGTTTAGCTTTATATGCATTTAGGGACTGAACTCTCAAACTTTAATGCAAACAAAGAATTGAGAATAAGTAATTAATTTTAGCTTTATAGTGTACATGACTGTACAATAATCAAGGAAAGAAGCAACCTGGAATTAAGGAGAAACTTCCTACCTTTGAGGATAATTAACCAGTGGAACTACTTGCCTTCAGAAGCCATAGGGGCTTCATCACTGGAAGTTTTTAAGAGGAGACTGGACAGTCGCTTGTGTGAAAGGTCTCCGGCTTGAGCAGGGGATTGGATTAGAAGATCTCCAAGGTTCCTTTCAACTCTATTCTGATTGATTGATTGACATTTGGAATTCTGGCACACAATTGCACTTTAATATTCCCTAGGTGCATTTGCTTAGAATCTCCATCCTTTATTTGTCTGACGTCAAGTGAACACTCTCTCTCTCTGTCTCTCTCTCTCTCTCTCTCTCTCTCTCACACACACACACACACACACACCTAAATACTGTTAAAATACTGAAGTTTGCTGATGCCACAACAGTCATTGGTCTCATTCAAGACAACAATGAATCCACATACAGACGGGAGGTTGTACAACTTGCCTCGTGGTATAACCGGAACAATCTGGAACTGAACACACTCAAAACCATAGAAATAGTGGTAGACTTTAGAAGAAACCCTCCCATGCTACCACCTCTTACAATACTATACAACTCAGTATCAAGAGTAGAGAGCTTCAGATTTCTAGGTTCTATCATATCACAAGACCTAAAATGGACACCTAACATCAAAAACGTCATCAAAAAAGCACAACAAATAATGCTCTTTCTGTACCAACTCAGAAAGCTCAAACTGCCCAAAGAGCTCATCTGCACCTCTATAACTCTGGTTTGGTTCTGCAACCCAACAAGACAGAATTAGGACTGCAGAAAAAATAATTAGTACCAACCTGCCTTCCATCAAGGGCCTGTGTATTGCACGAGTCAAAAAGAGGGCTGAAAAATATTTACAGACCCCCCACGTCCCGGACATAAACTGTTTCACTCCTACCCTCAAAATGACACTATAGAGCACTGCACACCAGAACAACTAGACACAAGGACAGCTTTTTTCCAAACGCCATCACTCTGCTAAACAAATAATTCCCTCAACACTGTCAAACTATTTACAAAGTCTGCACTACTATTTCTATTAATCCTCCCATCATTCCTTTCACCCATCCCCTCCCACTTGTGACTGTATGACTGTAACTTTGTCGCTTGTATCCTTACGATTTATATTGACTGTTTCCTTGTATGATTTGATTGCTTATTGTATCCTATGACTATTATTAACTGTTGTACCTTATGATTCTTGACTCTCGATGAATGTATCTTTTCTTTTATATACACTGAGAGAGCATTTGCACCAAGACAAATTCCTTGTGTATCCAATCACACTTGGCCAATAAAAGAATTCTATTCTATTTGGAAACTTAAACCCTAATATGGTTTTCTTTTCGGTTAGCATGGTATATGCTAGCACTATTTTTGTTGGATTGTGGTAAATGACTTAGTATTATATGTAGATGTAATTATTGTGGGCCATTCTAAAAACCAATTAAAAGAAAAAAATGGCTAAATACAATATGTGAATGTACCTATCATATGGTGAACTCCCTATGAGAAAAATATAATTTTGTAAAATTATGACACAGAATTGTTGAGAGCAGCTTTTGAATGGGTTGAAGAAGAAGAGACTTTCTCACTTTTGACAGTCAACATGGTAACCTTTTTGTGAATATAGGGGTAACTCATGATTGAACAACAACTGGAGAAGAGTTGTAGGGATTCTGGGTTGTGTTAACACAACACTCTGAGCCAAAAGCACAAAAGCACATTTTAGCTCAGTTTCGTGGGGTTAAGCTTATATAGTTTGACTGAATATTAGTTTTATCATGGATAGCTGGCCAAGAAAAAGAATTTGCATTGTGTTTAGGATGTACACATGTTCATAGTAGAATTTGCTTGTTTGTTTGTTTATTATTAAATTTATATCCTGCCTTGGTTAGCATTTGACTTAAACACCAAGAAATCTCATGGCTGTAGACTTGGCTAGAAAACTGAAAGACCATCCTCAGAAAAGTCAACTGCAAACTACTTGTATACATAGCCAATATGCAACATGGAGATGTCCATAAAGTTGCCAGGAGTTCAGCTTGACTGTTGCTGCTAAAAATTCACAAGAGCCCAAGGAACCAGCTGCTGTTAGTTTTACTAACAAGGTGGTAAGAAAGATCACCCAATTGTAAGAAAGATTACTTAGAGCTGAAGAAGCTTCTTGGATGAGAAGCGAAACGTCTCAAAATCAGAAAGTCCAGTTGCCTCCTGAAAAAAAACCACACCATTGGGACAATCTTGACTTGGAGGATTGACAATCTCCTTAGACGTTTAGCGATGCCCTTTGGAATGAGCACCCTTCAAATGGTACAGGAATATGAATGGATTTCCAGAAAAATTACAGGCTACAGGAACCATTTGTGCATCAAGTTTGAGATGAAGACAGCACAGACTCATCCCCAAACAGCCTGTGCTCAATGGCAGAAAAACATCCTGCCGAAAATGAGCTGAAGAAGCTTCTTAGAAATGTCTTCAAAGAAAAACCCAAAAGTCCTGCTGCCTCTTGAAAAAGCATCTTCGGGATGCCCAATTTTTAAGCCTCTTTGATGACTACTTGGCACAGCTGGGACCACATGCCTTCCCCTAACTTGTGGTCCTTCTCCCTAGACAAGCGTACCTCACATCAGGCCTGGAGAGAATTTAAAGGGAAAGTGAATTGGACAAAGCAGTTTGTGAATTTCAGCGAGAGTTCCCTTCTTTTTCAGCTATCAATGAAGGTCAGTTGTATCAGAGCAGAGAGGGACCCTATCACAGACTTACAAAGGTCAAACCAATTGCCAATGTGTGTGGGTTTTTTTCTTTTCATGGGGCTAATCCATGATTTCTTCAACCATCATTTATTAAAGGACAACAGGTTGCTTTCAGGCATGTTAAGTTGCAAACCATGTTTCAACTGTCAGTTCAGAGGTGTTATTTTATTTATTTATTTTTGTCTCCCATCTGACCACAAAGTGATTCTAGATGGCTTACAATGTTAAAAAGAAGACAATAATACAACAGAGCTTTCTGAATGTTAATAGAGCTTTTTTTTAAAAGTTTGAAGAGCCCTCCTGTTTGTCCTTCCTAGGTCAACAACTTCCACAGAAACAAAAAAGGAAGCCGAACTGCTATTAAATGATAAAGCAGAGCTCCTTTTCTTCCTTCCTTTGGGAATAATCAATCTTTTATTTCAGTCACAGACCAGAATTTAAATTTAAAGCATTGAAATAGAATGAAACACAACTGAACAAGATAGCGTATTACAGATAATGGTGACGCCATCAATGGATGCCCACAGTCTCCCTAACTTTCGTTGACAGTATAGCAAAGTTTAGCTTCAAAGTCACCATATCACAGTGACCTGATAGTAATAGCTCTTGTACATAAGATATTAGAATGTTCAGGCTATTTTACCAAGTAACATGTTATAAAATGGGAGTGTGAATCCTTACTGACTGTACAATATAGCAGGAATTGTGGTTTCAATGACCCCTTCTGTACAGGAACACACAATCTCACTTCATATGGGATATTTTGTATTGGCTCTTCAGAACTGCTGTAGGAAGAGACCATTGATTGGACCATATGTCCAATTAGCAAGCAGGCAAAGGTGAGCTACCAAGAGTATGTCAAGACAGGGACCTTCAACTCATGAGTTCAAGCTGATGGGGCCTTATTGTCACAAGCTTGTTGGTATTTTTATTTGCAAACTAAGTCTGCTGTTAGCATCAGAGCAAGATCAAGAAGAGAGACAGGTAGAGATGGCTCCAAACATTGATCTACTGGAATGGAATGGAATTGGAATGGGATTCTTTATTTGGCCAACTGTGATTAGACATACAAGAAATGTATCTCTGGTGCAGAAGTTCTCAGTATATATGCAAAGCAACAGAGAGAATAGTAATAACAATAATGCCAAATCCAACAATAATAAAACAACAATAATAAAAGGGGGAAGTAAACAAGGTAATTAAAAGGATAAATAATAATACTACAGCCACAGTACATGGGTTAATATACATAGACATTAAAACTGCGAGAATTAGGTGTTCAACAGAGTGATGGGACAAGGGAAACTTAATTTCTTCCTCTTCTAGCCTTGTGTTTACACCATTCTCTCATGGAAAAACAGGATTTGCTATAAATCTTTGCCAACACTCCCCCCCCCCCCCCCCCCCCGTGGCTTGTGGCAAACCTGCCAGTTTCCCCCGTCCGTTCCCATTCGTTGGAATTCCTTACTTGTGGGTCAAAAGCAGCTCTTGGAAGAAGAATATAAGCATCCCAAAACACATTAAGCAAATTAAATGTCTCTTCTCACAAGTAGCTTTATGGCAGATGAGGGAACCTGTGCCCAGAATTCAGCGCTCTCAGCGCACAGCTAAATGATCCCAGGTGCTCTTGATCAGAAACAAATGGCAAAAGGCTTGATGCCTCCTCCGCAGAGCCCTGGCATGCCTCGTGGCCGGGACACAAACTGGGAATATCTTGGCCCTTGGAGGGAGTGCAGGAAAGACATTCGGGGGGGACAGTTGATTGGGGCATTACCAAAAGAGAGGCAACAATTGAAATCTCTGTTTCTCTCTCTCTCTCTCTCTTTTTTTTGAGTTTTAAAATGAACTTTATTTGCAATGGATTAAAATGATATAAACCTACGAGTATACAGAAATAAAAAATAGTAAACATACTAATAGGACAGTAAACACATTTCTTTCTATTACATTGGATAATAGGTTTGATAGTTCACAATAAACACTAATAACTGATAATTGGCAAGTATTCCTTGTCTCTTATAGATAACATATTAATAAATAACATGTTACTCTACTATTGCTATTGGATTATAACTGTATTATTTAATCATTAGAACCTTCATAATGTTTAGGTATTAAAGGAGAAGCTTGAAACCATTATTTTATATATTCACTATATACAACTATATATAATATGTTTCCTGGGTTCATTTATTCTGTACATTCTGTTTCTTGCGTTCTACCCAATTGTACCCTTGCTGGCTGGGGAATTCTGGGAGTTGAAGTCCAGGCATCTTAAAGTCGCCAAGGTTGAGAAACACTGATTTGTATGTTTCTACCTGTGCCTCATTTCAAGGGCTCCAAAACCGAGTCTTGTAGCCAAAGTTTCACAGCAGACCGATTTCGCTACACACTTGTGACCTTGTCTAATTGTTCCTCTCTACCTTCTTCCATGATGTTATGAAGCCACTTTTCTTAATTTGTGATGATAGTGTCATATTTCAAGAAGAACAACCTCTGAGTGTAGATCCATCCAACTTATCCCAAAGGTGTTTTTCCAAAAGGCAACTGGACACTCTTGTTTCCTTTGAAAATATTTCACTTCTCCTCCAAGAAGCTTCTTCAGTTCTAAGGGAATGTTAGGTCCAAATGTTAGAATTGAAGAAGCTTCTTGGATGAGAAGCAAAACATTTTCAAACAAAAAACCAAGGAAGTCCAGTTGCCTTTTGGAAAAACATCTCTGGGACACCATGGCCTAGATGATTGAGAATCTCCATAGTTACCCATCCAATTTCTATATACCCAAGCTTTCTCCCTCCCACTGTCTCTTTCACTTCCCAGAATTCCCAAGGGTCCTTTGGCAGAACATTCTAGGATTAACCAAAGAAAAGGAAAAAAAGCTGAAGTGACTCATATATATATATATATATATATATATATATATATATATATATATATATAAATAAATAAATAAATAAAAACTAGCTGGGGACTCCACAATGCTGTCTCCACGGTTGTACCTGTACATGTTCACCGATGCCCCATTGTCATATGTCTCCTGCTGAAAAGAGCCAGATTGTATCACCCAGATTGTATTAGCCAAGTTGTGTACGAGGCCCCCAGTCAAAGCCTGACCAAGTCTAGCGGAGAACTGTCAGGGTTCAGCTTTCTGACAGTGCAATGGAATAATAAGTGTAATTCTTGCCAAAGGTGGAAGAACTTGCTGCAAAACGAAGACCTTGCTGGTTGTGCCTCTTCCTTTGAGAATACATCATTGAATCAACTGAGTATCAGAAAACCAGTAAAAGCTTGGAACAGCTCAAAGATTAGGCTGTGTATATGTGAGGTAGGTTTGCATGGGAGGCTGAGATCCCATCTCCTCCTGAAATTGATGCCGTGGAAAGCATCACTTTTCCATAGTGGTTAATCTAATTTTTTTCTGAGATGTTCTGGGAGGTACATATATAATCTTATCCGTTTCTTTGTTCGCCACAGTTCTGAGCATTGAGCCCTGGACTCAGTCCAAACACAGTCCCCTTTTCTCCAGAACTAAAAGTATTTTGGGGATGAGCAAGTAAGGGAAGCGGCTCTGGAAATCCAAGTTTGAACAGCCCACACCCACCCCAGGGGCATTACCATAACTTTGGCCATCAACGTTGTGAAGAAGCTTCCTCTAAGGAAAAATGTTATTATGAGGAAAACGTATTCATGGATAAATGCATTCATATTTGCATTTTGGCAAAAAGAAGAGACACATAAAACCATCTGAATATGTTCAGCTTGCTTAAAGGAACATGAGATCCTTTCTATTGTGATATTATTTTATATATTGTAGGGCTAAGATGAAAATTTATCTATTTCTCATTCAAGTTCCAAACTAACTACTTCTACATTTTTGAACCAAAGCACACAGTGGAACAGATTGTCCTTTTAACATCTGTGCTCCTTTGGATTTTGCCATGCACTTTGTCAGTCAAAATAATCATGCATTTTATGAGAACAATCTGCACAAAAATGTGCACTGTCATGACAATAATATCGAAAAAGAGATTATTGTCTGAAAAATGCTGCACATTTAGACCAAATGGCTAACAGGTATGCCAAAATACAAATTTGTGCATAACAATTATAGTGCAAGAAAAAGAAGCATTGTTTTCAATTTTTAATCTCAAAATACATATTTAAATTTTCTTTCAGTTACATATTTAAATTCACCCTTATTTTAAAAAATGAAACCATATATTGATATTATGGGAAAATGAACTGCTCATTTTCCTTTTTTCTAAAAGTGCAAAGCCAACAGGTTTCTATTCTGATGCAACTTTTAAAATGTTGTATTTCTTCCCCAATTTTCTGGGGCTTTTATTCCTGGCAAGGGAGGGGGTGGCCAAAGGAGAAAGCAAACTGATAGCTCAAGGTCCATTGAGAATTTTTTAAAAAGATCTCGCTTCGTTAGCCTAATAAGCTTAATTTTTCCTGGACACAGTGAATACAGTTTCCCCAGAAACTATATCAGAAAGGGATATTAGCTGACATTTGCATCTGAACAGGTTGCTCTTTGCACAGAAGGAAAATACCGCGTGGCATTGGGTTTTTTGTGAACGCATCAGTGAATGGGAAATCTTGCAAGAACTTTGGACAAAGGAAAGAAACAAGTACCCAATAGGTGGACGACGGAGAGGCAGTTTGGGATGGTGGTTAAGGTGATTGTGAGCTCTAGTGAACCTTCGTACAAAGCCAGTCCTTTCTCTCAGCCCTAGGAAGGAAGCAATGGCGAACCATTTCTGCTAAACCTTGCCAAGAAAACTGCAGGCACTGCTCCCAGCAGTCACGGGGATTCAGTGCTGTTTTGAAGGAGGAGGAAGAAGTAAAAGAATAGAGCAATTATTATATCTACAAATTGTGGATGACGATAGTTGCAGCCCAGAACATGGTGACCACCAGTTTATCAGACTGGATGTACAGTAACCTGTGTGGTTAGAAGCGCCTTTTTTTGTGCTTGACCCCGACCCTCTCCTATTCAACAGCGAAGGTGGTGTTGACTGCATAGTAGATGGATCTGTCCAAGCATTGTTGCAAACAGGATGCTGGGTTAAATGGAGGTTCAGTTGAATCCGCTCTGATGCGTTGGCAACATCTAGAGGTTCAAAGATCCATGGGAAGAGAAACCAATGTCCTGGTCTCGCCCATAGCAGGAAGGAAGTGGCAGCTACAATGAGTTGGTCATGCCAAGCAAAGGAACATGTCTACATATGCCAAAGGTGTGGTTGGACAGATGTCTCTGTTAACCATTGACCTTATCACATCAGGGATCTGATGGCTTTATAACTTTTTTAGAGCAGTGTATCTTAACATTGATCACTTGAAGAATTCCCCCAACGCATGCCTTCCATTCTTCCAGCAATGCGGAATTTTTCATAAATATATGGATTTATTTAATAATTACAATTATGTAATTATGTAGATTCAGCAAAATGTTGCAGAGCTCAATTTGATGAATTGAGTAACCACTTATATTCCATTTATGTATTTGGCTAAAGGTAAAGGTTTCCCCTGTCCAGTTGTGTCTAATTTTACGGGGTGATGCTTATCTCAGCCAAAAGAGCCAGCATTGTCCAATAACGTTTCTGTGGTTACGTGGCAAGCATGATATCACTCCACAGCGCAGATTGTATGGTGAAAGATGAAATGCTGTTATTTTCCCACTGCAGTGGTACCTGTTTATCTACTCTCATTTGCATGCTTTCGAACTGTTAGGTAGGCAGGAGCTTGGACGAGTATTGGGAGTCCGCTCCATCCTGCGGCATACAGGTCTCAAACCTGGGCTGCCAGCTTAGCTGACAAGCTCAGCTTCTTAACCACTGAGCCATTGCACTTCCTCTACTTGGCTACTATGAATCATTTATTAATAAAAGGTTGATGCTTATGCTAACAATACAAAAGGTCTCAAATCTGTTGCCTAAATGTTTGAATGGTGCTTTTGTGGACAATTCCCTGTGTGATACAACCTGTTTGTGTCTTGGACTGCAGCAACTTTCCTTGATTGAGCAGGTAAAGGAACAAATATCCCAGAAGAGTGTGTGCGGTTAGCACCAACTTATGCCATTTTCAGCTAAGTGTGTGTATGTGTGTGTGTACATTCACACACACAGAGAGACACACACATACACATAACTTGTCATTCAATGCACACAGGGAAATAGATTTTCATAGGTTATGGAATAATTGGTAAAGAAGTGGAAGTGAGGACAGCAGGAAGGGAAAGAAACTTGCTTTAGAAGAGAATATTTGTAGCTCAGGGTTGAACTGTGGGGTCCTTGGTCTCTGAGCTTGGTTGTAGATGTTTTCACCCAACATCACGCACTAATGATATTACTTAGTTAGATAATGAAACATTTGCAAGAAAACAGCCAAGCCCAGAAAGCACCAATGATCCCATAGAAATTTGCCTGCTCAGATTCCTAACCATTTATGACGTTACAGTTTTCAATCCACAACAGCTTTGTTCATTTAGCAAGTAAAAAGCCTGCAGACTGTAGTATGGACCATCAGTTTTCATAAACTTACAGGTTCACATCAGTAGTAGTAGTAAAAAATTTAAATCCCACTACTGGTTCACATATAACTCAAACCACAACGAGTGGATTCACACATAGTACTAACTTAGACCAGGCCAAGCATTTTGAAAGTTTAGCACAACCAAACCAAACTAAACTAAACTAAACTTTTCAAACTTGACGATTTTAAGATGGGTGGACTTCAAATCCCAGAATTCCCTTCTCCACAAAAATACTCCTGCTGGAAATGCTTCTTGTCCACCTTAAAGCCACGAATTCTCCTCCTCCTATTTCTCCTCCTCTCCAGAAACTCAGAAACGATATGTCAGACTCTTCACATCCGAGCATCATTCCTTTATTGTAAACCAAAAATAAACAGAGGAATCAAACTCTGGATGCGATGTGTGAATACATGTCTATGTCATCTCTAGGACTGAAACCTTCAACCTCTTCCTTCTGCCTTTCAAATCAGTGGACTTTTTGGCTGTTCATCTCCCAGCCTTGAGATTTAAGAGAATACCTGGAGAATGTCAACAAAATGCTCCTGTCTGCAACAAGCTGTGCTTATTCTTTTGCCGGCTTCATTGCTGGAGATATTATGCATTCACTTGGCTGTATTGGATAGAGAAAAACAAACTCCAGCTTTGAAAAGAGACCAGAGATTCTTGGCTTTAATAGAAGAACAAGCAGGCTGTCAGTCCAGACATGTTTAGTTTACAAGGAAATGTCTTACTGGCTCTGTGCTTAAAATGTTATCCTTATCAAGCTGGCCCCTGAAGTAGGAAATGTTGCTTCAGCCCTTCCCTTTCTTAATTGCTGCAATGCCGACAGACACTTCCTTCCTCTTAGAAGGGCTGCCCAGCTGCAGTAAAAGTATTTCAAGATAAAATGTCTAGCTGAGCACAGGCTCTGGCAGTGTTGCTCCTTGGAAAGCCAGGCTCTAGAATGAGAAGGCAAATAGCAAAGGCCACTGTGCCTGAAATCACCTCCCTGGATATCCACCCTGCTCTTTGGCCCTCCCGGTTTTCTTGTTTGGATTATTTAAAAGTCAAAGATAAGAAAGGAATAGGAAGTTGGCATCGTGCAAAGCAAGTGCTGAATCTCTAGAATGACCTTTATTTCTAAAAAAGGCTTGGAAAGAAACTAAAAACAGTAGCCTGTAACTCCCAGCAGCTTGAAAGCTGTACAGAAGGGGTCCTCGAACTGTGGGCCCTGCCCCACTAGTGGGCCATGATCAGGGGTGGGATTCAATTTTTTTAACAACCAGTTCTGTGGGCGTGGCTTAGTTGGTGGGTGTGGCTTAGTGGTCATGTGACTAGCTGGGCGTGGCCAGCTCAACATCACTCACATCGAGGCATGCATCTCCTTGCCCGGCCTCTCGTGACTGTGGTGGGGGTGCTGCAACAGTCGTAAGTGTGAAAAAGGGTCATAAGTCACTTTTTTCAGTGCCACTGTAACTTTGAATGGTCACTCCATACAAGCAAAGTACCAGCAAAGGAAGGAAAAAAAAAACTCCAGAGAAGTTCCTGAGACAGGAAGTCTAGTCCTGCCAAGAATGTAATAAGGGTTAACGGAGAGGCAGTTTCTGTAAGCAACACCAGAATGTTTCCTTCCTGCTTTCCTTACAGGATTAGGCCAGTAATTTCTTCTAACAACCGGTTCTCCAAACTGCTTAGAATGTTAACAACCGGTTCTAGCGAATAGGTGCGAGCTGGTAGAATCCCACCCCTGGCCATGAGGGGTTTGCAACTGGGCTGTGAAAATGGCTGGTGAGCGTGTGCGAACATACACATCCTCACTTGCACAAGTGCATGTGCTCCATTTGTGTGAGCAGCAGGCGCACATGGACACCGCTCACGCAAATGGGGCTGTGTGCACACTTGCCAGCTGCTTGCACAAATCATCCCCCACCACCACTGGTCCGCACAGCCAGAAACATTGAGGAATTCTGCTGTATAGTATTTGAGGGTCAGGTTTCAAAAGTGCTCAGGGATAGGATCTATCCTCTGGAGGAGATTCAGAGTCTGTCTAGGAAGAAATGGGCATCTGAAGTAACTTCAAAGTTAATTATCTGGAGCTCCCTAAAAGTGAGAAAAGAATCTAACCCCTATTCTAAGGATAAATTGGTGGATTACAGCTAGTCTTTGACTTGCAACCTGTTCTGACCTCGGCTTCCCCCCAAAGCACTAAGCAGACTCTTTGTCCCTGCAAAACCCCTTTTATTAAACGGAGGTGAATTTCTTGCATTCACCTTCAGCCAAAGGCCTGGCAAACAGTCTTTCAAGGGTCTAATTAGGAGCACAGACCTTATCTAGCTTGGAGAGCTGCCAAGCAAATAATTTCAAACGCAGCGCTGACAAGGAAGGGCTCGGCACAAGAGCCTCTGAGATGCACAGACAGCTCTTCACAGTGCTGCAACGAACAAATTGTTTCCTGCAAAAGCCTCCTCCCCTTTTGCTCCTCTTTTAATCCCTCTGGGAGGGTCTATATATCGTCTACTTGTGGCTTTACTCCCACATGGACCCTTAGTTCGTAATTGTTCTTTTCTTCTGGCAGCTCTGTGCATGTGCAGGTTGGGAACTGGCTCCAGCTGCTCCCCCACCTCACTGCTGTCTGATTCTGAAAGTAGCTGGTAACTGCCAGACTGCCCCGGCCCCGTCTCTGCTTCTGCCTCATCCGAGCCTTCCTCGGCCTCCAGGACTGGCCCATGTTCCTCCCCAACCTCCTCACTGTCTGACTCTGCTGCCAGTGCTGCTAGCCTGCAGGCCACAACACAACCTGTCTATCATAGCAATAGCAGTTAGACGTATACTACTTTACAGAGCTCTATAGCCCTCTCTAAGTGGCTTTACAGAGTCAGACTCTTGCCCCCAACAATCTGGGTCTTCATTTTACCCACCTCAGAAGAATGGAAGGCTGAATCAACCTTGACCCTGGTGAGATTCGAACTGCCAAATTACAGCCAGCCGGCAGTCAGCACAAGTAGCCTGCAGTATGGCACTCTAACCACTGCACCATCGTGGCTCATCATGGTCATAAACTTATGATGATCATAAAAGTGATTTTAGAATCTTGTGATTAAACCAGTGTTTCGCTAAGGGTGCCATTTTGCCCAAATGTCAATGTAACGGCTGGTTTTCAGCAAAACTGACATCAAACTGGGTCATGTGAGCTGCAGGACAACGCAAATGGCTGTGAATGCAGCCATGTTCCCAGGTGGCCAAAGTTCAATTCCAGAACTGCTGGGTGGTGTGTGTGTGTGTGTGTGTGTCTCTGTGTGTCTGTCTGTGACTATTAAAATTTGGAATCCAGGTTGTAAATAGCCCCCAAGGTAACTCTGTTGTAATTTTGAAAGCTTGAGGACTACCTGCAGGTGCCATCAAGTTGTTTTTGACTGTTGTCTCGTGGACAGATTTTCTCTGTAACAATCTGTCCCTAACCTGGTCTATCAGATGGTGCATCCTTCACCACCATAACTGAGTCCATCCACCTTGTTGCTGATCATCCTCTTCTCTTTCCTTCCACCTTTCCCAGTACTTGGAACCTGCACCAGAGGTTGATCCCAGCTGGGGCTTCATGTAAGAATAAATAGGCTATTTCAAAAATCGGGCTGTCAGGATTATTGCACAGGGCAAGGGTATTTAATGCCCCCAAATTTCCTCCTTGTATCTGGTGCGGGAGTCACCAAGGGAACATCTGCATGAAGTTTTTCAGGTCAACTGTATTAACAAGGCCAGCTTTGAAAGTTTATAGGAATTGGAAGAATTTTAGTAATCTTACCTCACAGAATCTTTTGGAAATACATATTGTTTCCTGATGTCAGTGGTATTTGCAGACGTCTGGCTGAATTCAAGCAGGACCCATTCCTAAGTAATGTACATTTTCATGAGGTTGTAATGAATGGCAGATCAAGGTCAAATGCTGGGGCTCCCATTCTACATGTCAGGAACAGTCGTCCCCTGATTAACCGGGGTTTAACCCCCGCTCTCAAATACGTCAGCTTTAACTTCTACAAGACATAACGGCATAGTGCTGTCTAACAGAAAGGAAATTATTGAAATGTCTTTGATTGTTGTGAACTGCTCAGAGTTGTTGGCGGCACACACATTTCATCCATTATTATGAAACTTCCCTTGTGTGAAACTTAGATAATTAGCTGGAAGGCCTTTTCCGATTTTTCTCTTTTCCTTTGCCTCGAAGGGATGGAGTTGGCGATGAATGTCTAATTGCTTCCATAGAAAAAGATCAGGTTGGCCTTTCACTCTTTCATCTTTCTTAAGTCTCTGGGGAGCTGGATTGAATTTCTGGCAAACCCAAAGTGCTCAATCACTGTTTATCCAAGGGACCCAATTGGGTGGAAAGGGACGGCGCTCCAGATGAAAACATCCAGTAGTTTTGGCAAAAAAAAATGCCTTCCAGGATGTCAAACAATGAACGGGTTGGAAAGGTTGCTTTCTGCTTGCAGCCAGCTCCCTCCTGCTCAAACGTACCCGCACAGCTTTCTTCCCCTGGGAAGTGGTGGGTGTAAACCACCTTGGGGGAAGACTTCCCTTCTTTTTGTTGAAGTGGGAAGAGGGTGGATCCTTTTCCTGAATCACAGGGTTTTGCAAAACAAGTTTTGAGGAGCCCAGGGCAAAGGCAGCTTCCCCTGGGCCTGTCGATGGTGTGATCCTTTAGGACAGGGGTGTCAAACTCTATTTCATTGAGGGCCGCATCAGGGTTGAGTTTGACCTTGTGGGAGGTGGGTGGGGGACATGGCCAGAGGGGGCATGGCCAGCTCAATGTTGGGGTGCCTGTGGCGGCCCGAGCACTTTGCCAGCGAAAACAGAGCTCCAGAGGGCTGCACATGCTCCGTTTTCAGCTGTGATGGCCTCCTGAAACCATCTGCCAGAGATAACAGTGCTCACCTTTTGTTGACAGAGCACCGTGGGTCGGTCCTTCGCTGTTTCCAAGGCAGACCCAGGGCCAGATCTAAACACACACACCCTGGCTGGATCCGGGCTGCAGGCCTTGAGTTTGAAATCCCTGCTTTAGGAGAAGGAATGGCAGAATCTGAGGGGAGAGAGTGAAAAAGGAAATCAGCCTAGAATTCCCGCGTAGCCACAGGAGAATGAAGTCCAGCCACGTGAATGCTGTTGACCCTTATCCAAGTCTAAACGAGTGATGACCAGTAGTGGGATTCAATTTTTTTTACTACTGGTTCTTGTGGGCATGGCTTGGTGGGCATGGCAGGGGAAGGATACTGTAAAGTCTCCAATAAGAGACGGTATTTGCCGGTTCTCCAAACTACTCAAAATTTCTGCTACCAGTTCTCCAGAACTGGTCAGAACCTGCTGAATGCCACTTCTGGTGCTGACCATTAGTTGGGAAGATTCCTGTGCATAGGCTTTTAGCAATAAACCAGTTTAATTAACATATGGGCCTGATCTTCTGCACCCATTGGATCCTTTCTTACTGCTGCATTGTGGGCCACAGTTTGAGGCACAGCCCCCAATGATGGCATTCTTCCAATACGAGATGGACTGTCAGAGGGAAACAGACATGGATTTATTCTCCAAAGCACCTGAGAGCAGGACAGGTAGAAGCAGCAGGTAGAAGCTCGGCTGAAGAAGATCCAATCTGGAAATAAGGAGGAATTTCCTTACCCTGAGAACCATTAAGCATGGAACAGCTTATCTCACGGAGTTGCGGGTGGCCCATTCCTGGAGGTTTTCAGGAAATGATGAGCAAAAACACCCCCACCCATTTATCTGGGATGGTATAAGGGCTCCTGCCTTGGGCAGAGGTGGGCTAGGCTGCTGGGGGTTCGCAGGGGTTCAGGAGAGCCCCAGCTAAGACTCTGTGCAGTTTGGAGAACCTCCAAATCGCACTCGTGGCTGACCCCACGCACCCCTCCCCTCCCTTCCCAGGAGTCCCCACGGGGCCCATTTTGGATGCAGGTAAGTGCAGGGCCCGCACGGGGGCTCAGGGAGGGTGAAAAATGGGCCTCCTGGAAATTCAGGAAGGCCGGAAATGGGCCCGTTTCCAGCTTCCACAGCCTCCGGAGCTCTGAGGAGGCCATTTTCACCCTCCAGGAGGCTTGAGGAAAGCCTCCAGAGCCCGGGGAGGGCGAAAACAACCCCCACCCAGAGTGGTGCAGGAAGCCGATTAGGCCACGCCCACCGTGGCCACACCCATCCAGCAACCTAAAAGTTTTGAAGCCCTCCCCTGCTCCCAAGGTCCCTCTCCAGCCCTCTGATTCTAGGAGAGTTTTACCTTCAGAGAACACGCAGAGGATGTTGTTGATAATTTAGTCCTGTTTCCTTTTCACTGAAAAAGCAGCTGGGGCCGAGTCTGGCTAATCCGTAGGAAGATAACTCCTTTCTCTGCTCAGAATGTGAGAAATAAATATTAAAGAATTAAACAACTTGCCCCACTCCTTACCCTTTCCCCACCCAGTTAAGACCGGAGCTTGCCAAGTACAACTTTCTCCTGCCCTCTCTCTAAACTTTAGCTCGGTTAATCTATCCATTCAGCCACGTAGCCACCCTGATGTCCAATATCAGAGGCACAGAAACGCATGAAATATTATCCAAGGCTGGCTAAAAATCAAAGCAATAAACAGTCTTTTCAGCCAGAACTGAAGCAAGCATGGCAGAGCTGATTAGTAATAGGAATATGATAATAGTGCAACGAAGACAAGAGATGGAGTAGAAGGAGTGAAACTGTATCATTGTGGGGAGGGGAGTGTGGTTCCTTTTTTTCTACTTGGGAGGGTCTTAATTTTAAACAGCTCTGTGAATCCTATTTTAGAGCGATGCTGCGATTTTTGTGACTGTGCTCCAAGGGATGGGAAGCTGAAATTTGGTAGCTCGAGGAGAGGAGACAATGGGAGCTAATGCTCTGAAAAGCTGGAAATGGTCCATATGTGCTTGTTGTCCACATAGGAGAAGGAATGAAGGCATCAAATATCCTTCACTCAATATTAGATTAACAGAATTAGAATTGGAAGGGATCTTGGAGGCCTTCAAGCCCAGAGGTCTCCAAGCTTGGCAACTTTAAGACTGGTGGACTTCAGCTTCCGAGTTGAAGTCCACAAGTCTTAAAGTTACCAAGGTTGGAGACCCTTGTTCTAGCCCCACCCCCTACTCAAGCAGGAAATGCTATAGTAGACCCTGAAGGTTATATAGACAGCTCTCAACTTACAACAGTAATGGAGCCTGATCATTATGGACATAATTTGTGATGGCTGTAAATAAGGTCACTTACAGGACTGACCTTTTTTGCAGCAGTCATCAAGTGAACGCAATGGTTGTGAAGTGAACCAAAGGTTTGCCATGGGTGCAGTTTTGCCAAAAATGAACGTCAGTTTTTGATAAAACCATCGTAAAACATGGTCATGTAACAACTCAAAATGTGTCTATGTTGCTGAGCATCCAAAGTGTGGTCAGATGACCGTGGGGTGAGGGCAACCATCAGAACTTTGAATCCGAGTCATAAGTACCTCCAGGAAGGTCCGTTTGTAACTTTGAATAGTTGCTAAGTGATCGGCTCTAAGTTGAGGGTTACCTCTAGTCAGAGATTTAAAGATCTAGCCCTTAATAATAATTTTATTGCAAATCCTAGAAAAATTGTTCGTACAGAAACAGAAAGAAAATGCACACGCCTTGAGTCTTACCATCATTTTCTTTCTGTTTCTGTAGGAACAATTTTTCTAGGATTTGCAATAAAATTATAATATATATATGCCCCTGATGCTGGCCTCCAGCATGAGCCCAAAGGTTGGAGAGAATAAACCTTTGGTCCCAGTGACCGACTCTGATTAGATCTTGTAACATTATCCTGGGACATGTTTATATGCCTTCATTCATTTTTCTAAGACCCCAGGCTTTGATCCTGGTCTCTTCTCCCTGTCTTTTGCTGAAGTCATTTTTATTCTTTTCAAGAGGAGGGAGCAAAAGGCCCTGTGTTGTTATTGTACTGGACCGGACCTTTGGCTTCTAAGCCAATTGAGCCCACAATTCTTGCTGATGTCCTCGATCCATCTGGCTTTAGGTCTCTTTTGTGGACGTTTTTTTTCAAGTGGGATCCATTCTATGATTGTCATCAGTTCTTCTTTCTATGTGTCCAGTTCAGGAAAAAACTATCCTGTAATCTGCAACTCTTGCACTGCAAAAACATATGGACTACACAACTCGATCAGGGCAAAGCAATAGATGCAATCTACATAGACTTCTGTAAAGCCTTTGATTCAGTGGTCCACGACAAACTATTCCTAAAACTAAAATCTTATGGTATCTCTGGACACCTGCATAACTGGATAGAAGCATTCCTGTCAAACAGACAACAAATGGTCAAAACTGAGAGCGTCCTATCAAATTCTGCACCTGTCAACAGTGGTGTCCCCCAAGGCAGTGTTCTAGGACCAACTCTTTTCAAACTCTACATAAATGACCTTTGTGATCATATTAAGAGCAACTGCGTTGTAAAGCTATTCAACCCCACAGACAATACTGCTACCCTTCAAAAAGACCTTGACTATGTATTAGAATGGCAACTTCAAATCTCAACAGCAAACTCTCTCAAGGATCTTGGAGTACTCATCTCTAATGATCTAAGTGCTGGAGCCCATTGTAACTACATCGCCAAAAAGGCATTAAGAGTTGTTAACCTAATCCTGCATAGCTTTTTCTCTGGTAATATTACACTAATAACTAGAGCATACAAAATATTTGCTAGACCAATACTCGAATACAGCTCATCAGTCTGGAACCCACATTACATATCTGATATTAACACAGTTGAGAAAGTCCAGAAATATTTCACAAGAAGAGTTCTCCACTCCTCTACTCATTGCAGAATACCTTATGCCACCAGACTCGAAATTCTATACCTAGAAAACCTAGAACTACACTACCTTAGGTCCAATCTAAGTATAGTATATAAAATCATACATTGCAATGTCCTACCTGTCAATGAATACTTCAGCTTCAACCATAACAACACAAGAGCAAACAATAGATACAAACTCAAGGTTAACCGCACCAAACTTGATTGCAGGAAATACGACTTCAGCAACATAGTGGTCAATGTCTGGAAGACTCTACCTGACTCTGTGGTTTCTTCTCCAAGCCCCAAAATCTTTAACCTTAGACTGTCTACTATTGACCTCACTTCTTTCCCAAGAGGTCTGTAGAGGATGTGCATAAGCGCACCAATGTGCTTACCATCCCTGTCCTATTGTTTCTTTTTTATTATTTTTTTATTTTTCTTATATGTATCCATGTATTCATAACTACGTTTTTACTTATACCTTTTATTTTGTAAGCAATTGACAAAAATAAATAAATAAATAAATAAAATAAAGCGAAGCTTCCTCTTCCCAGAAATGTTTCTCCAGTTGGAGCCAGAGGCATTGTTTTGGGACGGGAATGACCCTGGCTGCTGTTTAATGCCCTTCTGTTCTTTGACAGATGTGAGGTTGGCAAAGGCATCAGCTCCCAAGTTAGGGTGTGTCTTTTGTAGACCAAGTGGAATGCTTGATGATAAGGCAACAGGGCCTTTGTGTCCCTGAGCTTTCCTTGAGTCTATTGCGGGGGGGACGAGTCGTCCAAAATCAATACAGTTCTACTGGGGCGTCCCACTATTTCCCATGGATCAGATATGAAATATTTGTCCCATTTCTTTCTCCACTGAGAACATGCCCAATCTTGATATTTTTGCTGGAATCTTTCTAGGTTGATCTTTATCCGTTTAATACCCCATTAAGCCAGAAAGCATTCCGAGCATTATTCTCACATGTTGTTTCCAGTGCAACCGGCATTAAGAATTATGGGTCATGGAGAGTTGGATGACCCCCCAAAAATTCCTTCACGTATTTCTTCTCCAGTTCATTTGGATGGCCACGTTGCTCTCGGCAGCATTTTGAACTCTTCCGTTTCATTTGAAAAGCAACATGTTAACCCAGGCCAGGAACTTTAGGATAAAGATTTGTCTTGAAAACAAGTGTAAGTGTATAATATCTGGTTTAAATATCTATTTAAAATAAGCAGAATATGCTAACTGTATTAAAAGCTGTAAGAAGAAACCCGGTAATTGTGCTCTTGTCATATCCCATTAAAAAGTTATCAAGTAAATGGAGAACAGCAAGTGAAAAGAAAAACTAAAATAAGCTGAATACAGTTCCAGTTAATATTTGAGAAACCTCTAAATCATAAACAATGCTGCTTATCTGTTATTTTCCTTTAATGTAAACTTATTCTAATGGATGGGAATTTTTGTCCAGTCTGTGAAAATGTCTGAGCCCAACTGAATTAAACAGATGTTTTTAATATATGGTTGCTTTTGTAATAGACACCTACCTCAGCTTTATTTTGATAAGGGGCATCTTTTCTTTAGCAAACAGTGCTTGTCACTTTTATAATTTAAGCTTCCCACTCCGGACATGATGAATTTTAGTACTCATAATTCATAGCCACTGAAACCTCAGAGAAGATAAAAGAGTGAGAGATAGTAAAATATTACTCTAGTCTATCTGAATAGTATACTTTTTCCTTCTGGAAGTACTATATGTGGTACATTAGAATGAATTATTTATAGTAAATCATTTGTAACAATCAGTTCATAAATCTTCAGAATAAAAATTGGAATATTCACAACAAAGCTATGTTATTTTCTATCTATATATCATCTACCTACCTACCTACCTACCTACCTACCTACCTACTGGTAGCTATCTATCTATCTATCTATCATCCATCATCTACCTACCTATCTATCATCTATCTATCTATCTATCTATCTATCTATCTATCTATCTATCTATC
>NW_020769327.1:9559054-9659303 GCF_900518735.1 Pseudonaja textilis
CTTCCTCTGGCAGCTAAAAAGACCAAAGGAGTATCTTTTTAGTTGACACCTTGTTGACTTTGTTGTTGGCTAAAAATAAATCATTATTGACAGATGCTTCAGATACTGGTGGAAGTTGACATACAAGCAGACATGGACCACTCTTTGTGTCTCTCCACATTTACACAGGGTGTTGTTTTCTGCTAACTCTCAACCTATTTGGAGTCCTCCAATTGACCAGGGTCCTGATAGAAGGGAGAGAGGTGTTATTACTTGCTTGGTGGTCTCCTTCCTCCATATTTTAATTCTATTTTGTTCTTGTATACCCTCAAGAATGCTTGTTCTTGTCATAAACTGGAATCAAACTGGGATTGATCAATTATCTATCTATCTATCTATCTATCTATCTATCTATCTATCTATCTATCTATCTATCTATCTATCATCTATCTATCTATCTATCATCATCATCTATCTAAAGCACAACCAGTAGAGGACAAAGGCATTTTGTTATCATGGAGACTATGTGTACATGAAATTGTTGAAACATTTGTTAAGTTAATTTTATCTCATCTTTTATGACCTTTTATTTCACGGTTGTTAAGTGAATCACTGCAGTTGTTAAGTTAGTAACCCGGTTGTTAAAGGAATCTGGCTTCTCCATTGACTTTGCTTGTCAGAAGGTCACAAAAGGGGACCTGAGGACCCCGGGACATACGACTGTTGCAGATATGGGTCAGTTGCCAAGTGCCTGAATTTTGATCAGCGGACAATGGGGATGCTGCAAAGGTCATAACTGTGAAAACCAGTCATAAGTCACTTTTAATGGTCACTAAATAAAGAGTTTTAAGTCAAGAATTACTTGTATTTATTTATTTTATTTATTATTTCTATATTATTTACTTATTATTTTATTATCCTTTTTATTATCTCTGTTTTTCCCCCCGACTTCCTTTCATACCTTTAACATTTCCCTTCTTTATTTTTGAACACAGCTTCCCGCTGCCTTCCTACCAGGGAGTACATTTGGAGAATAAGTCATAGAAAAAGAAGGGATATATCAGGGCATCTCTGTACTAGCATCACTTTCAAATAAAATTGGTAAGGCGCTTTGAAGTTCTGTTGCAGCAACCTCATTTGCCCTTGCAGTGTCCATAAAATAATAAGGAACATCAAATACATATTTTATTGCAGATTTGCTAGTTCCTGTGTGTTTGTCAATTCAATCACTTCTTCAGTCCTCATACCGAAGTAGAAAACCTAGTTGCTCATCAATTAGTCACTTTCAATTCTCCCATCCTACAGGAACTGGCTGCACAAATATGATAGTCTCTGAAGGGCAATTTTTACCCTGGTGTCTGTGTTTATTTGTCACTTTCAATCACTGGCTTCTTTGCCTATGAAGGAACAGACAGGGGTGGGATTCACATTTTTTAACAACCGGTTCTGTGGGAGTGGCTTAAGTGGTGGGCGTGGCTTGGTGGTCATGTGACCGGGTGGACGTGGCTTGGTGGTCATGTTATTGGCTGGGCGTGGCCAACTCAATATCACTCACATCGAGGCATGCAACTCCTTGCCTGGCCTCTCATGACTGTGGGGATGCTGCAACAGTCGTAAGTGTGAAAAAGGGTCATAAGTCACTTTTTTCAGTGCCATTATAACTTTGAATGGTCACTCCACACAAGCAAAGGACCAGCAAAGGAGGGGAAAAAAACTCCAGAGAAGTTCCTGAGACAGGAAGTCCAGTCCTGCCAAGAATGTAATAAGGGTTAACGGAGAGGCAGTTTCTGTAAGCAACACCAAAATGTTTCCTTCCTGCCTTCCTTACAGGATTAGGTCAGTAATTTCTTCTGACAATCGGTTCTCCGAACTGCTTAGAATGTTAACAACTGGTTCTAGCGAATAGGTGCGAACTGGTAGAATCCCACCCCTGGGAACAGACCACGGTTGCCCCACAGGTATATAGTTTCAGCCAGGGGTGGGATTCAACCAGTGTTACTACTGGTTCGGTGACTGTATTTTGCTTCGTGTGCACACACGCTGTGCGTGTATGTAAAAAAACCTTAAGCTGTGCCACGCAGAGAGCTGAAAAGCGCAGCGTGCAGGTGCGCAACATTTGAAAAGCCTCTTTTCCCCTGCTTTTGCAACCTCAGCTGTGCTGCACAAAACAGCTGTGTTTGAAAAAGCAGGAAATAAAGGACAGGTAAGAGCCTGGGTGGGCAGGTGGGCCAAACAGCAGCAGACACAGAACTGATTCGGTGTCTGCTGCTCTTCAGAGCTACCGGTTCTATAGAACCAGGCTGAACCGGTAGCATCTCACTCCTGGTTTCAGCTTTCCTGCTGTACAAGAACTACCTGATTGCATAATTCTGCTGGGGTCAGCCTCCTTGTTTTCTGGGGTTATTTCCACCCCTCCCCCTGGTCATCCCATCTGTTATTTCACATTATTTTAACTTGGGAGATGCTCAGACGGGGATGAGGTGGGAGGGCAATCTAAGGGCTTGCCACAAAGAAGTCGGGGTGGTGGTGGTGGTTGTCAAACTATTCTCTAAAGCACCTGAGGGCAGGACAAGAAGCAATGGATGCAAACTAAACATGGAGAGAAGCAACCTAGAACTAAGGAGAAATTTTCTGACAGTTAGAACAATTAATCAGTGGAACAGCTTGCCTTCAGAAGTTTTTAAGAAGAGATTTGCCTGAAATTCGTCAAATCTCAACAAATAAATGCTCTGTCTTACATATACAATTCAATATACAATATACATATACAATTCAATACAAGCTGAATAGTCAAGACCTTGTTGATGATCCAAACTCTGTCAAGGACCTTGGAGTACTCATCTCTAATGATCTAAATGCTAGAGCCCACTGTAACTACATAGCCCAAAAGGCGTTAAGAGTTGTTAACCTAATCCTAACGTAGCTTTTTCTCTGGTAATATTACATTACTAACTAGAGCATACAAAACATTTGCTAGACCAATACTCCAATACAGCTAATCAGTCTGAAACCCACATTACATATCTGATATTAACATAGTTGAGAAAGTCCAGAAATATTTCACAAGAAGAGTTCTCCACTCCTCTCCTTGTTGCAGAAGACCTTATGCCACCAGACTTAAAATTCTAGACCTAGAAAACCTAGAACTATGCCACCTTTGGTCTGATCTAAGTATAGTATATAAAAATCATACATTGCAATGTCCTACCTGTCAATGAATACTTCAGCTTCAACCATAAGAATACAAGAGCAAACAATAGATACAAACTCAAGGTAAACTGCACCAAACTTGATTGCAAGAAATATGACTTCAGCAACAGAGTGGTCAATGTCTGGAATACTCTACCTGACTCTGTGATTTCTTCCCCAAACCCCAAAAACTTTAACCTTAGACTGTCTACTGTTGACCTCACCCCTTTCCTAAGAGGTCTGTGTGAGCGTGCATAAGCGCACCAACATGCCTACCGCCCTGTCCTATTGGTTCTTTCTATCTTTCTTATATGTATCCCTTCATGTATTCATAACTATGTTTATACTTATACCTGTTATCTTATAATTGCTTGACAAAATAAATAAAAGAATAAACAAACAAACCAACAAACAAATAAATAGGGGTTTTCTGGTGGTTGAAGACCTCCAAAGTCCCTTCCAACTCTGTTATTCTGTCTGTAGTCAGTCTAGAAAAGGCAGGCAGACTCACACCCTCCGTGTTCCTGTTGAGGGTCTCAGCAGGTTTCTCCCCCCCTTTGTTCTGCTTGCAATCTGCTAAAACAGATTGCCTTAATTAAAGTAAGTGGCATGGATGCTCGCGATTCAGCCCATTCAGCCATGGCTTGGGATCACTGTGAAAGGCAGGAAAGGGATTAATAATGGGGACAGCCAATTGCAAGCCAGATTGCCAAGCACCAGGGAAATCTGGAGATCCAGGCGAACGGAATGGAACACAATGCAACACAAGACAAGGCAACAGATCAACAGAGTTGGAAGGGGCCTTGGAGGACTCCAACCCTCTGCTTAGGCAGGAAACCCTATACCATTTCATTCAAACGGTTGTCCAATCTCTTCTTAAAAACTTCCAGTGTTGGAGCATTTACAACCAGGGTTGGCATTCAAATTTCTTAACAACCGGTTCTGTGGGCGTGGCCTAATTTCTGGGTGTGGCTTGGTGGTCATGTGACTGGGTGGGCATGGCTTGAATGTAAATATTATAAATATTGATGTAAATATTGATTTTTTTTATTAAAAAAGAGCAACTTTTACCCAAAAGCAGGCAAAGCAGGCAGGCAGATTGAGTTGCTCACAGATTCACATAGAGATCTATCTATCTCCAATCAGTTATCTGAGTCTGCGACATAAAATTTGGAGATAGATAGATCTGTGATTCTGTGAGCAACTCAATCTGCCTGCCTGCTTTGCCTGCTTTTGGGTAAAAGTTGCTCTTATTTTTTATAAAAGATTCAATGTTTACATAAATATGTATAATATTTACATACAAGCCATGCCCACCCAGTCACATGACCACCAAGCCACACCCACAAATTAGACCACACCCACAGAACCGGTTATTAAGAAATTTGAATCCCACCCCTGGATTTATCTATCTCCAATCGGCTACCTGAGTCTGACTCTGCACTGAAAAGTAGAAGCTTCAGTCCTAAGGTTCGGCTCTGCTTTCTAGCTAATCTAAATCTCCCGGCAGAGCAGAACAGCTGATGGTTGAAAAAAAAAGGAAAAATAGCAACTTACCAAACCAGGCAAGTTGAATGGCTCACATGCCAAGTTAGGAGTGAGAGGGCGTGGAGGGGAGGTGCCAGCCAGTGGAGCGATTTCCCACTTCGAACTGAACCCAGAAGGATATTTCTTCCAACAATTTGGAACAACATAGAAAAGGTACAAAGTAACCTGAAACCATCCCTATCTATTGGCCCCAATGGATTATGTGCATACTTCTTAAAAAAGCTCTCCTCTGCCACAGCAGAACCCCTAAGCATTAAATATGATGTATAATTCAGAACCAGCTCCTTACTGAACCTATGGTCCTTAGCTACGGTCATCCCTGTCTTCAAAAAAGATGACCCCAGCCTGGTTGAAAACTACAGACCAATTTTACTGTGATGCATCATGTGCAAAGTCATGGAAACAATCATTAATCAATTCATCACCCTCCACTTAGAGTCAAACCACTTACTCTCCCAAAAACAATTTGGTTTCAGGAAAAAAATGTCCTGCAATCTACAACTCCTACACTGCAAAAACATATGGACTACTCTACTCGACCAGGGTAAAGCAATAGACGCAATTTACATAGACTTCTACAAAGCCTTTGATTCAGTGGTACATGACAAACTACTGTTAAAACTAAACTCTTACAGCATTTCCGGACCCCTTCATAAGGGGATTACTGCATTCCTGTCAAACAGGCAACAAATAGTAAAAATAGGGAGCGCTACATCAAACCCTGCTCCAGTTAACAGCGGTGTCCCCCAAGGTAGCATTCTAGGACCCACACTCTTTATACTCTATATAAATTACCTTTGCGATCACCTTATAAGCAAACTGCATCCTCTTCACGGATGATGTAAAACTATTCAACACCACCAACAATGCTACTGTCCTTCAAAGTGATCTTGATTATGTGTCTGAATGGTTAAACAATTGGCAACTCTAAATCTCTACCAACAAATGCTGTCCTACACATTGGTAAAAAAAATCAGTACACCAAATACAATCTAGGCGGATATGACCTCATTGATGGCCCTCACTCTGTCAAGGATCTTGGAGTACTCATATAAAATGACCTAAGCACCAGAGCTCACTGTAACAGCATTGCCAAAAAGGCATTAAGAGTTGTAAATCTAATCTTATGAAGCTTCTCCTCTGGAAATATTGCATTGCTAACTAGGGCATACAAAACCTTTGCTAGACCAATATTCGAATACAGCTCATCTGTCTGGAATCCACACTGCATATCAGACATTAATATAATCGAGCGAGTCCAGAAGTATTTCACGAGAAGAGTACTGCACTCCTCTTCTTGCAACAGAATACCCTACATCACCAGGCTTGAAATTTTGGGCTTGGACAACCTTGAACTACGTCGCCTACGGTTGGACTTAAGCATAGTACAATTATCTGCTGCAATGTCCTACCAGTTAATGATTACTTCAGCTTCAACCACAACAATACAAGAGCACGCAATAGATACAAACTCAATGTAAACCTCTCCAAACTTGATTGCAGAAAGTATGACTTCAGCAACAGAGTGGTCAATGGCTGGAATGTACCTCTGTAACTCTGTTGTTACATCCTCAAACTCCCACTCTTTACCCTTATACTATTCACTATTGATCTCACCCCATTCCTAAGAGGTCTGTAAGGGGTGTGCATAAGTGGACAATTGTGCCTACCATCCCTGTCCTATTGTCCCCATTTATTCGTACCTATTTCCTGTATTCTTACTCATGTTTATACTTGTACCTATTATCTTGTAAGCAATTGACAAATCAAATAAGTAAATAAATAAAAATAAAACCTATTTCTCACTTAGCCACATAAATTTTTGGCTCAATTGTGATGATAAGTCAAGGAATATCTATATCAGGCACCCTCCAGATCAACCAAAATAACTTTTGTTTTCATTACATGTTTTTATACTGCTTAAGTCACTTTTGGAGTAAGGGAGCCAATGTAGGAAGGAAATCAACGATGCAACAGGGCATGAATGCAGCAGTGAAACTGAAATCTGGGACACAAGAAAAGCTTTAAAAGCTATCTTACTTCCCCTAAGTGGAAATTAATTATCCCTAAATCATCCCAAACAGATATTTTCCAGATTTATTCTTGCAAAATTTCAACAACATGGATTCAGCCAGGCTGATGGTAATTTATTCCACAGCAAGTTATTCCTATACATTTCCCCTTTGCTCATGTGCATGTGTGTGCAGACGCACACATGCACACGCACACGCACAGACGCACACACTTTCATCAAATTAGCAAGCCAAACAAATAAAAATGAAAAGTATTTTCTGTGAATAAACACTTTGTGAGGAGAGTGCAAAGTTTGCCCTCTTACATCCTCTTTCCAAACTGGGTGAAGCCAGGCAATTAATTTGCAGGGGCGTGGGGAAGGGGGGAAACAACTCCTAAAAATCATTTAATTTATATTTAATGTATAATTTATATTTAATTCCCTGGAAAATGAAACCATTGGAATCCAAGAATGGTGCAAGTTTGGAATCCAGCTAGCGCAATCTGCCTTGAAAACTTCTCAAAAAAATTTTTTTCCTGCAGGGAAAGAGATTACTGCCTTCTAACCTTACTCTACTTTGAAGATTGTTTCAAATTTCTCTTGATGGAGTTTTGAATGTTGGAAAGGACAGAAGGTGTTAAAACCCAGGCCAAGAAAAAACAGGACAACAGAGACAGAAACAAAAAATCCCCCTGATCTTGATCTACCCTGATGGACCTTAGAAGCACCCCCAAACTAGTGGTGGGATTAAATTTTTTTTTACTACTGGTTCTGTGAGTGTGGCTTGGTGGGTGTGGCAGGGGAAAGTTACTGCAAAATCTCCATTCCCTCCCACCAGGCTAACCTGCTTTCCAGCTCCGTTCTCCTGTGCAGGGCAACCAAAGAAGACCCAGCCAATCCGCTGGGACTCAATGGGAGGCAGAGAATAGATGGGATTGGCGGGGCCAGTCAGAGGTGGGAATTTGTCGGTTCTCCGAACTACTCAAAATTTCTGCTACCAGTTCTCCAGAACTGGTCAGAATCTGCTGAATTCTGCCCCCAACCCCCTCCAAATTAAAATAACAAATCACCTTTAAATTACCAGGCTGATTTTGATCCTGGTCATTGATAACACAGCTTGTGTTACTTAATAAACTTTCCCCTTCTCTCCAAATTATTTGTGCCAAGGGCAAATATGCAGGTAGTCCTTCACCTACAACCATTTGTTTAGTGTCCATTCGAAGTTACAACCAGTCCTTGCACTTTCCAAAATTCAGGTGCTTGGCAACCAGCATGTATTTACCATGGGTGAGAGTGAGGGTCACGTGGTCACTATCTGAGACCTTCCAACAAGCAAAGCTAATGGGGGAAGCTGGATTTGCTTAAGGACCATGCGCTTCACTTAGCAACTGCAGCAACTCACTTATCCATGGTGACAATAAAGGTTGTAAAATCAAGCATGATTCACTGAACAACCGCCTTGCTTAGCAGTGCCAATTCTGGTCCCAGTTGTGGTTGTAAGTCAAGGCTGCAGCTACTGACCATAAAACCGAACCTTTGGTGCAAAGGGCTTCTGTTGTTGGTTTGAGCTCCGAGCTTGGCGATTTGGTTCCAAACATCTCATCCCCATTCGAGGAGACGGCTTCAGTGCGTGCTTTGGGTTGTCCAAAGTGCCCTGAAGATGTCTCTTCTCCATCCAAAGCACACACTGAAGCCGTCTCCTCGAATGGGGACGAAACGTTTGCCACCAAATCGCCAAGCTCTGAGCTCAAACCAACAACATAATTACCAACCGGAGCTACTTATATTCAAAGACATTTCAACAAAGGGCTTCTGTTGTTGTTGTTTGTAAAAAGCAATCTGCAATGAAATACAGCTACTGAATATAAAACCTTAACAGCTGCCTTCCTTTGCAACTTCAGCTCCTGGTGGTCATTCCAGCTGGGGAATTCTGGGAACAGAATCCGGAAGGCTCCAGGTTGCCAAAACCTCTTTGGCTCCAGCGTTTCACGAGAATCCCAGCATTTCAGCCTGGCTAGCATGATTCCTTCAATCTCCCTCAGTAGCTGGCTTATGAGCTGATTGCCGATGGGAACTCCTTTTTCCATGGGAAGACCCCCTTTGCTGGCTCCCACGCCGTGCCCCCAACTCTCCTGGCAAGGAACTTCTCCTTCTACCCAAAACTTCCTTTTTTTCTACCCAAAATTCAGGAATGGGAGGAGGTAACCACAGCTTTTGAGAAACGCTTCCCTCTCGTACCTCTCTGTGGAGAGACCACCAGTGCTGAGTGATTAAATGGTTGTTGTTTCTTCCATTACTCAGCTTCCTGAATTATGGGGTGTAAGACTCTGTGATTGGGAATCATTATGTGTTGAGGCAGAGGGGTGAGGAAGATGGGGAACAAAAGGAGGTTTGAAAGTTTCTGAGGCCTTCCAGGGTTCTTTCAAAGATGCTCATATTTACTTACTTCTGCAGCCATATTTACTTACTTCTCTATTTCTGCCAGATATTTCTATTATTAAAAAATAACCCAACTTCTCAATAACGGTGACAAACAAACCAAAAACCAAAGAAACAGAAGAGCAGTAGACAACAGAAGGAAGATGGTCTACTCAGTGGGCAGACATCAACCCTCACAAAGAGAGCCCATAACCCACTCTGTCCCAAAGTCTGAAGAAAGAGTTAGATCTTCAAGGATCGTGTAATGAAGAGTAGAATTCAAGCTGTCCAAATATCTGCGGAGAACTATTCCAGATAACGTCATCTGATGGAACTGATGGAACTAAGTCCCGTCAGATGACACTGTTTAATAGATTGGAATATAAAACACAGAATAATAAGATTGGAAGGGACCTTGAAGATCTTCCAATCCAACCCCTTGCCCATGGCAGGAGATCGTATACCATTCCAAACAAATGCCGGTCCTTGAAAACCTCCAGGGATGAAGCATCCGCAAGTTCTCAAAGCAAGTCATTTCACTGATTAATTGTTCGCACTGTCAGGAAATTTCTCCTTCGTTCTAGATCGGTTCTCTCTTTAATGATCTTCCATCCTTTGCTTCTTCTCCTGTCCTCAGGTGCTCTGGAGAATAAATGGACTCCCTCTTCTCTGTGACAGCCCCTAAAATACTTGGAAGACTGCTAAAATATCACCCACCTTAGACTCAGAATAGGTCTACCAATTCTGATTATGTATGATAGGCAGAAGCAGTGGGACAGGGGCAGAGCTCAAATAATTCATCTCTATGTTGTTTGGGAATCATTAGGTGATGTTGCACCCAGAAGCATATCAGTCATGGAATCGAAACGTCGGACCCAAAGCAAATAAACAAGGCTCGCTGCAGTGTTTATTAAACGGTCTGTATCAGGGAAGGAGTTAACTTCTTCAAAAGTGTAGTGAGACACCCCTGCAGATGAAGAGATGCACTTCTACTTATGCATTTCCGGAAGAAGGGGAAAACAACGTAGGCATACATATGCATCAGTAATACATATTCATAAGTGATGACCTCAGGTAACCTTCTGCTCTTCACAGAGAAATTGTAAGTAAAAAAAAAACACTGACTCCTTAAGAATCAAGGGTTGCAAAGGGAATGTTCAGTTACAAATGTGTAATGGGTCTGTGAGCTAGATATTGCAAGGTCACATTCTTTATGTCTCGATTTGTCTTCAACTGTTCAATTCATCAGAAAATTAATTTCCCCCACACCAGTAGCCAGTGAAGTTGAGGAGCAGAGAAATCCCGTGGGCATCTTATGGCATGACCATATCTGCCCGCATTGTTGGATTCTAGATCAACGGAAGCTTCTGAGAGTTCTTCAAGGGTAGCCTTGGATTCGGAGGATTTATGTGTTGATAGCCCCTTCATAGGGCATCATCGGTGTATTGAGGATACTTGACCCCATGCTAGCAGATGACCTCACCCAATTACTTCATGTACAGGCTAAATAGGAGGACCAAGAGTATTCAGCCTGTGAGTCCCCCCCACACAGGTCAAGAGTTTTTGACTCTAGTTTTCCCTTCCTATCAACATAGACTGAAATTTTGGTTACAGAGAAGGAGAATCACTACAACACCATGTCTTTCTCCTACTAATCCCTATAGTTTGGTCCAAAAGGATACTATGAAAGAATGCTGTAAGATCAAGGAAAGCCTGTACACTTGCCTCTCTCCATCCTGGCTACTTCAGAGGTCATCAACAGACGCTATCAATATTATATCAGGGTTGAAACCAGGGGTGGGATTCTACCAGTTCGGACAGGTGTGGGCAAACTGGATGTTAAATTTGCATCTGGTTCACTGAATCAGTATTTGAACCATCCAGCTGCCCCTCCCTGCCCCTCCCAGGAGTCACCACGTGATCCATTTTCAATACAGGTAAGTGCACGGTCCGTGTGGAGGCTCTGGGAGCGGGAAATACAGCCATCCCGGAAGTACCGGAAGTTCAGAAATGGGCCTGTTTCTGGCTTCTGGGGGGCCTCTATAGCCTGGGGGAGGCTGTTTTTACCCTCCCAGAGGCCCGAGGGAAGCCTCCAGACCCTTGGGAGGGTGAGAAATGGTCCTCTTGGAAGTTCTGATAGGCCATGTCTACCATGGCCCTGCCCACCACCCAGCAATTGGGCAGCTGGGATTTTTGAATCCCACCCCTGGCTGAAATGTGTCTGGAAAAGGTTCCAGCCAATCCATTTCCCTCATGGCGCTCTGAAGGTTCAGCCTTAACCACCTTCTCAGCCACCTTCCTTAGAATAAAGGAGACTAGATGAAAATTATCCAATTGATGGGTCCCATAATGGATTCCTGAGAAGAAGCAGCATATTCCTTTCACAAAGGATGGAACCTCCCTCTCTATCACAGAGAAAGACAGCATCACACAGACCCAACCATATGCCACTTCTATAATCAATCTTAAAAGTCTAAATCTTCCAATTTGGCTGGTTCAATAGCGACAGCAGCTCCTCCTGTGGATAAATCCATCTCTTTCCTTTTGGAGTGGTTGGAGCCCACTGTATATTGTAAGCTGAAAGCAGAGCCAGGCTTTATGAGTTATTACAGTTTAAATTCCCCAGTAATCAAATGCAAAGAAATGGAAAGCGAAACCTTGAAGACGATGCCAATATTCTCAACATCAACCAAATCTCTGACACTCTTGCAAGGAGATGGAAATGTTAACAATTTCCTCCCTTCAGTCTGCAATATCAGCAATCCAGAAAACATCAATCACCCTTCAACGAAGTAAATTAAAAAAATAATCGGAACAGCAGAAAAAAACCCCACAGATTCATCATTATTTCTGTGTTTACTTCTTGAGAGGAGCGGGTGGCGTTTTTCCCACCCTATATAAAACTAAGTACCTTCTACTGAATGGGACATTTGATTATCCATCTAGATATAACTTCTCCAACATTGTGTTCTCAAGATATGAAAACCTTGATATCACCTGTCCACACTGCCTTGCCTCTCAGCCTTGGCAACTTTAACATGTGTGGATTTTGACTCCCAGAATTCCCCAGCATGCTGGCTGAGGAACTCTGGGAGTTGAAGTCCACTTATCTTAAACTTTTCAAGTTTGAGAAACAGCGCTCTACGTACTGCACAAAGTATGTAGAAGTACATTTCAACTTACAACCATTCATTTAGCAATCATTTGAAGTTACAACTGCACTGAAAAAAGTGACTTATGACCACTCTTTGCTCTTAGGAACATTGCAGTATCACCATGGTCATTTGATCACAAATTTCACCATTTGGCAATGATTACAGTGGTTCAAACTACCCAAACTACCCAGGGTCATGTGAACGCCATTTGCGACTTGTGACATGGTCATTAAGCAACTGGCTTCTAGCAAACAAGGTCAATAGAGGAAGCCAGAGTTGCTTAATGACCATTTAATTCACTTAACAACAACAGTGATTGGCTTAACCATGACAAAATAGGTGGTAAAATTAGGTGTCACTTAACAACCACCTTGTTTAGCAACAGAAATTTTGGTCTCAGTTGTGGTCATAAACAGAGGATTACCTATAGTTGTTCGGACCATAGAAGCAGCAGTGTTACTGATGAATTCTGGGAACTGCTATGCATTTGGAAGGCTTTGATGAAGAGGGTGCATTTGTACCCTGTTTTTCATTGTGCCATCACTTCTTTAATACCTTGAACTTCTTATGTTTCGATTAAATCCAAGAAATAAACAGCATGAAGCTCTTTCTTGGAGTTTTCCCAGATTATGAACAGCTGTGAAACAATGCAAAAACATGTAACAGATGAAAAAAAAATACAGGTGCACCTCTTTCATTAATTTGCAAGAACAGAGGAAAAGAATCTTGCAAGCATCTGGAGGATGAAGCAAAGGAGGTTCTCAAAGCCTCTTTAGCCATGGGTGAAAATGTTTGTGGAAGTAGAAGGCCATATGGCTCGGAATCAGATTGGTAAGTCTATTGTGCTTGGAATTTTCATGTTTGTTTTGGGGTCACACAATAGAACCAGCCCAAATTTTACAGGGTTAGTACTTTGCAGGACATGACAAGTCACTGTAAAAAGTTGGTCTCCATCACTGAGGAGGCCATAGAACAAGGGTCTTCAATCTTGGCAAGTTTAAGACTTGCAGACTTCAACTCCCAGAATTCCTGAGCTAACATGACTGGAGGAGGAATTCTGGGAGTTGAAGTCTACAAGTCTTAAGGCTATCAAGTTTGAAGACCCCTGCCATAAAAAAAGAACCTGGCCACCACAATCCAGCAACAGGAAAGCTATTTTGTTTTCATCAACCTTGAGTATCTTGTCAAGGAATTTTGATTGCAGAGATGAACCTAGGAATTCAGCAAACAGAGCAAATCTACAAATGGGGATCGTAGGATGGGTTCACACAACATCCTAAACCCAAGTTAGAAAACACAATTGTGTTTACATCACCTGCTCTGCTCAATCAAACCCACTATGTCTTAATATGTAGGTCTAGTTCACTCAACATGCTAAGAAAATGATTTCTCTGTTTCTCAAAGATTTGTCATAACCCTCCGGTAACAAACCAGTTCCATGTATGTAGTACTTGGCCTTCATCTTTTTTTGGGAAGACAAAAAATAGGAGCCTTTCTTTGAGAAATGTTGTTCTTCTTTCATGCCTAGATCAAACTTTAAACTGCCAGAATGAAGTTACCTTCTTGGTTTTGTCTTCACCAAAAATGTCATTATTGGTACTTGTTTTGGTAGTAGCTGACATACCAGCAGATGGGCCAGATTCTATGTCTCTCCACATGCACACAGTGTGTTGTTATTCACTAAGAGTCTCCACTTAAGCATATTGGTTTAACACTTAGGCACCCCAACCTATCCAGGATACTCTAAATCAGGGGTGTCCAACCTTGGCAACTTTAAGACTTGTGGACTTCAACTCCCAGAATTCCTCAGCCAGCAGCTGGCTGAGGAATTCTGGGAGTTGAAGTCCACAAGTCTTAAAGTTGCCAAGGTTGGACACCCCTGCTCTAAATAGTATAAGGGAGCAGAGATCCTTCAGCCATAACCTCCTTCAATGTTATTCCTTGCTCAGTGGTCTCCTTCCTCCATCTTTTAGTTAAATTTTGTTCTTGTGGATCCTCAAGAATGTTTGTTCTTGCCGTAAAGATAAAATATGTTGAAAAATTTCTTCTGTTCTTATTCATGTGGGCATGTCTGTTCTTACTCTTGGGACAAATGTCATTGCTAGGGTTGGATATTGGCTGTAAATCCCGGAGTCTTCTATTGATTCAATACCTGCTTTGGTTTCCAGAGAAATTCATTCCATTCAATCATTCATTCAGCAAAGACATCACTGAGGAGGAAGAGGGGGATAGTTTCCTCAGAAACAGGGAACCAGGATGTCAGAAAGTGAGGACAGAAATCTAGTGCTTTCTGCCCCTCAAAAGAAGCGCTATTTTGCAACTCTGGTATGTTTTCAAGTCCCTTTAAGCTATTACAACCATAGACATGTTACGTTGACATACAAATGCTGCCTGTTATTACTTTTAAAAGGCTTCTTTTCCCCCAGGAACCTCTCTAATAACAGAAAACCAGACAGAAAATAAATCGGGGCAGGGAAAGGGACATGGCTCATGACACACGCTCTGAAATACTGATTTGCTAAACTTGGCTCCCGAGTTATCCATGAACCGGCTGCCTGCTTCTGCCCTGCACTTCCCAAAGGACCACTAATGCTACTGGGTCCAGCTGTTGGCACCAGAAGGAGGCCTTCCTTGCCAGCCTGCTTGGAGATCCAGATGATCTAGAGTGTCTGGAGACTTCTGGATTGTGGGAAAACTGCTCCCCCGTGCAGTGGGAACTCAGCAGCCCCATTGTATTGCAGGAAAGGTTGAGTGAGTCATCAGGCTAAGGAGCAGAATTCTATCCGGTATCCTTCAGAAGCATTGGACTATATTTTCCATTATTCCAGACTGCATAATAATCCCATGATTCCAGATGGCGAATGGGAATTGGAATTCTATACAGCAAAGGATCCGTTTCCAAGGATTTCCCCATGTTTGGCTGTTCACTGCAGCTGCTCCTGTGAACAACCCAAAGACCTGATCTTGCCTAGTTTCTTCAAGATCAGCCAAGGTCGGTCAGGTGCTTCTTCAGGGGCTTGTTTCAAAATGGAATAACTGCCAGGCCTGGGCTGCAAAATTCAAGAGAAGTGGTGGAAAAATGATACAATTGGTTTCTGCATCTCTCTGTCGCCTCTTGATGGATGGTTTTGACTTTTATACAAACCAGACATGGTAATCCTAACGAAGGGAACTAAGTTTCACCCTGGTGGTGGGAGCATCAGATTTTACAATAGGCACCTCTGCCATGTTGCAATGTGATTTTACACAGACAAAAGGACTTCCTGGGCATTATTCCCCAATAAAATGCATCAGGGCCTCAGTTTTCCTTCTGTAGAATAAATGCTCTGTTAGCAGATGTCAAATGCTATTTGTGAAAAAAATTGCCTCTTTATCCTTCCTCATTTTGGAAATAGAAATGTGTGACACATGAGGTAGATTCACAGAATGTGCCTAACTCTAAATTCAAACAACAGGCTGCAATACAGAGAGTCCCCAACTTATAACAGTTTGTTTAATGACCATACAAAGTTACAAAAAAGTGTCTTATGCTCATTTTTCACAAAGACCGTTTCAGCATCTCTATGAACATGTGATCAAAATTCAGACGCTTGGCAAGTGACACATATTTATGACGGCTGCAGTGTCCCGGGGTCATGGAATCCCCTTTTGCAAACTTCTGACAAGCAAAGTCAACCGGGAAGCCGGATTCACTTAACAACGATGTTACTAGATTAACAACTGCAGTGATTCACTTAAAAACTGTGGCAAGACAGATTGTAAAATGAGAGAAAACACACTTAGCAACAAATTTTGGGCTCGGTTATGGTAAAAAGTCAAGGATCACATACTATGCCATGACCAAACCATTCTATGGCTTAATTCCATACTTCGGCTCATGCAACATGCTGAGACCCTCCCTGAGTTCCCATAAAGTGAAACCACAAACTACCAAATCCCAGCTTAGCCTTAATGACTTTGTTGCGAGAATCCAGCCAGTAAGTACTGTAGGGCAGTCAGAAAAAAAAAAGAAAATAGTATAGTACATGAAGGAAATGGATACTCTTTGGTAGGACAGTCTGGAAAAGTTGGCCTGTCTTTAAACAGATGAAATGTTTTAGCAGGAGGGAGACCCAGAATTTGAGCCGGGAGCTTGGAGTAGCCAGCGGGTTTGATGAGGTGTAGACAGCCCATCTCGGTAAGTAATGGAATCTGTATGAGGTTCCAGTCGCTTGCCTAGAATAATTATTAGCTGAAAACAGCCTTTTTCAGTTTGGGTTCATCCAGTTGTATTCAAAGGTGTTCTGAGTACTGAGGATGATGGGAACTGTAGTCTTGCAAATTTGGACCAAGCCAAGTTGGGACAAATAGTTTAAGTTATAATAAAGTACGTTTGGATTTCCCTGAATTTTGGCTCTGCGCATCATCATTCCCACTGGCAATTGGTGATGGAGGATCTCCCTCCCTCCCTCTCCCTCTCTCCCCCTCCCTCTCCCTCTCTCTCTTTCTCCCCTTCTCTCTTTCTCCCCCTCACTCTCTCTCTCCCTCCCCACTCTTTCTGTGTGTGTCTCCCTCCCTCCCTCTCTCTCTCTTTCTCTCTCTTTCTCTTTCCCTCCCTCCCTCCCTCTCCCTCTTACCTTGCTCTTTGCAAAATTTCTGCTGGTATCCACATGTGGAGCAATTTGGAGAGGTTGTCTGGAGGTCAACTCTGCACTGGAAAGGTTAAATTAACTAGGAGAAGCACCATAATGTGAAGGGGACCAAACCAACCAGCGACTCTTTGGATGACGAAGGTCTCTGAGCACAAGCAGTCTCGGGAAGAGTTTTAAAAAGAATCAAAATGGCAGCCTTGACTGCACACCTGAAGCTCCATCTTCTTTTGGAGTATCTGCGATACCCATAAATAGGGACATAGCTACCATCAAGCTTTTTTTAATTCCTTCACTCGAAGTTCCTCTGTCCCCACCACTGGGGAGAATTTCTTTATATTTTAGGGTGGCACCAAAGGAAACTTATAGAATCCACATAAACTTCTAATCCCTTCTTTTTGTATAGTCTAGAGCAGAGGTCTCCAACCTTGGCAACTTTAAGACTTGTGGACTTCTTTTGGGGTATCTGTGATACCCATAAATAGGGACATAGCTACCATCAAGCTTTTTTAAAATCCTTCACTCGAAGTTCCTCTGTCCCTTTGTAGGTAGCATTGTGTGTATGTGATGAGGCATTGGGAAGTAATCACTGGAGGACAGAAAAAGACAAAAGAAATAATTGCCCCAGGCACAGTTCCCTCCCACTGGCTGAAAAAAATGGGGATTGAAAAAAAATGAAAGACCTCCAGTGCTAAAGGAGTGGAGCCCCTTTCTGCCCTTGTGTGTAATTACCATTCCCTTATGTCCTGCTGATACTTATTTTCTTCCTGAATCTCATGATACATCTAGAACAAATGATGTTATGTGAGCAAATGTGCATCATGGTGGCATCACACCAATGGCATTAGGAGGTAAGTCACCCTTAGCTGTCCTGATGTTCAAAGATTTCCCTCTTTCTCCCAGCATCATCCAAGGCCATCTCAAGAGGTCTAACATCTGTGAGGTCCATCAGCTCTTGTCTTGGAGAAAATTGGGGGATTGCAGCAAAGGAGAAGAAAGGAAGAGACTGGTGAGTAAACATCATACTGGGAAGATTTTCAAGAATGGGTGTCCAACCTGGGCAACTTTTAAGACTTGTGTACTTCAACTCCCAGAATAGGAAATTCTGAGAGTTGAAGTCCACGCATCTTAAAAGTTGCCAAAATTGGGAGCCACTCTTCTACAGAGTCAAAGACGGATGGAGAGCATTGCAACCCACCACTGGGGAGAATTCCTTTATATTTTAGGGTGCCACCAAAGGAAACTTATGGAATCCACATAAGCTTCTAATCCCTTCTTTTTGTATAGTCTAGAGCAGGGGTCTCCAACCTTGGCAACTTTAAGACTTGTGGACTTCATCTCCTAGCATTCCTCATACCTAAATGTTAAAATGCTCTTTTAGGGCTCATTGAACAGGGCCAAACTTTAAGAATCACCCCCTTGAAATGCCCTGAAAGATTAGGGTCCTCTGAACCTGTAACCCACACTTCATCCCCAGGTGTGGCTGTGACCACTTCAGTCTCTGGTCCAGCAGATGTTGTTTGATGTCCATTATTGTTCTTATCAGCACCCACTATGGAAATATTTTATTTAGTAATGTGATACTGGTGTGATATGGAGGAGCTGAAAAGATTCTTGGGATTTTCTTGCAGTTAAAAAGTAAGGTTGTATTTATTTCAGCAGGTAAAGATAACTTGATCTCTGGAGTTTTTAAAAGGAAGGAAAATTACCCTGTTTCTCCAACAATACGGCCTCCCCCAATCGGAAGCCCCAGCATGTTTTATAGGCATGAAATGAAATTAAGCCCCTCCCCCCAAATTAAGGCCTATATTAAAACATGAGAAATGGGGGGGAAATGGCAGGGGGGTTGCCGTTAGGAAGTACTTTTGTTGCACACCTGGATGTGGTGCTGCCTGCGTTGACCCCGATACGAAGTGCCCCACCAACGCCGAGGTCAACATCCAAGCCGTCGCCTCCTGCCCGCCTGAAGATGCAAGGGGGGGAATCAAGTCACCCCCCAAAAGACGGCCTAGCCATTTTTTCAGGGCTCAAAAAAAAAAAAAAAAGACCCGGCCTTATTATATGAGAAACACGGTAAATAAACATGACCTCCCCTCCCAAGTAACAGAATCAAAATCCCCAAATTCCCTGGCTATTTTACTTCCTTACCTCATGCAAGATTTTAAGCCTAAGGTAAGTTCTCCAATCTTTGTATTGAGCTTAATTCTTGGAGACCATGGGCACATCTATGCCATTTTCTTGGCAATTGTGAGGGCTGCAGTTGTCAAAGCCAGAAACCAAGGACCCAAGAATGGTCCGTTACCTTAGCAAGACACAGATGCCACCATCCTCCTGCTGGGACATGAGTATCTTTCACGGCAATGAATGGGAGAGTGGCACGTCTGCAATCTGGATTTTGATACTTATACACTATGAGTTATGTTATGATACACGAAGTTAATTGAGGAGACTTTTCAGTAGCTGAAAGAGAATTTTATGATTTCTGCTATGTTGACCACGGATATTAATCCAGACTTTAAAAATGGTATGTAGTTTTTATAACAATACACTTATGTATTCAGTAAGTTAAAATTAATCAAGCACTGAACATTTAAATTTAATTCTAGGATGACTGTAAACGGCCTCTATTTGCTCCCCTTCCTCCTCCCTCCCTCTTCAACACTGTGTCAGAAAAAGTCCAAGATCTGAACTTTGGGTACGCTATCATTATGGCCAGTTTGCAGTTGGGTATTTTCATTATTAATAGCTTCTCTTGCATCGGCTGTGAAATGCTCTTATCAAGGGCAACATGCTTGAACTAATGCTTATGACACTTTCAGTTCAAAAAGGTTGCAGCTTCTTGTTAACTTTGAGATGTTTTTTTTCCATTTTCACCTCCAGCTCTGGGATATGTGGTGGTCTCCCATGTGAGTCCTACCCAAGCTTTGACTCTGCTTAGGGGTCTCCAAGTTTGGCAACTTTAAGACTTGTAGACTTCATAAATAAATTTATGAAGAAGGATGATATTTTTATGTTTTATGTGGTATGTCTATGTTGTTTTGTTGTTAAAATAATTTTTTTTTTAAAAAAAAAGACTTGTAGACTTCAATTCCCAAAATTCCTCAGTCAGCTTGGGAGTTGAAGTCTACAAGTCTTAAAGTTGCCAAGGTTGGAGACTCCTGCTCCAGGTCGATGTTTCTCAAACTTTGCAATTTTAAGTTGTGCGGACTTCAACTCCCAGAGTTCCCTACCCAACTAGCATGGCTGATAGGGAATTCCAGGAGTTGAAATCCACACCTTTTAAAATGGTCAAGTATGAGAAACTCTGTTTTAGATCTATCAAGGTCAGCTAGGTGCTGTCCTAGCTGAAGTGGCAAATATTTTATCGCTTTTCTTTCTTGAAAACGACGGGAAATGAACGTCGGTTTTTAAAAATAGAGTGTGTGCCGTTGGGTCATTATCAGTTCTTAGCAACCACATTAAATGGATGTTCTCCATGACAGTCTATCCCTTAGCTGGTCCTTCAGATCTTCCAATGGTGTCCACATCACCAGTGGTGGGATTCAATTTTTTTTTACTACCAGTTCTGTGGGCGTGGCATGGCATGGCATGGTTTGGTGGGCGTGGCAGGGGAAGGATATTGCAAAATCCCCATTCCCTCCTCACCCCACTAACCTGCTTTCCAGTTCCGTTCTCCTATGCAGGGCAACCAAAGAAGACCCAGCCAATCAGCTGGGACTCAATGGGAGGCAAAGAGTAGATGGGGCGGGGCCAGTCAGAGGTGATATTTGCTGGTTCTCCAAACTACTCAAAATTTCCACTACCGGTTCTCCAGAACTGGTCAGAACCTGCTGAATCCCACCTCTGCCCATCCCCATGTCATGGAGGCCACTCATTTTTGCTGCTGGTTGTCCCCTTCATTTTTCCTTCCACTGTTCTTATACGATGCCCTTCTTCAGAGAGTAGGATTTTCTTATAAGGTGTCCAAAGAGGGATAATTTCAACCTGGCTATTTGTGCCTCGAGACAGAATTCAGTACAGGTACTCCTTGGCTTATGACCTGTCTCTTCGTGACTGTTTGAAGTTATGGCAGACCCACCCAGAAGGTACTTATGACCTGGTTTCAAAGTTCCAACGGCCGCCCCAAAGCCACATGTGGCAAATGACTTGCTTTTATGGCTGTTTGTAGCATCTGGTGGCCATGTGGCTCCAGTTTATGATGTTTTTGCTGAAAATTGGCAGTTTCAGATTTTGGCAAAAACACTTCATAGCGAACAATGGGTTCACTTAATGACTGCCCCCGCACAAAAAATATAACATTGAATTGGCCACATGATGACTGACTATATGATCGTCATGTCTGATGATCATAATGGGCAGCTCCGTTATGTTCATAAGTTGAGGATAGCCAGTATCATAAACACATGATGTGAATTTTATAATCTTTCTGGATGCACAAACCAAACGAAAAGAAGGGACATGATAGCAGTCTTTAAATATCTCAGGGGCTGCCACAAAAAAAGAGGGAGTCAAGCTATTCTCCAAAGCAGGGGTCACCGACCTTTTGTACCTCAGGGACCACCAAACTCATAATTTTAAATTCCACGGACCACTAATACGGATTTTGACTGACAGTGGCTTGCTGACATTGGTGGGAAAGTCAGTCCCATATTCCAGAGCTGCTGGCCCTTTGGTCATCCCAGAGCAGCTCCTCCAATCAGTGGTGGGATTCAAATTTTTTAACAACCAGTTCTGTGGGTATGGCTTAGTTGGTGGGCTTGGCTTGGCGGTCATGTTATTGGATGGGCGTGGCCAACTCAATATCACTCACATCGAGGCACGCATCTCCTTGCCTGGCCTCTCATGACTGTGGGGATGCTGTAACAGTTGTAAGTGTGAAAAAGGGTCATAAGTCACTTTTTTCAGGGCCATTGTAACCTTGAATGGTCACTCCACACAAGCAAAGTACCAGCAAAGGAAGGAAAAAAAACTCCAGAGAGGTTCCTGAGATAGAAAGTCTAGTACTGCCAAGAATGTAATAAGGGTTAACGGAGAGGCAGTTTCTATAAGCAACACCAGAATGTTTCCTTCCTGCCTTCCTTACAGGATTAGGCCAGTAATTTCTTCTAACAACTGGTTCTCCAAACTGCTTAGAATGTTATCAACCTGTCTAGGGAATAGGTGCGAACCTGTAGAATCCCACCCCTGCCTCCAATCCATGGCAGGCCGGTGCACTCAGGTGGAGGAGCAACTGCTCTGGGATGAACAAAGGGCCAGTCCTGTGACTACTGCAGCTCTGGAATATGGGACTGACTTTCCCCACCAACATCAGCAAGCCACACCAGGGCAGATTTCCCTCCTCCACCGTTGGTCTTACCTTCCAGTTCCAGCTCACGTGGCTCTACTCAAAGTTGCACTCGACCGAAGGATGGGGGCCAGCGGGTGGGTGAACCATTTGGGCGGTGCAGCCTTGTGTTCCCACACAGGCTGAATAAATTGCTTTGGGGAGGGTACTTTGGTGGGGACATTTCTCTGTGGACCACCAAAATTTTATTGTGGACTACCAGTGGTCCCATACCCACCGCCTGTACCCACCACTGCTCCAAAGCATCTGAGGGCAGGACAAGAAGCAATGGGTGGAAACTAATCAAGGAGAGAAGCAACTACGGAGAAATTTCCTGACAGAATTATTATTCAGTGGAACAGCTTGTCTTCAGAAGTTGTGAGGTTGGAGGTTTTTAAGAAGAGACTGGACAGCCGTTTGTCTGGAATGGTATAGATTCTCCTGCTCGAGCAGCGGGGTGGACCAGAAGACCTCCAAGGTCCTTTCCAACTCTGTTGTTCTAGAATTTATTCTGTTTTCGATGGCAATTCAAGAATGGAAAAATGAGATGATAATATGAACTGTTATAAAATAAATTAAGTAAATTATGGTTATCTTGTAAAACATGAATGAATAAAAGTATAGTCAAATGATTGATTAATAATGATACTAAGGTATTTAATTTTTGATTGACAATATGAGATTATATGTAATGTAATTGTAATTGAAGACTACGAAATGGAAGCACAAAACAATTTGTAAACCAGCCGGCACTCTGTATGTACACCTATGGAAGACAGCTTGATGTTTTTATGTTTTGTTTGTTTATGTTTGTTTTTAAAAACCAATAAAATTTAAAAAAAAAGAATGGAAAAATGAGAGTCTGATCAAAAGAAAGTGGGCAGCTCCACCCACCTCCACATCCTTAATTTAATATCTTGTTCATTCCCTCCGGTGCAAACTCTGGAGCTTGGAGAAGAGATGGAAGGCCCAAGGGAGATTTCAGCATGCAAATCAATCCATCCCTCGATCAGCCAACAGAAAAAAGCAGGCTGAGCAGAATGACTCCAAAAGGAATGCTTTAGGCAAGGATCCCTGCAGGATAGGGTCAAAAAAAGTCAAGACAGCGTCATTGAATCCCCACAAGTCTTTGAGGTGCATCAATGCACAGAAGCCCAGATGGAGTTTTGATGGGACCCTTACGGGCACCATCTTGATTTTTCTGATCCCTACAAACATCCCTGGCTTTAGGATAGATCATCCGAGTATTTGGTGTTGAGGCTCCCGTCTGCAAAACCTTTGCTCTGAATTGAATTGCATAAAATTGGACAAGTGGATCTCTCCCACCAAGCCCAGAATTAGATTTCCAAATCTGGATGATCAGAAGCTCCCAGGAAATTTTAGCAGGGCATGAAAATGAAATTCAAGACTTGAAAAGATTGGATCAGAAATATATGGACTTCTCACATGTCTGATTTTAGCTCTTCTCCGGGCTCTTAATTCCGCCCCCCCCCCCCCAGTTTTCCACAGGGCTGGCTTGTGGTTTATTGCTGAGAAAATGTGATCCTGCCACAGAATGCAACGCTTGGAAATTGAAAGACAGCTGCTAGGGAACTTGATTAATGAAACTCTCGCCGCCTTGTCCCTTGCTTGGGCTAAGGTTGGTCACAATTAGTTAACCCAGACAGGATGTTGGGATGATCCAAGTGGGTTCCCCACAGTCAAAATCTGGAACCAGGTCCGGCCATTTAACTAAGAAGTTGTGTTATGGAAAGGCCTGTGCTCAGCAAAATGGAACAAGCCACAATTCCTGCTATTGAATGCAGAATCCTTTTTGGAACAAATCTCTCTAATGCTGGTATCTGGTTATAAAACTTGGCAAGTCCTGCACTTACTCTGGAAAGCAGAGAAGGAAATGTGTTCTCAAGCCCAAAGAGGGCATATATATAAAAAAAATAGGTGATTCAGGTAGTCCTCAACTTAAGACCACAGTAGAGCCCAGAATTTTGCTTGTAGGGCATGACAATTATAAGTTGAGGCACCACGTGACCATTTTTACAATGGTCATACAGTAAGTCACAGTAATTAGGTGACCACGTGATAGCTAAATGAGTTCAATGTATCTAATGGGTGGCCCATCTTCTGGTAAAGATGGCCCCCCAAATTCATAAATCATGGTCATGTGACCATGGGATTCTGCAACCAGTCATAAATGCAAGCCAGTTGCCATGCCCCCATAATGTGATCCCCTGGCTACAGGGTTGATGCAGCATTTGTAACATCAAGGAAGGTTTGCAAGTAGCTTTTTTTGAAATCTGTCAAGACTTAGAAGGGTTGTTATGCAACTGTAAGTCAAGGACTACCTGTAGTCAAACCATGAAGATTCTTGGAGGCATCTTAAAGACAAGGTCCACAAGGGTTATGGTAGATCAGGGGTCAAACTCATGTTGTCACGGCTGCGTCACGTGACATAGCTGCGTCACGTGACATTCGCTAAACCGGGCATGAGTCTGGCCAGCACATGATGCATCCAGACTGTGGGTGGGGAGTTTGACGGCCCTGTGCCAGATGAGTATTTCTCAATCTCAACAACTTTAGCATTTATGGACTTCATCTGCCAGAATTCCCTAGCCAGCCTTTTAAAGTGGCTGAAAAACGACTTTAAACACTGATCCTAGATGAGAGTGGAGAATTTTCTCTGTCCATCTCTATATAAAGTCTGATCTTTGATCATCAATAAAACTGACTGAATGAATGAACAAATGAACAAATGCATGCACTTAATCCTAATATGGTTTCTTTGGTTCAAACCTAAGGTGATATCTGAATCCATCCTTGGTGATTTGTAAATCATAGATTGTAGTTTCCTATGTTATATAAACCTAGCCAGTCAGGTTTCTTGAGCAACCATCATTAAGCAAACAATGGCTTAACATGATGGATAAACTCAGCGAGAGACTTTCTGAAACTGATTCAGAAAGCTTCGTCATGGACCAGAAGACCGGATCCTGTTGTCCCAAGTGCAAACCTGTCATAGCCAGCCATTCCATCACGACAGCCAGATGGCGCTTCCGTTTGCATGAAGAAGCTTCAAAGTGGTGACTTTGCACTTGGCTGGTGTCACCATCCTTTGATGCTGCAACAAAGCACAAGATAAATTGCCCTTGAATTCTCTTCTTGGAGTGCTGGAACCCGCTGAGGATGGCCTGGAATACACTCAGTTCATCTTCTTTGTTGCTCTTGAGCACCAGTTCTAAACTTTTGTCGCTCATTCACACACATGCTCAGCCCTTCTTCCAAATGAGCTCAAGGGAGCTCGTCAGGGCTGAAACCACATCAGAAAGGCAGAGAGCAATCCAGTCTGGAGCATGTAGGGCTCCTCACCACCGAGTGCCAAGGGAGGAGACTGCAATGCTCTCTGGTTGAGGGGAGCTACTCCAGAGTTGCTGTGTCTGTGCACATGGTTGGCTGGTGTGTCTCTGTACAAATCTGTACCAGCTCATTCTTCAATGGTTGGATGTGTCCTAGGAAAAGGTTTCTTCCTTTGCAGACTTAGCCAGCTGGAGGTTTTGCAGAGGAAAAGTTGTCCCAATGGAAACAGGATATGAAGGCTGAAGCCAAGCACTCTAGTCAGTTGCCAAGTGGGCTTGGAAGGCTGGACGTACTTAAAGATGAGGAGGTAATGAGGAATGGAGTGCCAGACTCGAGCAATTTTGAAGAAGAGAGATGAGTGGGTCTCATATCTTGGACAGCGGGTCTGATGGGAGCCACCATTTTAAATCTCCCCCTCTACCATTCTTTGCTAAAGTTCAAATTTCATTGCTCAGGGATAACCTTCCCCAACCTGGTGCTCTCAAATACACGGAGATTGCAATGTCCCAAATTTCTAGCAAGCAAAGCCCAAGGGATTCTGGGAATTCTCTCCCAACATATCTTGGAGGGATCAAATTGCAAAGGTTGATGGTGGCCTTATGGTCATACTAATGGCTTACTAAGGACATTTCATGGCTCTTCAAGATAGTTCTCCAACTTGAAATAAAGAAGGACAACTCGTTCTTTTTATTATAGGTATTGTTTTATGAAGGATGGTGATCTCAAGAAAGAGACCTTCTGAGAAACATCATGTATTTGGTCATCATCTTCATCCACATCAATTATGGTGATCATGCTCTCTTGGAATTATGGGAACTAGAGCCCGACACTTCTGGACTGTGCCAAGTTGGTAAGGGAATGTTTGGAAGGACCATATCTGGTTGACTTGCTTGGGACATGTCTAAACTGAAGAGCTGTTTCCCATTATTTCACTCGCTTGGTAAGTCTCAGCAGTTTCCAGAATGCATTTAGTAAGGTTTTAAATCAGTATTTCTTCACCTTGGCAACTTTAAGATAGCTACACTTCAATCCACAGAATCTATGAGCCATCAAGAGGGATTTTACCCTCTCTATTATGCTAAATTACATTCAGATGGTGGTCCTTCTGACCATGGCAGGAAAGGAACAAATTAAAGAATAATTAAATCTATTTTTGAACCATTAATGCGCTGTGCCTTTTACAGGTCTAGTTATACAGTACTCTACAATAGCATTTCTCAATCTCTGCAGCTTTGGATTTTGGGTGCTTCAATTCCCAGAATCTCCCAGTGAACCCATTGCCTGGGGAAATTATGGGAGTTGAAGTCCAGCTATCTTAAACCTGTTGAAATGGGAAAAAAACCACCGGTTTGTAATATAATAGCAATGTATGGCAATGTTGGGTGTGTGTGTGTGTGTGTGTGTGTGTGTGTGTGTGTGTGTGTATTTGGTGCAGGTTACTCTCCCCCCCATGTGAACTCTTAGGTTTGTTTTAAACTCTCCTTTGAAGCACAGCTGCATGAAATATGGCTTGCACAGAGACAATCTATTCATTGACTTTATTTATTAGTCTTTTAAAAATATATACAATATATACTTGGGAATCCAAAGGAGGCTTTTTGGTTCAGAGCTGCTGCGTCTGGATTCTGAGCTCCTGCAAAGCTGGAGTTAATTAGCATCAAGGTTGAAAAAGTGATTGTATGATACTGCTCATTTTCTTTGTGTGCACTGATACTAGGGCAAGCTTTGATACAAGGGGCCCAGGGAGCAGGATAACCTGAGCAGCCGAAGGGAGCCTTGGAAAAGAAGGTTCCCATCCGCCTGGAGAAAACGAAAACCATCCCGATGATTGGAGTCAGCAAAAAAATGGAGGGTTTGGAACTTTTCCTGCCTAGGTCAGAATATATTTCCAAGGGGGTGAATACTTCTTCCAAACCTTTGTGCTCCCTTTTCAAATTCAGGGCAGATTATCCTATCCTGTCCTGTCCTGTCCTGTCCTGTTCTGTCTTATCCTGTCCTGTCCTATCTTGTCCTAGAAATGTATTTGCCACCCATCTCGTATCCAACGATCAATTCATCCATCAATTCAGCCCTACAGAGCTTTCACAAGGGGGCTTCTGAACACTGAGACACACAGAGACGGTGTGCACCCTTTAATGATCAGAGGTTCAACACAGGTGGTTTTTGACTTATAGCCATTCATTTAGTGACAGATCAAAGCTATAATGGAGCAGAAAAAAGGGACATGATCATTTTTCACACTTACAACCATTGCAGCATCCCCGTGGTTAGGTGATCAAGTTAGGTGCACTTGGTAATTGGCATGAATTCACGATGGTTGCAGCAGTGGTGGGATTCAGATTGGGTTACCATCGGTTTGGTGGGCGTGGCTTGGTGGGTGTGCTTTGCCTAACGCCTGTGCGCAGCTTTCCCCATACCAGCTGAGACCTGCAGTGCCAAGCAGCTGAGAGGATAAAGAAGGTTAATCCTGCGCATTTCTCTTCTCCCCCCCCTCCTCTCAGCTAATTGTTGCAGGTTTTTTTTACTACTGGTTCGGCTGGACCGGTACACACCACTGGGTTGCAGTGTCCAGGGGTCATGTGCAGGGGTGGGATTCAATTTTTTTAACAGCTGGTTCTGTGGGCGTGGCTTAGGTGGTGGGCATGGCTTAGGTGGTCATGTGACTGGGTGGGCATGGCTTGGTGGTCATGTAATTGGCTGGGCGTGGCCAACTCAATGTCACTCACATTGAGCCACGCATCTCCTTGCCTGGCCTCTCATGACTGTGGGGATGCTGCAATAGTCGTAAGTGTGAAAAAGGGTCATAAGTCACTTTTTTCAGGGCCATTGTAACTTTGAATGGTCACTCCACACAAGCAAAGTATCAGCAAAGGAGGGGAACACTCCAGAGAGGTTCCAGAGATAAGAAGTCTAGTCCTGCCAAGAGCGTAATAAGGGTTATTATTGTTTCCTTCCTGCCTTCCTTACAGGATTAGGCCAGTAATTTCTTCTAACAACTGATTCTCCGAACTGCTTAGAATGTTAACAACCAGTTCTAGCAAATAGGTGTGAACTGGTAGAATCCCACCCCTGGTCATGTGACCTTCCCAGCTGGCTTTCAATAAGCAAAGTCAATGGGGGAAGCCAGATTCACTTAACAATGGCATGATTCACTAAACGACAGAAATGATTCACTTACCAAAAGGTCATAAAATCAGGTATGATTCACTTAACAACTGCCTTGCTTATCAATGTGCATTTGAGTCTCAGTTGTGGTCATAAGTCAAGGACTATCTGTATTGGAGGGCACAACCCATGCTTTATCTCTTGGCATCTCGGATGGTGCAGAAGAGCACGGCATCTCCTGCTACCCCAGACTCACTGTGACCTCCTTCTCAAAGTCCCGACTTCACAGCAAATCCCAAAGTTTTGCCAAGGTTTTTCTTCTCCCCTTTTCCTGGTTCAGCCTTTACCTCTCTTTGCATGCAAAGAAGGAAGCGGTATGTGCGCTTCCCCCACCCCACCCCAAGGGCTCCTTCCATCTGTGCAAACAAGCAGCTTGTGAATTCTCCCAGTTCACACGCGCATCCCTGGGCGAACTTTGGCTGGAAAGCAGGGCTCCCCGATCCTCTGCTGTAGTGGCTGTTGCGGCTTCGTAAATCATCCTGGCCTCCTTCCGGGCTCCGTTCAACATACAAGCCCTCACCGCAAGAAACCCGGAGGACTTCAGCTTCTGTTATTGTAGCCTATGATGGAGGGAGGAGGGCTTTTTTGGCTCAATGGAGAGAAATTAAAAACAGAAAAGCACTTTTTAAAGATAGGATTCTAGTGGGGACACACGGCAGGGTAGACAGCCCAGATACATTCTTCAAATCCATCAAAATAGAGCTGGAAGGGACCTTGGAGGTCTTCTAGTCCAGCCCCCTGTTCAAGCAGGAGATCCTATTCTATTTCAGATAAGTGACTGTCTAGACTCTTCTTAAAAACCTCCGGTGATGAAGTACCCACAACTTCTGGTGGCAAGCCGTTCCACTGGTTAATTGTCCTCACGGTTAGGAAGTTTCTCCTTAATTCAAGGTTGCTTCTCTCCTTGATTAGTTTCCACCCATTGCTTCTTGTCTTGACTTCTGGTGCTTTGTGGCAGCCCCCTTTGGCTATCGGTTCATTGCTTTCCTGACTTTTCTTAAGAGAAGAAATTGATGCTTAATGGGAGCAGGGATGTCTGCAGGGTGTGTTCAAAAAAAGTCAAAATAGTGGTCACAATACAATCGAAGCGTTGTCCATTTTTTATCTGGGGACATTTCTGATGCAGAGAGACAAAGACTTATCAAAGTAGGTTTGCAATATTTCTCACCTGCCTTTCCTTCAAAAGATCAAGACTCCTACATATCGTCCTTCCCTCCATTGATCATGAAATGGGGCAAAACTCAACAGCTATCTTGTTTAGCAACAAATTTTGGATTCAACTGTGTTTATAGGTTGAGGATTACCTGTACACTATTCAAAAAGGACAATAATAACCTAGGAAGGAAACAAAACAGTGGTGGGATTCAAATAGTTTTGCCACTGGTTTGGTGGGCGTGGCTTGGTGGGCGCACTTTGCATGTGTGCACACACTTTGCATGCACATGTGCGCCGAATGCGCATTTTGTGTGGGTGCAGAGGCGTTCTAACTCACCTCCTGCAAGCCTGCATGATCCTGGTTGCTTCAGAGCTGCCGCGCAACACTCTTCTGTGCCGCGCAAAGCAGCTGCGCTTCAAATTCAGTGGATAAAGGTGAGTATGGGAGCCCAGGCAGGCGGGTGGGCCCAACAGCAGAGAAGCGGAAAGAACCGGTTTGGACTCCTCTGCTCATCGTTGCTACCGGCTCGCCAGAACTGGGTTGAACCAGTAGAATAGCACCACTGAAACAAAAAGACTACAACATATTGAGATACGCAGGTCTTCTGGTTTGGGCTTCTTCAGTGACTGACCAAAATCCGCGATTATGCACAGTTTCGATCCGTGCTTGCCATTGGAGTGCCCTGATCCTTTGGATTCAGGGCTGAAGCCACCCTTTAGAGGTGGTGAAGAGCGGGGAGACTGCCAGCTGAGTCAAGGGGAGTCGCATCTCTCCTCCTCATCTGGCCATTACTCCCTTTCCCGAAGGTGGTTGTAGCAGTGGTTAGAAATGGCCACCTCAGAGAGGAACCCGACCAGACAAGACTGAGCAGGAGGGAAGACAAAGGTCTGTTTTTCTTTTAGGAGGAGGAGTTTTCAAGGGAGGACGCCTGTCAGCTCTGAGATTCAGCTGTCAAGTATGAAAAGAGGGGTGGAGGAGTTGGAAAGTTCAAGGTTATTCTGTATGTTGCATTAAGAAATTCCAGCTGCAGTTAATTGGTTCTCATGATTAATGAAGTGTAGAAGTGGGAGGAGAGAAGGTGGATTTTGTGTAACGCGTGAAAATGACTTTCACTTTTGGAAATGCCTTAGAAGTACCAGAGCTGTTCCTAATAAATCAGTTGGAGATTATATTGTCTCGGAGTGACTGATTACCATAGATAATTTCTGGATGCCTAACATTTATTGACAGACCGGGCTAAGCAGAGATAACATCTATGCAAGGTACCCTGGAACTAATATTATTAAGAGTGTTATTCCTAAAAGAAGATTTTTAAAGTGGCAGAGAAGAGAGGGAAAAGGAAAAAAAAATGTTTTTCTTTCTCACATGGACAGTTGCAATTGGCTTTGAATGCTAAAAAGAAGAGATTTAAGTAAGAAATTTGTGTTAATTGACACTAACAGGCAATTTTAAGCTGAAATTAAAGTGTCAAAGGGAAAATAAAGACTTTCTGGATATTTTAAAGCCTTCAAAAGGAGGAAAGTGAAGGAAAAAAGAAAGGGTGGACTTGGAAACAACAGAGAGTGCCACCTGGAAATAAAAAGAAATAACTGTGAAATTTTAACAAGACTTCCAAAGGATATATTGTAACTGAAACTTTGTTATAAGATATCAGAGCCGCCCCCCCACCCCTCCCCGAAAGGGGAAGGGAAAAAAAAAGCAAGAAGAAATAGTTTGGGATTTATTTGGTGATTTTTGGAATTTTGGGTGTTGGATTTTTAGTGGCTTGGATTAAAATTAATTGGGTGGTTGTTTAAAAGTGCTTAAAATGGCGGTACTCCTTGAGGAATTAAAAATGGAACTTAAAAAAAATGAAAGAAGAGTCGCGAGAGGGAGGAGGATCCTTTGGCTTTGCACTTCAATTCTTAGAAATGGAGATTCTGAACTATGAAAAACAACAAGAAATGCTTGAAGAACAAGAAGGGCTGGACAAAGAAGACGCCATCTTTAACGATCAAACAATTCAATGTGGGGTAAAATGGATAAAGGGGGGAAAGGGAGCTAAAAATTCAAGATCTGAGGAAACAAGTAAAAAAAAAGAATAGGCTGAAAAACATATTAAGATATGCAGGGATTGACACCGGACAAACTATTTGGCAAAAAAGAATTATCTGATCAAGGAACCACCAAAGAAGATGGAGATAAGTGTGTAGGAGAAGCCACTGCCTTCTTCATTGGGATGAGTTGTGTCTCCTCATGTTGTGCAAACACAGAACATGGATGAATTCACTAATTCGGTTTAACTGTGTTCTGCAGTCTCAAGCCAATATTTAATATGCTACTTATGTGACACAAAGCTACATTAAGACAAAGCGACAGACGTACCCTGAGCTACCCTCCCTCTCAGTGCAGACACAACTCAAGGATCCTCAGGGCAACGGATCAAAGTCAATTATTAGCAGGGAAGGTAACCGAATTTCTCTCTGGTACCATGAAAGGCCCATTGGGAAAGTTGGAATTGATCCATTTTGTTTTGCTGTTTTCAGCAACAAAGTTATTCCTTGGGGGGTTTAAAAACAATCCAGATGCCTAATTTGCTACTGGCTCCAGATGCTCATTAAACTCCCAGCAAAGATTGCCATTAGTTCATCCTCCATTTGGGAGAAAATGCTTGTTTGTTTCATGTGTAGGACCAGGTCCTGCTTTGCAGATGTTAGGCTCTGAATTGGAAACGGGAAGGCTCTGCCTGCTTTTTAAAAGGAATTTTGGTCCCAGAAGCCTCAGGAGAGCAAAACCTTGAAATTTCCAATCTAGGATTAAGAGCAGTAAGACATCAGCCTATCCAAGAAGGAGTTGTCTTGTTTACAGGGGATTAAATTTTATTTAATTTATAGTTATTTTTACATTTGCATCCACATATGTAAATTAGTGGATGCACATGTTATTCAAACTTGCGATTCCTTCCTTCCTTCCTTCCTTCCTTCCTTCCTTCCTTCCTTCCTTCCTTCCTTCCTCTCACCCATCTATCAATCTCAGAGTTGTATTCCTTCACACTAGACACTCATTTGATGACTGCCTTATTTAGCAACTGCTTGCAGTTATGACAGTGATAAAAAAGTAAAGTTGCAATCCATCCTCACTGTATAACCTTTGCAGGTACAGAAAGCAAAGGAAAAACAAAGGAAGTTAATTAGCAAAGTTGTGGTTTCACCTTCAGACCGTTTCACATAATAACCATGTTGCCAGTGCCAGTTGTAATGACTAAATAAGGACTAGCCATATTCTGAATCAAATCTGATTGGAATTGGCTTTGCTTTGAACGATGAACTAGCCATAAACACCTGGGCCCATTCAACATATTATGCCACAAAGCAATCCTGTTGGGTCAACACAGCCATTATTGAATGTATATATATATATATATAGTGAGTATATATGTCCTTGTTCAAATGTGTCTGGCAAAATGATTGGGGAAATGTGCTCCTTTTGCGAGGAGGGCAGCACTGTGCTGCTGCTTCCTGGGGCTTGCAAATGGATTTTAGAGAAATCACAGCTTTTTCTGCATTGAAGCACCACACAGGAACAGGAAGAGGGTGCAGAGGCTGGAAGATCTGGAATGGACAGACTCAGATGCAGAGCCTCTCTGTTCTCCAGCCAGCAATCAAAATCCAGATTTAGTGTATCCAGCTCAAGATGTTTAAGAACGGATGGAGAGTGGCGCTCCATAGCTTTGTAATTTATTTACAACATGCTAGAGACTGAATTTATTTCCAGTCTTGTTGTCTGTCAGTGGGCAAACTGGGACCGGCAGGGAAATCCTGGTGAACTTCAGAAACCCCTGAGAACCCCTGAGACCTCCATGGGGAGGTGTGAGGAGTCCTTGATGCTCTTGGAGCTTGGTTGTTTTCTTGCAGACGTCTCATTACTCAACTAGGTAACATCATCAGTGCTATTAAGGAATGGGGTTTGTTTCTACTTTATATTCTAGTGCAGGGGTGTCAAACTCGCGGCATCACATTGTTATCACATAATGTATTGTGACCTTCCCCCCCCCCTTTGCTATGCGCTGGTGGGCGTGGCCAGCGCATGAGTCATCCAGAATTTGACACCACCACCACCCCAGTTCTAATGGTGTGCCCTATCAGTGTTGGTGGGGGTGATCTTAGAGATTCTTTGACTTGTCGGTTTACTGTCAGCTGTCAGTTTGGCAGTTCCTTGATTGGGGTATTGTTTACTTCTTGATTGTTGGTCTGATGTTAATCTTGGAGTTCCTCTCCGCTCATCTGAGTGCTGATTGCCACCACACCAATACTGATAGGGCAAGTTACTGGAACATAAATTCACTTCTTCCTGTCACTGATGAGGCTACCTAGTTGGGTAATGGAACGTCTGCAAGAAAACAACCAAGCTCAGAGAGCACCAAGGACCCCTCATTTCAATCTTGAGTTAAAAAATATTCTGCTTTAATGGTGGGGTGTAATGGGATGAGGTAAGGCAGGAGGCAGTGATGAAAACGGGCCAGAACCACCCTTACCATAGCTGCCTTCCAAGACCAAGAATGTTCGTTCCCCTCTATATCTTTCCTGTCTCAAAATGTCTGCAATGTTTACATTTCAGCAGCATCTAGGGAGGCTTCGTGGGTTCCTTTGTTTAATAATTAATTATAATAATCATCTCCCCTCCTTCCTTCCTTCCCACGAGATGTCAAAGACGCATGGACTGAAATAACGTGTCTTCCCTTAGGGTGCTTTCTTCCCATGTGGTTCTTGAAGACTGGGTTGAATTAGAGAAGATTAATCAAGCAGAGAAAGGAGAGGTTTTCCAGATCACTTCACACATCTCGCTTTTAGGGGGACTCTAGGACTTCTGCTTTTCCCCTTTGTGTTTGCCGAAGCATCACCTGAACCTGTAAAGCAGCGTTTCTCAATGTGGGCCACATGAGGACTTCAACTCCCAGAGTGCCCCTGGGGGGATCCTGGGCCTTGAAGTCCTCCCATCTTCAAGTGGCCCACGTTGAGAAACGCCGTTGTGGAGACTTGCTGAGGTAAAACTCTCCTTTTTCCATACCTCTTTCGACCACCAGAGATGAAGTGTCAGTTGGCACCCCAGAACATCAATTTATAATTGCCATGGCATCTCTTCGGAAGTACACTTATTTCAGTCTTTATAGGTTGGTGCTTGCATGTGTTTATGAGAGACAGAAGGAGAGAGAAAAATAGTATTTGAGCACAGCTCAAATAAGCAGGTGCTTTGGTTTAATGCATTGGCCCTCCAGGTCACAGTAGGTCACATGCTGGGAATTGTGAGAGACGAAGCTTGTAATTCCTCTGCATCTGTTCTTAGAGCCACGTTTGAACCCCTGCCAGGTATTTGAGATCAATGTGAGTCTGAGAATCCAGAGAGAGAGAGAGAGAGAGAGCCACATATTTAGAATGTATGCTGTGAGAGCCAGACAATCAAATTGCAACAACATGCTTTAGAACCTTAAGACTTGTAGTTTAATGTTTCCCATTTAAAAGTGGCAGGGTTGGGACTGACCCGCCTTTTCTGACATTTTAGAGTTAAAAGGATAACAGAATTGGAAGGGGCCATGGAGGAAACTCTACACCTTTTTGCCACCGAGTGCCCAAAGGGCACGCACAACCCCAAAATGCAATGCATGCGCATCCCCCACATAGGCACACGAGGACCCTGCGTATGTGTGTGTATACCTCATGCATGCGCCCCACCCCTTTGAATGTGTGCGCTTCTGTGCATGTGTGCATGTCCACCATTCATGCCCCCATCTCTGCGCATGCATGCACATCTTCCACACATGCACCCCATCCCCGTGCATGCATCCCACCCCCCAACATGCACCCCGCCTCTCACACATATGCAGCACAGATCTGAAAACTAGGTGGCTGGTGGGAGGCGCACATGCATGCACAGAGGTGAGCTGGGGTGACGGCTTCCATGCCCACAGAGAGGGCTCTGCGTGCTACCTCTGGCACGCATGCCATAGGTTCACCATCACAGTCCTATACAGGGGTGGGATTCAATTTTTTTAACAACAGGTTCTGTGGGCGTGGCTTAGGCGGTGGGCGTGGCTTGGTGGTCATGTGACTGGCTGGGCGTGGCCAACTCAACATCACTCACATTGAGGCATGCATCTCCTCGCCTGGCCTCTCGTGACTGTGGAGATGCTGCAACAGTCGTAAGTGTGAAAAAGGGTCATAAGTCACTTTTTTCAGGGCCATTGTAACTTTGAATGGTCACTCCACACAAGCAAAGTACCACCAAAGGAGGGGAAAAAAACTCCAGAGAGGTTCCTGAGATAGGAAGTCTAGTCCTGCCAAGAATGTAATAAGGGTTAACGGAGAGGCAGTTTCTGTAAGCAACACCAGAATGTTTCCTTCCTTCCTTCCTTACAGGATTAGGCCAGTAATTTCTTCTAACAACCGGTTCTAGCAAATAGGTGCGAACTGGTAGAATCCCACCCCTGGCCCTATACAATTTCAGACACATGTCCAATCTCTTTTTAAAAACCTCCAGTGATGGAGCACCTGCAACTTCTGGTGGCAAGTCATCCCACTGATTGATTATTCAGTCAGGAAATTCCTCCTTAGTTTTAAGTTGCTTCTCTCCTTGATTAGTTTCCACCTATTATTTCTTGTCCTGCCTTTAGGTGCTTTGGAGAATAGCTTGACTTAAGGGTGGGATTCTACCAGTTCACACCTATCTGCTAGAACCGGTTGTTAACATTCTAAGCAGTTTGGAGAATCAGTTGTTAGAAGAAATTACTGGCCTAATCCTGTAAGGAAGGCAGGAAGGAAACATTCTGGTGTTGCTTTACAGAAACTGCCTCTCCGTTAACCCTTATTACGTTCTTGGCAGGACTAGACTTCCTGTCTCAGGAACCTCTCTGGAGTTTTCTTCCCCTCCTTTGCTGGTACTTTGTTTGTGTGGAGTGACCATTCAAAGTTACAATGGCCCTGAAAAAAGTGACTTATGACCCTTTCTCACACTTACGACTGTTGCAGCATCCCCACAGTCATGAGAGGCCAGGTGAGGAGATGCATGCCTTGATGTGCGTGATGTTGAGTTGGCCATACCCAGCCAATAACAGGACCACCAAGCCACGCCCACCACCTAAGCCACGCCCACAGAACTGGTTGTTAAAAAATTTGAATCCCACCCCTGGCCTGACTCCCTCTTCTTTCCCTTAGACTGCATGGTTCACTTAACTTGCAGTGATTTGTTGAACAACTGTGGCAACAAAAGGCATAAAAAGCACCCCGAAGGTACACACGTCTTGCTTAAGAACTGCCTTGCTTAGCAATGAAAATTTGGGGCTCAATTGTGGTCATAAGTGGAGGAACACCTTTATAGGCAGCTTCAAGCTTCAAGCTGCACAATGACTTCCTGTGGGAATCTCACTGGATGGGGAGGTCAAAGCACAGCTCATACTACTCAGCAGACACCAAAGGAAGACAGGTTAAACCAGGTTAAAGCAGAGGGACTGCATACCGCTTCCTATCAGTTTCCTCTGGATTGAGCCAAGTCTTTTTCAAGCCGACATCGGACAGCTTCATTCCTGAAGAAGAATCCAACATGTGCGCAAGCAGCACTCATTTGCTCCCTCCCACCGAATTTCTCTCGTTTCATTCTGCTGTCGGTTTTTTTTTTTTTTTGTATGGGAAGGTCCAGCAAGAAGGAATCTCCCAGTTCCTTCTCAACCAGCTGCTTTTGTTGAGCGGGAGGGAAGGGGTGCTGGAAAAGGGATTCTTTATGGGGCCTTTGATTGCCCAGTACCGGAAATCTTCGGCCTCTGGCGGGAAAAGGTGCAACCTCTATGCACTCCAACCTTCTCCAGTCTTGAGCATCAGAGTGGCATTTTTGGAACAAACCATTGATGAGTTGTCCAACTGCTAATGATTGCAATGCATCAGGATTGTGCATTTGTTGACTGACTTATTCCCCTTGTTGCCTGGGGAAGCCGCTCATGAGGGACCTGGGATGAAGCCACAATAACCCTATTAAGAAGAGTCTGCCAGTTGAGGCCCTCATTGGCAACCAAGGGAAGATGCCGGAGAGTTGCTTGACTTGTTTAGAACAGAAGACAACAGTCCTTCTGAGGCCATTTGGAATTATTGGGAGGGGGATTGAAGTGTGAGAGAGGCATATCGTTCTGTTCATTTAACAGAAGAATGGAGTGGAAGGAGACCTTGGAGGTCATCTAGTCCAACCCCTGCTCGGGCAGGAAACCCTATACCATTTCAGGCAAATGGTTGTCCAGTCTCTTCTTAAAAACATCCAGCGTTGGAGCAGTCACAACTCATTTCCATTAACTATCAGGAAATTTCTCCTTACTTCTGGGTTGATCTTTATCATTTTTAAGAATACAGTGGTACCTCAGTACTCATTGTTAATTAGTTCCAAGAAGCGTGATGAGTACCAAAAAAAAGATGAATATTAAACGTTTTCCCATAAGGAATGATGTGGGGCATCACAAGGCAGCCAACGCTGACAAGTACTAGCTTGTGCGTTGAGTATTGAACAAACAATGAGTACTGGGAGAATTTTTCTGTGTCAAAATGCCTTGAGTCTCAAAGCATTAAGGCATTTCATAGCAATTGAGTAACAAAATACCACTGAAGCTCAAGGTGGCAAACATATCCAGGTGGCAAACATATCCAACACACCTTCCTCTGTTTCCCCCATAATACCAACTCGGTGAGGTGAGTTGGACCAAGAGAGAGTGACTGACTAGCCTAAGGTCACCCAACTGCTTCTCATGCTCAAGGTGGGACTTGAACTCACAGTTTCCTGCTTACTAGCCTGGTGCTGTAACCCCGCCTAGACCAAACTGGCTGGCTGTTCATAATGGTAAATCTGTAAAAAGGGTGCAAGGAGCATCTAGTCCAGTGTTTCTCAAACGTGGCAACTTTAAGACACATTGTTGGTTGGGGGAATTTTAATGACGCCAAGTTTGAGAAGCAATGATCTTGTCCAAAGCTCTGAAACGTAGGACAACTAGTTAAGCCTCAATGCAAGTGGAAGGGCTCTAAATCACACAGCTCAAGTCCTAAATCTCACCACTTAACCTCCCTCCCTCCCTGAAGATTTTAAAAGAGATTTATATACCAATGCTCCTACAACAACTTTCCTGTAAGGAAGGTTGATCCCTCAAGCAGCTTCTGTGACTGAGAAGGGTCTCTTGAGCCTGAGTTCCCCCACTCCTAATCCAACAGGTAGAGAGAGATAAGCATGCCTCATCTATGAGATATAAACCTAACGAACAGATAAATCTTATCTTAACCTGTAAGTTTTCGTGGCTAAAGTTAAACTAGAACTCTCCTTCTTCCTCCTCCTTCCTCTTCCCTCTTAGTCATCCTTCCTACTCCCCCCTTTTTCTTCCTCTTCTCTCCTCCTCCTTGCTTTTCCCTATTTGTTCTTTCTCTCCCTTCCCTTCTTCCTCCTCCTTCTTACCTCTTCCTCCTTCCTCTTCCTCCCTCCTCCTCCTCCCTTTTATCTTTTCCTCCTCCTCCTCCTCCTCCTCTTCTCTTCTTCCTTTCAGTCAGTGTAGACTCCTGCCTAAACCAGACCATGCAATTTCCTCAACAAGATTTCAGAAATGCTTCCTTCTTAGGGCTGAGACAGAGTGACTGGCCCAAAGTCACCCAGCTTGCTTCATGCCCAAGACAGGCTTTATAATCTCCTGGTTTCTAGCCTAGCGCCTCAACCACTACACCAAACTGGCTCTATTATCTAGCTACGCTTCTGGAATAGGAAATTATGACGTGGAAGTCCCTGGCTGCAGATGCTCGAAAGGAGGATCCTGCTAATGCCCTCCACTAGATCGCCCGGGTGAAATTCATCTGCAAACCGGTTCTCTCTGTCTCTCTTCGCCGCCGAGGAGGTTTAGCCCATAATTTTTCTGTAATCCTCCCCTCCCGCCACTAAAATGAAAACATTGCTGCCCCCTGTGGTGATCCCAGAAACCAAAATGAGTGAAATAAAACAGTCTGAAGTTTCTATTCTGGAATTTTACAAAAAATATATAGGGCTTGACGAAGCAATTGTAGCTGATTCCCCTTCCCCCAATTCCCCCTCATTTCCCCTCAATTGAAAGGGTCATGCATATTTTAACCTTGGAAAGTGTCAATATCAAAGCATATAAAGTAACAGAAGACGCTACAGAATGGTTTTTTTTAAAAAAAGCTTGAGAACTTTAAGTTGGCTGGACTTCAATTCCCAGATTTCCCCAGCCAGCATATTTTAAGAGGGGTAGAAATCAATTGTTGATGTCTGCCCACCTTAATGTTGCTAAGTTTGAAAATACCGTGGTAGAAGAAGAAGAAGAAGAAGAAGAAGAAGAAGAAGAAGAAGAAGAAGAAGAAGAAGAAGAAGAAGAAGAAGAAGAAAAGAAGAAGAGGAAGAGGAAGAGGAAGAGGAAGAGGAAGAGGAAGAGGAAGAAGAAGAGGCTACTCAATAAAAGATCCAGCAAATTTCACTCGGACCTTCATAAGCTGTTTAGATCCGCATGATTAAGGGGTATAAAAGTTCTCATAATCAATCAATACTTCCTCTCCACGTTGAGTGATAGTTTTAGGAGATGGTGTGCCTTGATTTCTCACAGTGCTGGCTTATTGTATTCAGTATTCGGTTTTTCAACGCAGCATCTTCATTGCCAAAAACAAACAGAAAAAAAAAACCCTGTGCTATTTCTTTATCAAAACAAGCTTCCTTTCTGTATTTCTAGGGAAAGCTCTGTTTCCCCCACCCCCCCGCCCCCCGGGCTGTTTGGCTAGAAGGGGACACACCCCCTGGCAGTGAGTTCTAAATATGACAGTTCTTAAATCCATCTTAATGCTCCTAAAGCTCACCCATTCATCTTTTCCAGCTTGGCACGACAGGAGCAAGGATGCTGCCCAAGACTTTGTGAATTGCACATAGCCAATAGGCAATGCTTTCAGTCTCGACTCCTGCATGTCATTTTGACTTTTTGAATAAAATCTGGTGGACATTCCTAAGTGGTACTATTTGGGAGAAACTATGATGATCGTGGCTTTCACAGCTGGTGACAAAAACAGGCCACAGAAAATGGGATAGCAAGGCAGAATAGAGTGATGGTGGTCACAGATTCTCACAGCATATGGGTCAAAGTCCCTCTTGATTTGATGCTGTGCAACTGGGAGAAACTGAATTGACTGCCCCCCCCCTTTTTTTATTTAGGAAGTATGTATATTTTGCATTTTGCAAATGTGGCCAAGATAGTGTGCAACAAATTAGTCAGACCCTCTTCAGATCTCTCCTGCCAACTATCAGACCGGTGTCGCTCTTCCTCCGAGATGAAAGGGGGCAGGGCTTCAATCTCATGGGTGTGGCCACAATTTTGACTTTACAGATAAGAGATAATCAGAGTTGGAAGGGATCTTGTAGGTCAGGGGTGGGCAACTATGGCCCTTTTATGAATTATTGACTTCAACTCCCAGAATTCCTGAGCAAGCCATGCTAGCTCAGGAATTTTGGGAGTTGAAGTCCACAAGTCATAAAGGGGCCACAGTTGCCCACCTCTGTTGTAGGTCATCTAGTCCAACCACCCGCCCAAGCGGGAGACTCTGCACCATTTCTGACAAACGGAAGTCCAATCTCTTCTTGAAAGTTTCAAGTGATGCCGCTCCCACAGCTTCCAAGCTGTTCCATTGGTTGGTTGTCCTCTCTGTCAGAAAGTTTCTCCTTATTTCCAGGTTGAATCTCTCCTTGTTCAGTTTCCATCCATTATTCCTTGTCTGGCCTTCATGAGCTTTGGAAAATAGCTTGACCCCTTCCTCTCTGTGGCAGCCCCTTAAGTATTGGAAGACCGCTATCGTGTCTCCCCTGGTCCTTCTTTTCATCACACTAGACACATCCAGTTCCTGCAATTGTTCGTTGTATGTTTTAGCCTCCAGTCCCCTAATTTATCCTGGTTGCTCTTCTCTGTACTTTTTCTAGAGTCTCGACATCTTTTTTATAATGTGGTGAACAAAACTGGATGCAGACTTCTGGGATGCTTCTCCCAAGAGACACCCCTGAAAAAAGACTTTGGTGAGAAGGACCAGATTCAGTCTTTCTACCTGCTGGGCAGGAGTGGGATTCCACCGGTATAACGACCGGTTTGGTGATCCCTGTGCGTGCGCCGCATTTAGAAAATACTTACCTTCTACAGGAGTCCCTGTGAATAAAACAGCTGAGGCGGGGCAAACCACCGTGCCGTGCAAATCGGTTGTGCTCTAAACAAAGGAAATAAAGAACAGGGCTCATGTGATCATCGCAACAAACCGCTTCTCTGCCACCTGATCTTCGGAGCAAGGACTTCGCCCAAACTGGTAGAATCCCACCCCTGCTGCTGGGTTACTTGTTACCTACTTCTAATTCCCCTTGCTAATTGGATTTGCATGCCTGGGCTAAAAAAACCAAAAAACAACTACAGCTAGTCCTCGACTTATAACCCTTCATTTAGTGACCCTTCAGACTTACAACGTCACTGAAAAAAGTGACTTATGACCTTTTTCACACGGACACATCCCCATGGTCACGGTATCAAAATTCAGATAGTTGGCAACTGACTCATATTTATGACGGTTGCCATATCCCGGGGTCATGCGATCCCTTTTTGCTACCTTCTGACAAGCAAAGTCAATGAAGAAGCCAGATTCACCTAACAACCGTGTTACTAATTTAATAACTGCAGTGATTCGCTTACCAACAGTGGCAAGAAAGCTTGTAAAATGGGACAAAACTCGCTTAACCAAAGTCTTGTTTGGCAACATAAATTTGGGGTTCAATTATTATGGTCGTAAGTTGAAGACTACCTGTACTATGTGGGTTGGTGCTTATTCCTCAACTTCTGACACACACACACACACCGTATCCATGTAATGGTTTGTGGAAATAACCCTGGAAGATGTCAGGAATAGCCGGAAATGGGACACATCTTGCACATACAGTAAAAGATGTCTTAGCCCACTGAAAGAAAAGGGACAGGGAAGCATTTCGGAAGGGATTCTCCCTAATTTTCCAAAAAGTTAAAGGAAAGGAGAGAAGCATTTTCAGCCCTGTAACATTCTACAGATTTAGAGAGTTGGAAGGGACCTTGCAGGTCATCCAGTCCAACCCCCCCCACCCAAACGGGAGACCCTATCCCATTTCTGACAGACAGCCTCTTTTTGAAAGCTTCCAGTGATGAAGCTCCCACAACTTCCGAAGGCAACTTCTGTTCCACTGGTTGATGGTTCTCCCTGTCAGAAAATTTCTCCTTATTTCCAGTTTTCCATTCATTATTCCTTATCTGGCCTTTGGGGGCTTTGAAGAATAGCTTGACCCCCTTCCTCTCTGTGGCAGCCCCTCAAATATTGGAACACTGCTATGATATCTCCCCTGGTCCTTCTCTTCACTAGACTAATCCTGTTTGCTTTGTTAGTAATTCTCTCTGTTTCTCTGTTGCTAATTCTGTTAGTGCAGGACTCCCCAAACCTGAGTAAATTACTCCAAATTGGGTAAAAATGGTTTTTGCAGAGCAAGTGATAACTCTTAGATCAAGCCGTCAGTGCAAAACGTTACTTGGAGAGAAGAAGGACCATTCAGGGTTGTTGAACTTAACAATTCATGATCAATGCAGGTAGTCGTTGACTTGCAACCATTCGTTTAGTGACTTGAAGTTATCACACCACTGAAAAAAGTGATTTATGACTGGTCCTCAGACTTACGATTGTTGCAGCGTGACCATGGTCACATGATCAAAATTTGGGCACATGTATTTGTTAGTTGCAGCATCTCAGGGTCACAAGACTGCCATTTGCAACCTTCCCAGCTGGATTCACTTAACAACTATGTGATTCACTTAACAACTGGGGCGAAAAAGTCCTAAAATCTCAACTTGTTTAACAATCGCCTTCCTTGATAACAGAGATTCTGTTCCAATTGTAATCTGTGGCTGCTGGCAATGTTGCCACAATGCAATTATAAACATTTCCAGCATGTATATGCATAAAGCAGGATTTTCCACTCTTGCCTTCATAAACAGCACAAAACAAGATTGTGCTGAACCCCCACAAATGGTTTTGTGTAATGAAGGAAAAAGTTTGGGACTCCCTGTGTGTTAGTATAATTTTGCAATAAAGATAGAACTAGTCTTCCTAATTGTGCTCTCTATCTGGACTACCTCACAGGGCTTATAGTACCCATGGTTCCTTACTCTCTGATCAATATACCAATCAACTATTAATTAATAAAAATAATTAAATCAATTAAATTATTTGATACATTGATTTAATCAATTTAGATGATGGGATGGAAGGGGAAACTCATCAAATTTACAAATGACAAAGTTAATTAAATCATTAAAATTAAATAATTAATTAAAATTAAATAATTAATCAATTGCCAGTATAAACACATTTTCCAAAGCACGAGAAGGCAAAACAAGAAACAATGGATGGAAACTAACCAAGGAGAGAAGCAACCTAGAATTAAGGAGATACTTCCTGACAGAGCAATGATTCAGTGGAACGACTTTTTCTTCAGAAGTTGTGGGTGCCCCATCACTGGAGGTTTTTAAAGAAGAAATTGGACAGCCATTTGTCTGAAATGGCATAGGGTTTCCTGCTTGAGCAGGGGTTGGACTAGAAGACCTCCAAAGTCCCTTCCAGCTCTATTATTTTGATATTTCATGTTTGTTTGTTTACTTATCTCTTGCAGTCTAACCTTTGTTCTGAGGGTGATGGACAGTTAAGAAAAATAAAATATATATCCACGGGCAACAAATAGAGAAGGTGGAATAAACCAGAGGAAGGGGTGCCATTGTTTTAGTCAGACATAAGACTGTTTCCTACCTCTATTTACTGACAGAAAATGGGGCCAGCCTGGTATGTGATCCCAGGGTTAGAAGAGAAAGTTGTACCTAGCATTATAATTTAAGGACAAGAAGCCAATTGAGAGCATTTAGGCAAGAATACAAGAAAAGGAAATAATAAAGAATTCTCCAGCCAGCTATGCTGGGAATTGAAGTCCACAAGTCTTAAAGTTGCCAAGTTTGGGACCCCTGTTCTAGAAGTTCATTCAGCCACAGTTGAACTTGCAGAAAAGACCTGATCTGTCCTTCCCCAAAGTAATGGCACTTGGAAGAGGGATGCGGTTTTCAAGAGGTATCTTGGCAGAGTCCCTGATATAATAAAAAAAAAATAGTGACCATGAACTCAACTGAGAGCCAGGCTGTTCCTGCTAAAGATGAGGCAGCCAGAGGCAGGAGACAGGACCCTGGTGACAGAACTCTTTTCAACATTTAGCAACTTTGAGGGGTGTAAACTTCAACTCCCAGACTTCCTCAGCCAGTCTGGATAATGGAAGGCGCAGTACCTGGAGACACAGAATAGGAGGGAAAGAAGAAACTACAAAATACAAAGATTGGCAAATAGAAGTGGAACAGCTGTGTAAAAAGAACGCAAAGAGAGTACCAATATGAATAGGTACCTTGGGTGCAACCCCAAAAGAACACCACTTGAACACCACCAGCGTTGACAGAATCCCCTTCAGTCAATTGCAGAAGGCGGGGTTTACTCGGAACAGCTTGGATTCCCTCAAGGGTACCTTTAACACCATCCAACAACATTTAAGCCTTGGTGGCGCAGTGGTTAGAGTGCAGTACTGCAAGTTACTTCTGCTGCCTGCTGGCAGTTCAAATTTCACAGGTCTCAAGGTTGACTCAGCCTTCCATCCATCTGAGGTGGGTAAAATGAGGACCCAGATTGTGGGGGCAATAAGCTGACTCTGTAAACTGCTTAGAGAGGGCTGTGAAGCACTATAAAGCAGTATGTAAGTCTAAGTGCTATTGCTATTTGCCTATCCCAGGTCTTTGGAAAGATTGGATAGGTGGATAAAAATACCAGATCCAGTCTAAAGATCTGACTGACTCTGTAACCAACCATATAATAATAATGTATTAAACTTGTAGGCAGCTGGGCTCTCCACCATCCCGGGCACCTCAGAATTTTTTGGATTTTACTGGAATGGAATGCAATGATTTGGGTTTTCTCGAATAGAAAGTGCCTATTGAGTCGGTTAGTTCAAAGATCAGAGAGGCTTTGGCTGATGGCCTCTCCCTCTGGGGTCCCAGGACAAGCGCCCCGGTGCCAGTCATGACAATGGAGATGACAACGACAACAAGCACAATAGGCATAATAACGCACCAATGAATAATAGCGACCTCATCAATAACATGGAATAGCCCGACTGCAATGCATATTATCAACAGGTACGCAATACCGAAATAATAATACAAGTATTGTTTAAGGCAGGGGTCTCCAACCTTGGCAACTTTAAGACTTGTGGACTTCAATTCCTAGACTTCCTCAGCCAGCAAAGCTGAGTTGAAGGTCAGCAAAGCTGAGTTGTGGGAATTGAAGTCCACAAGTCTTAAAGTTGCCAAGGTTGGAGACCCCTCATTAAGACTTCCCGCCACCCTCCCGGCTGAACCAGCCCGCTCCGTCCTGCGCCACGGAAAAATCATTGGGAGGCTGGAAGGCGCTCAAGTGGGAGCGACAGAGATTTGGGGTAGAGGAGGGAGCGGGGGGGTCTTATTTGCTTGCAAGCAGCCGGCCCAACCCTCTGGAGCTGCATTGGCCGGTCCCCAAAAGACAGGAGGGGAAAAAAAGGAAGGGAAAAAAAAAAAAAAACCCCGCCGAGGGCGTGAAAAGCGCCGGCTTCCCTCCTGCGCGCTCTCATTTCGCAGCCCTGGCTGGCTGGCTCACCACGCGCGCCCGCCGCTGTCTGGCTGCGCGGCCGTTTTCCCTGCGCTTTGCCCAAGAAGGTTCTGCGGACAGCCGGTCCAGCCGCCGCGTATGCTCGCAAGCCATAGCCCGGCTCCCCTCGCTGCCAACGCCGCCGCCTGCCCAGCTTTTCAACCCACGGTCTCTTCCTCGTCGCTGCGCCCCGAGGTCAGGTGCCTCGGCTTCTGTTGCTTTCCACCCGTTGGATTCCTTCCCGGGGCAGCTGGCTGAGTTCACACAACGCGCGTACCCAGGTCAGTGAGGCGCCTCCTGGCTCTGCCAGTCTGCCCACATGCCGAGTCTTTTGTGGGGAGGGGGTGGCTTGGCTTGTGGGTAGCTCAGGGCTCAAACCGAGAAAATAGTTCAACTGGGTAAGCAGAGTAATTGAGTTGGGTGAACACAGCTTGACTCTCTCTCTCTCTCTCTCTCTCTCTCTCTCACACACACACACACACACACACACACTCACGTTTCCCACCATCAAGCTGGTTTCACCCAGGTGTAGTGTTGAGGCGACACCTGCATTCCTCGGCCAGCATACTGATGTAAGCAATATGGGACCTGTAGTCTCCATCAGCCTAGGGAAATCTGATTTACACAGATTTGAATATGGAGCAATTTAACTTTACCAATGTCTTTGATGTCATCATTCTGCATGCCAAATGCTACGTTTTCTTTCTTCCTCAGCTCCTAGAAATGGAAATGCAGCTTCTTCAAAACAAAACAAAACTTCTTCCAAAGTATTGAAAACTCTTTTGATCTTATGGCTGTCGCATTTTTGTCAGTCCTTGTTTCCCTATTTTTTCCTGTGGATTTGGTGCAGATTTGTATTGTAGTGTATTGTATTTTGCTATCTGGCTGAGCCAATTTCGCATTGCTAGAACCTATGAATATTTAAAAAAAAAAACTAAAACGGAGGTTTCTGTCCAAAGGGAGTTTCAGAATTCACCATCTGGCAATGGAATTCTGAAAGTGTGAAGTTGCCGCGTTGCAAGATGAAAAATGTACCTGCATCCCAACACTGCCTTTTCTTCTTCCCCTTTCTTGTTAGAAGAAAACTAGGATAAAATGGGATTGCTGGCTGTGCTTCTGAAAAGGTGTGGTGGCTTCAAAGAGAGATGCACTGTGACAAACACATTTACCCCTCTCTAGGCAATATCAGTTGAACCCAAGTAACACAATAACCCGACGTAGAGAGAGTTTGTGCAATATACGGTAGATGCTTTTCCTCTGTGCGCTTATGCAACATGTTTCATAAGTCTTAGGGCCAGCAAATTCCAGGGATGTTTTAATGTCTTTTTTCCTTAACGTAAGTGATACTGAGAAAACAGACACCACCAGCCAAAAGGAAGTTATTAGTAGACTCTGCAGAAATAAGAGGATTTTTTTTTTGTATGGAATCGGGGCGGGCAGATGTCCCACTGGAAGAGATGCCTTGTTTTATGTCTGCTAGTGTCAGATAAACACAGATAAACAACACACAGATAAACACGTAACTAGGAAAATGGATTCCTGGGTCCCCTGCTGAATCAAATATCTGAGCCATCCATATGTTAAAGACAGACATAAACATAATTTGCCTGTGGGGCATTGCACATTGCAAAAAATGGGGTGTGAGTTTGTAAAATTAGCCTCTGTGTGTGTGTGTGTGTGTGTGTGTGTGTGTGCGTGCGTGTGTGTAAAAGTATGGATGCAGCCCTGGGGATGGCTGGTGGCCTTAGAGCATGCCTGTTGCCTTGTTAACCTCCTATCCTTATGAGATTTTGTATTTTGATTTTTATCTTAACTTGACATTTTAATCTGTTTTTAGCCTGTTTTTAATTTAGACTTTTTTTTTATGGCTTCGTATGGTTTTATGCCCAGAGTCACTTAGGTTGGTAAAATGAGGACCCAGATTATTGGGAGCAATAGGCTGACACTGTAAAAAACTGCCTAGTGAGGACTATAAAGCATTGAGAAGTGGTATTGCTATTAGGTGATTAAGATGGTGGTGTCGACCTCTGATAAATACGTAAATATATAAAAGCCGCTAAAGCTATGGTTTTCATTCTGATGACCAGAAGCAGAAAGAAATTTCTGTTGTCTGTTGACTGAGTTGGATCCTGACACTTCAAACTCCACTGTTTTGTTGATTGCCAGCTTGAGGTCTCTGCGTCCTTGGTTCAAACTGGCATATTTTTGAGAAGGAGTGTAGATGGTTGGAATTATAGGTTTGTGCTCATGCACCGCTGAGCCATGGTGGCACAGTGGTTAGGATGCAGCATTGCAGGCTAACTCTGCCCACTGCTGGGAGTTTGATCCTGACCGGCTCAACGTGGACTTAGCTTTCAACCCTTCTGAGGTTGGTAAAGTGAAGACCCAGATTACTGGGGGCAACAGGCTGACTCTGTAAGCCACTTAGAGAGGGCTAAAAAGCAGAGGTCCCCAAACTCCTGGGGCATGGACCAATACCCTTACAGGTCTTCAGCTTGTTGGGAACTAGGATAGTTGAATGAGTGAAGCTTTATCTGCACATGCAGAGCAGAGGTGGTATTCAGCAGGTTCTGACCAGTTCTGGAGAACCGGTAGCAGAAATGTTGAGTAGTTCAGAGGGCCGGCAAATTTCCCACTTCTGACTGGCCCCGCCTCCATCTCTTCTCTGCCTCCTGAGTCCCAGCTGATCGGCTGGGTCTTCTTTGGTTGCCCTGCACAGGAGAAGGGAGCTGGAAAGCAGGTTAGTGGGGTGGGGAGAGAATGGAGATTTTACAGTATCCTTCCCCTGCCACGCCCACAGAACTGGTAGTAAAAACATTTGAATCCCACCACTGATGCACAGGATTTAGGTTACGTAGGTGAAATCACCTCCCTCCCCCGCTGGTCAGTAGAAAACATTTTCCTTCCAAAACTGGTCCCTGGAGCCAGAAAGTTTGGGGAAGACTGCAGTAAAGCACTATGAAGCGGTATATCAGTGCTATTGCTCTCGATCTATCAAGATTCGGAGGGAGTAAGACTGGCCATTTTCAAACATTGGCATATAAAGTTGGCATCTAGATTTCTTGCTGTATACCGAGGTGGTGAAGAAATGAATGTTTAAAATTTCTGCATGGCACACCGATGTTTCTCTTGACTTGACCACTGGAATGTCAAATCCTGGCTAGCCAGAAATGCTTAAAAGTGGTGCTTTATTTTCACCCTAAGCCATGCCAAGAGTTGGTTACCCAGATTATCTTGCCTTTTAACCTAATCTCAGCGTGTTAGAAATGGTTGGTATTTGTCATTTGGGGAAGGAAAAGCACTTTATCCGAGCTCAGCATTTCTCTCTCTCCTCCTTTATGAATGCTTCATGTATTTGAGGCTTATGTCTTGGAGCCAAAAATGTTTCAGGTACAGCCATGGCTTCAATTAAAGCTGTACTTTTAGAGCATCGTGTCGGAAATGGAGGCGGGGGATGCAGAAATTTTAAACATTCATACCAGTGGGGTTGACAGCCAGACAAAATATGCACGGTCCAAGAATTGGCCCTCAGCCACACGCTAATCCAGTTTTACTTGTGGGCCTTTGTCTTGATTCAGATTGTCAACTTTCTTCTGAGTTGCTCCGTTGCAGGCAGTGTAGTATTCCTTAGAGCAGGCAAATGTGAAAGAGGCCGAGAGGGGAATGACTCCTTCTTCCCAACTGGTCGCAGATTCAAGTGGGATTGCCAAGATTTTATTTGTTGTCACCTGCCTTCGGTGGAGAGTGGAACAGCTAATGCAAAGGGTGGGCAGTGATGAGGCCATCTTGGACCATTTTTATGCCGTATGGGGTACACATCTGGTGCGCCATAAACCAGCTTGCTGCTCTCAAGATCCCATTTTTCCTGAAGCAAGATCTAAGGCTGTGCAACGCTCTAGACTTATTTTTATCTGTTTATTAAATAGATCGATCTGGCTGTCCAACTCACACACAGTGACTCGCACATGGTGATTTGGTTGTAAAAAGGGGCTTTGGTATGTACCTTTCGGCAACTTTTTAAAGCAGCTGTGTCTTTTCCCAGGATGGCATGGCTACTACAGAACCCTGAGGGAAGACATAGCTACTTTAATAAGTTTCTTTCTGCATCTGTACCTCCATGCGGTCATGTTATGAACTGAACCCTAAAAGCTGCTGAGCTGCATCAGGTGTAAATCTGGAGTTTTAGTAGTAATGAGGAAGTTGAAGGGAAAAGGTATTCCTGTTGCGTTTTGGCACACTTCTTATCGCTACATGACGATTTTCCTGTGCTCTCCAATTCCTTTTAAACACCCTGTATCAACACTTCGTAGCAAATTCCAGAACCTGTAGAAAGAAAACACAGTGGATTCCCCTCACCCAGGGTTGCTTGTTCCAAAAAAGAGGGATTCTAGGGAATTGGAATGAAATTCTGTCTAGTCGAGCTACCTGTTTCTCACAGTAGCCAATCAGATGCTTATGAGTTGGCCGTATTTTCTCCTGTTGCAACTGAAAAATCAGTTACCTTCAGCTCTAGAGGTGTCCGATGCAATATTTCATGTGCCAAAATTCACTAAAAGGTAGTTCTTGACTGGTGGCCAAAATTGGGACCGGAACTTCCATTGCCAAGTGAGACAGTCATTAAATGAGTCACACCCAATTTTATGATGTTTTTTTGTTGCCATTGTTAAACGAATCACCTGGTCATTATGTGAATCATGTGGTTGTTAAAGGAATCCAACTTCACCCAATGATTTCGCTTATTGGAATCTGGTTGAAAAGGTCCCAAATGGTGATCAGGTGACTCTGGGATGCTACAACCATCATACATACATCCTGGGTACCAAGGGGCTGGATTTCGATCATGTGACTAACAAGGATGCTGCAATGTGTAAGGACTGATCCTAAATCACTTTTTTTTCAGTGGTATTCTAGTTTGAAAGATCGCTAAACAAATAGTTGTAAGTTGAGGACTACCTGTTAATCTTTCCTTTCGTGAATTAAGGACTAGGAGTCAGGTTAGCAATAATTACTGTGAGTGGAAACAAATTACTACTGCTTGCTAATAAAACAACTTACAGGGGGCGGCATTCCAAAGAAAATACGTATGTTTTCATGAACATCTGAGACTTTCTGATGACTTTCTAGCCCTGTGCTCCCAACAGCCTCTGTCACCCACCATAAGCAGGCACATCTTTCAGCAAACACAACGGTTTTACACTTTTCAGAAATGGTCAAGGGACACAAGGCCCGGAGATCTTTCTGGAAATGCAGAGCATGCCAAAGGATGAAGCTTTGCTTTGCATCACAGCAAACCTCTTTAACTATTTTTGAAGTCAAAATTATTTTGAACTTAATTTTAAAAAGATGGAGAGAGGCACAGCGGATGCCAAGATGCCCATTGGCATTGTTTTCTTTTGATGGTGATGACGAATGCATCTAATTGCTAGTTAAAAAGTTTTGTATATACCGTATGCACACACACACACACACACACACACACAAGAAATTAATTCAAACTAATACCATGTAAGGAAAGAAAAAGAAATCAAAGAGAAAGCCAAAAGTGCAGGAAAGGAAAGAAAATAAAGGGAAATAGAAGAGAAAGAAAAAAAGATAAATATTCTTCACGGGAGTGATAAGTACAATTATATTTTAAGCTCTCTCTAAAATTACATCATGATTCTCTTCTTTCTGTAATCTATCCTGTCTAATCATTAAAGCCATAATCATATTTTTTTTTATTTTATGCAAAAAAATTCATAAAGGGTTCTGAATTAACAAACAGATTGAAAGTAATTTCCATAGCTTATTTATCGCAACGCTTTGTGAGATAGCAGCTGCTGTATTAAATGGGAGAGAGGTATTTTCAAGTGTTTTCAGGAAAGTGACTAGGAGGTCATTGACTAGACATTGCGATTGTTGGGTCTTTTGTTCTTGGCATTATAAGGACAGAGTAAAGTATCACTACTCAAAATTCTACTTCACAGAGCAATATCACAACATGTTAAAAATTGTACACTGATTAATAGATATTGGAGAGAGACATGCAGAAAGGCTAGCCAGGATGGAACACCCAGGAATAATGACAATCAGAAATTCAGAATCTGCTTATATTCTACAATTCTGTTCACGCTATTTCTTCCAAGCTCAGTTCTTCATTGTTTCACATCTATAGATCAAATCTTATAAGCTAAAGACTCTACTGTCTGCAGGTACTCTACAAATATACTCTTGAATTATTAGGGACGAGGAGCTGTCTTCACCCGCTTTCTCTCACACACGATAGCTAGGCTGAGCTGCTTCTTTCTCTTCTAGAATGTACCCCCTCTATACTGGGGATCCCCCTCCTCCTCACTACATTCCATTGCAAGGAGGTACTTACAACCTTCCAAGAGTCGTAGTGGCACAGTGGTTAGACTGCGGTATTGCAGCCCGACTCTGCCTGCTGCCAGGAGTTCGATCCTGACCATATCAAGGTTGACTAAGCTTTCCATCCTTCTGAGGTCAGTAAAATGCCCCCCCTCCCCCCGATTGCTGGGGGCAGTATGGTGACAATTGTAGATCACTCAGAGAGTTCTGTAAAGCACTGTGAAGCGTCATACAAGGCTAAATACTATTGCTAAGCCAGTTCTTACCATTGTTCCAAGACAGATTGGAGATTAGCTGGTTGTGAAAATTCAGAACAGGGTTTATAATTGACCCAGCTATATGTTGTGTGAATCAGACCCTTTAATTTGATTTCTTTGCTCTCTTTGGCTAATACAAAACTAAGGAGTTATAAAGAGGCTAAAATTACATGTAAGGCAAACTCTGAACTTACTAAAAGCAGTTTTAGTTGAACAAACCATGGTAGCTCGGTTCACATGTAACAGTAAGCTAGAAGCCCCAAACCAAATAAACCACATTATGGTTTTGTATTATGTATATAAACTAGGCCAAGAACAGCCAGCAATTATTTTAAAAAAGCAAGCATGTAGTTCTTATTCAGATTTAATTTAAATCCTAATTATTAGTCAGAAGTTGTATTTCAGTTTTTTAAAAAAAAAATAGCATTCACTGCTATGGATATTGAATCAAGCTTGTGCTTGTTTGCTTGGAAATGACTTTATAAAAAATGCTATTTAGGGTCTGGTTCACAGATTATGTTAAGCCATAAATAATGTAATCAGTTTGTTTTGATCTAACAAGACATGTGAATCTACTCATTTGGATTTAGTATAATATATGAAGTGATTTATTTGATAATCCAGGGTTTAATATGCGTTGATTTAGCATGATGTGTAAGTACAGTGTCTTAACATTTGCCAGCATTCTTTTTGCCTCAAACTGTTTTCAATACTAACACGTTGTAATTGCATTTTTTTTAAAAGGGGGGGAGTCCCATTTTGCGATGAATATGGCTTTCATTGTAGGTAGAGCAAAGTCAAGATTTTTCAAAGAAATTTTTAACTGGGGTAAAAGCTTTGGTCTTCCTGAGAAACTGTACAGGTAGTCCTCAACTTAACAGTTGAGGACAGTTCATTCATTTAACAGTTCATTTAGTGACCATTCGCAGGTACAACAGCCCTGAAAAAAAAAGACTATTTTTCACACTTAGTTTCGGTCACAAGATCAAAACTCAGATGCTTGATAACTGATTCATATTTATGATGGTTGCAAGGCCTTGAGGTCATGTAATCAAACTTTTGCAAACTTCTGACAAGCAAAGTCAATGGGGAAACCAGATTCACATAGCAACCATAGTGATTTGCTTAACAATGGTGGCAAGGAAGGTCATAAAATGGGGCAAAACTCACTTAATCAATGTTTCACCTAGCGGCATAAATTTTGGGCTCAATTGTGGTTGTACGTCGAGGACTACCTGCATTTTAGGAAACCTTGTCTTTCAGTTTTCATTACATGGAATTTGTGTGTTTCCTACACGGAAATAAAAAATGGGGGATCAGGGATCAATTTGCAAGGTGAGATTAAAAATGGTTATGATGGTGGCCACAGGTAGACAATCCCAAACTCTGACCTGTGTTTGCATGTATTGTGGGGTGACACACCTAAAGATGGGCAGACTTTATGCTGGAGCTGTTGTGGCTGCCATTTGGATTCCTTTGGACGTCCCCTGCAAATCTCCCTGCTGTGTATATGCGAGATTATCCCACTTCTGGTAGACATCATCTAAAGCTGGATGTTTTCCTGGTTGGTCTTGAAGGAAATAGGAGAAGGTAGGAGAAGGGAAGAAATGTAGCCACTATTCTTGCTCATGGTGCCAAGAGTGCAGAAAATGATAAAAGTGCCTTATCCTGAACTCTAGATTTACCCAGTTTGAGATAGCTACACACCTGTTAGCCATAGTCTCTGGCATAGGGACTGACCCTCTTTCCCCATCTCTTGAGGGAACAAAGAAGACATGTTGTCTTCTCCAAGGCGGTCTCCAAAACTCTACATCTGTGTGGTCAAAGCTAACTGGCAATTTGCACTCAGCTCCAAGAAGGCTTTGATGTCTGGTTTGCTTTTATGCTGTTACGACCTGTTATGGGGCAGGTTGATCTTTTGAATTTGGTTCTAGGGAGACCGTGTAGACCAAGGGTTACCAACCTTTTGGACCTCGGGGACCACCAAACTCATAATTTTAAATCCTGCAGACCAGAGACCCTGTGAAAATCCCCAAAAAAGTCTGCAGGAAAATTCCCCGCCCTGTTTTCCTACCTATCGATCATTCTTTATTTGGGATCGCAGGATACCGTCTCCAGCTCTGTTCTGGGAGGGTGGGGGGGTGGGGAGAGATACTTTTGGCTTCATGCAAGGAAAGCAGCAGAAGCAGCAGAAGTCTTTGGGACCCTGCAAGGTATCCTGCTCCAAGAGGCTACCCTGGCAAAGACTCATTCCTGGCAGAGTTTGGGGGAGAGAAAGAAACTTTTGCTGCTTTCCTTGTGTGCAGCCAAAAGCAGAAGACGAAAGAAGCGGAAAGAAGAAGCCCGATGGCCAGGCCAGGCGCGTGGGGCAAGTTCCCCCCTCCACCCTTTCCCGCTCCCCTCATTACCTCGTGCTGTTCGCAATGCAAGCGACACAAGCCTTATGTCCCCGTGGACCGTGTGGGCGGTGCAGCCTTGTGTTCCCGCGCTGCCTGGATTAATTGCTCTGGGGGCGACATTTCTCTGCGAACCATCAACATTTTCTCACGGACCACTAGTGGTCCCCAGCCCACTGGTTGGGGACCACTGAAGTAGAGGACTATTGCCCCACGGAAAACAATGGTGAGAAGCTCCCATCCACTTGCCAGCTAGAATATTAACTCCTGCAGGGGAGCAAGAGAAGGAAATAGATGGTTCTTCTCGCTTGTTCTTGGAAGAGAAGGAGAAAGAGAGGAGAAAAAAATAGGATCAGTAATTTAATCGAAAGTGTAGCCAGGAAGGCTGCTATTTATCTGTGTTTGCTTAGGGAAGGGGTATAAAGCAATATTTTTTATTTATTTATATGCCATCCTGTCTTCTTGTTAGGAGCTCAAGGCTGCAATAACCCTACAAGATCTTAACTGCCTCTCTTCTTCTATTTCTGTTTGTGACATTTTGTGTTCATTACACATTTCTGAAGGATAGATTGGGTTCAGCAGAGGTGTCCCGTTAAGAAAAACAACAGCTGGCTGGGGGGGTGGGGGTGGAATTCTGGGAGTTGAAGTCCCCAAGTCTTAAAGTTGCCAAGTTTGGAAACCCCTGCTCTAAGGGGTTTGCCGAAGACTGTAATGTTGATTTGATTTGATAACACTGGTCTTCACCCTTTGGTTGGTTTCTGAGATGTTATAGCAGGGCACCCTGATGGGGGCAGAACCTAACTGTAGCATCCCTGGTTCTGGGCATGGCCTCTTCTTCTTCCTCTTCCCAGGAAAGCCTTTGGGAAAAGCTGGATTGAAAGGAACGCAAACTTGCATTCCGATTGCTGGGAGCTTTGGGGAGGTTTTGAAAGAGAGGAAGGGTGATGCTTACAGTTGGGAATTTGTCACGTTTCAAAGGAGACGGAAGAGAGAATTCCAACTTCTTGTGACCTGGGTTTTTGGCAGAGCAAATAACTCCAGTCTGTTTTTTCTTTCTTTCAGGGAAACCTGAAAGCACACACAGCACACACACAAGCAGAGAGACAGACACACACATACAGAGCTACTGTTACTCCTTCTCGCTGGCTCACATGCCGTCTCTCTGATTCCCTGCTTCAAGTCCCTCTAAAACAAAATAAATGCTGAATATTTGGGATCGTTCCTTTCCTGCCCGATCTCCTCCATTTCAGGGAGAAGAATGTCATTCTTCTTCTGTTTGTCGGTGGATGCTTTGCGCTTCTTTAGCATGATTCATAGGTTCCGTTTGTCGGAAAATCTGGTGGGGCTGGATGCTGCTCTGAGGGAGCATATTATCCTTGGAGCAGCCTTCGGAAGTCTGCTGCCCTCCAGATGGGTTGGCATTGAAATTCCCAGGCAGGAGGCCATCGTGCAGTATTTGTCAACCTTGGCAGCTTGAAGATGTGTGGTCTTCCCTCCCAGAATTCCCAAGCTGGATCAATTCCCTAGATCAGTGTTTCTCAGCAAGTTTAAGGTAGGCTTCAACTCCCAGAATTCCTTCCATTCTGGCTAGAGAATTCTGGGAGTTGAAGTCACAGAATTGGAAGGTTGGGAGGGACCTTGGAAGTCTTTTCGTCCAACCCTACGCCATTTCAGACAAGCGTTGGTCAGTAAAAGTGTCCAGCGATGGAGCACTCACAGCTTCTGAAGGCAAGGCATTCCAACTGGTTAATGGTCCTCACTGTTAGGAAGTGTCTCCTTCTAGGTCACTTCTCTTGAGTTGTTTCCATCCATTGTTTCTTGCCTTGCCTTCTGGTGCTGTGGAAAATAGTTCAACCTTTGATCGTCTTTTTGGCAGCCCCTCAAATATTGGAGCACTGCTATCGTGTCTCCTGTAGTCCTTCTTTTTATTACACGTACCCAATTCCTGCAACTGTTCTTCATAAGTTTTAGCCTCCAGCCCTCTAATCATCCTTGTTGCTCTTCTCCGCTCTCTTCCTTAACATCTTTCACACACCTTCAAATGACCAAGGATGGCAAACAGTGGCCCAAGGATATGGAATGCTGTACATTAGAGAGGTGAGGAAAATTAAGGTGAGGAAAACTGATTTCCAGGCATCCAACTTGAGCTTAGTGAATTCTGGGAGATTTTTGCCTGTGTGTAACCATAGTTTATGGCTTTTCCTGTTGAACGAAACCATCCACTTAGTCGACCAATGTGGATAAGACATGGGTGGAAATAAACCTTTTTAAGGCAAACTTGTCTCTGTGTCACTGCATTGATGTGTCCAGGACATTTTCGTGGTTACAGTCCAGAAGTAGTTTAATGTTGGGTCATTTTCTTTTTCCTCTTTCCTTCCACCTTTCCCAGCATTATACTGTAGACTTTTACATAGGTTTTCTGAGTAATGTGGCTTTCGGGTTTTTCCATGGGTGTGTCTTTGACTCCCAGACATAGGAATAGGATGTCCTATGATCCCCCACTCAAGTACAGGTAGTCCTCAACTTACAATCAAAACTGAGGCCAAAATATCCATTGCTAAGCAAGACAGTTGTTCAGTGACTTTTGCCTCATTTTACAACCTTTCTTGCCATGATTGTAAAGTGAATCACTTTGAACAGTCACTGCTGGAAGGAAGGGAATCCTCTAGACCAACCCCCTATTCAAGCAGGAAACCAGAGGTGGGATTCTACAGGTTTGCACCTATTCGCTAGAACCGGTTGTTAACATTCTAAGCAGTTTGGAGAACCGGTTGTTAGAAGAAATTACTGGCCTAATCCTGTAAGGAAGGCAGGAAGGAAACATTCTGGTGTTGCTTAGAGAAACTGCCTCTCCGTTAACCCTTATTGCATTCTTGGCAGGACTAGACTTCCTGTCTCAGGAACTTCTCTGGAGTTATTTTTCCCTCCTTTGCTGGTAATTTGCTTGTGTGGAGTGACCATTCAAAGTTACAATGGCACTGAAAAAAGTGACTTATGACCGTTTTTCACATTTACGACTATTGCAGCATCCCCATAGTCATGAGAGGCCAGGTGAGAAGATGCGTGCCTCGATGTGAGTGACATTGAGTTGGCCACGCCCAGCCAATAACATGACCACCAAGCCACGTCCACCCAGTCACATGACCACCAAGCCACGCCCACCAACTAAGCCACACCCACAGAACCTGTTGTTAAAAAATTTGAATCCCACCGCTGTAGGAAACCCTTATACCATTTCAGCAAATGGTTGTCCAATCTCTGTCTTAAAAACCTCCAGTGTTGGAGCACCCGCAACTTCTAGAGGCAAGTCGTTCCACCGATTAATTGTTCTAACGGAAAATTTCTCCTTAGTTCTGGGTTGCTTCTCTCCCTGATTATTTTCCACCCATTGCTTCTTGTTTTGCCCTCCGGTGCTTTGGAGAACAGCTTGACTCTCTCTTCTTTGGAGCAGCCCCTGAGATATTGGAAGACTGTCATCCTATCACCCCCTACTCCTTCTTTTCATTAAACTAGACATTCCCAGTTCCAGCAACCATTCTTTACATGTTTTATCCTCTGGCCATCTAATCCTCTTTGTTGCTCTTCTCTGCACTCTTTCTAGAGTCTCAACATCTTTTTTACATTGTGGCTACCAAAACTAGATGCAATATTCCAAGCCTTTGCTAAGCTGATTACCAAGACATTAGCTTAGCAAAGGCTTAATGAAGGGAAGGAGACAGCTTCAGATGTTGAAAGCTGCGGGTACACAATCTGTTATGAGCAAGAAATCACAGCAGCTTTGCAAAGTGAGCAAATCTCAAATTTGCATAGTGTTCCTGGTTTGAAAAAGAGGTTGACCAGTGTTGGCTGAAGGTTAGATGACGCCTCCAGTCTATTTAATGAGGAAAAGAAAAATACTTTAAAAGGAGTTGTAGTTTAAACTACTTAGAGAAGAAATCCACCCCACCAAGGAGAAGAAAAAAAACCTTCTAGGAAATGGGGGAAGGAAAAACTAACCAAACCTCAATACTCACCCACCTAAATGTAGGTATAATTTAGGCCCAGAAATAGCAAGAGGGTCCCTTAAGGAATTTTTTTTTTTTTACCATGACATAAATAGTCGCAGGACCACAGGCATAGACATAATAAATAAACTAAAAATCCATCTTGCTTTTGAGGCAGGGAAACTCTGTGGGAGGACCAATCGAGGTTTTAGTCTGCCCACCCATTCTGACTTGCATTCTTGGAGAAGCTGTTGGCTTCAGACAACTCACAATTGGAATCTAGAAAGGAGATTTGAGTCCCACCTGGAGGAGGTCCAGGTTGGAATAAAAGGCCGAAATGGAAGCAGTAGCCAAAGAAGGAGATGCAGCTGAGGGAGGAAGGTTGAAAACCAGTGGAGAAACGCTTGGCTGAAGAACAGGCTGTCTCTTAACTAAGAGGCTCTCAAAAAGAGAGGCTTATATTTATGCAGAGGACCTGTTTTTAGATGGCCAAGACTGGTTATTAGGGTTTTAGAGGGGCTGACTGAAGAAGTAAATGGAAAAATTAGATGGAGGCTGTGGCTTCTGATCCCGGCTTAGCCACAAAAGCCAGTTAGGTGACTTGGTGTCAATCACCAGGAGACTGTGAGTTCTAGTCCTGTCTTAGGCCTGAAGGCCAGTAGGGGGACTTGGAGCCAGTCACTCTTTTTCAGCCAAATCGCCTCACAGGATAGTTGCCATAGAGAAAATAGCTTCTGTTCTTGATAAACCAGGCCTGTCTTGAAATTAGTTATGTGAACTAGGTATGTTTAGCCTAACAAAGAGGAGGATTAGGGGTGCTATCTGTCTGTCTGTCTGTCTATCTATCTATCTATCTATCTATCTATCTATCTATCATCAATCTATCATCTATCTATCTATCTATCTATCTATCTATCTATCTATCATGTATCTATCTATCTATCATCTATCTATCTATCTATCTATCTATCTATCTATCTATCTATCTATCTATCATCTAACATCTATCATCTTTCATCGATTATCTATCTATCATCAATATATCTATCATCTATCTATCTATCTATCATGTATCTATCTATCTATCTATCTATCTATCTATCTATCTATCTATCTATCTATCTATCATCTATCATCTATCTATCTATCCATCCATCCATCTATCTATCATCTATCTATCTATCTATCTATCTATCTATCTATCTATCTATCTATCATCTATCTATCTGTCTATCGTCTATCTATCATGTATCTATCTATTATCTATCATCTATCTCTATCATCTATCTATCTTTAAAATTTATGAATAGCATGACAGACATGATAGCATTTTACCAATATTTGAGGGGGGGGCTGTCGCAGAGAAGAGGGGACGACCTCTTGTCCAAAGCACCTGAGGGCAGGACAAGATGTAACAGGTAGAGAAGATCATTAAAGAGAGATCCAACCTAGAACCAAGGAGAAATTTCCTGACAGCAAGAACAATCAGTGGAACAGCTTGCTTCCCGAAGATGTGGGTGTGAACCCCTTTTGCGATCTTCTGACAGGCGAAGTCAGTGGGGAAGCTGGACTGATTTAATAACCGTGTTACTAGCTTAACCACTGCAGTGATTCATTTAACAACTGTGGCAAGAAAAGTCAAGAAGTGGGGCAAAACTCACTTTATAATTATCTTGCTTAGCAACGGTGGCCGTACGTTGAGGACCACCTGTAACCAATGCAGATTTGTTTAACTGCATGATGGCTTATTAGCAACAAGCCATGGGGATTTGTAGGGGCCAGTCACCCCCTTTCATGACACAGTATTGTTTTTGTTATGAGGAAAATAGGCCGAAGTGGTATGTATGTAGTCTAGAATTGTTCACAAATAAAGGAGAGATATAAATTGAATAAACAAGCAAATCGATAATCAGCAGAGTGGCTGCCACAGAGCTTTGGCAGATCTTTCTTGTCATAAATATTTTAAAAAGTCTTGTTTGTAAAACATCCTCCTTCTCAATCCAGACACTTTTAAAAGATCAATTCCAAAGAAGATCAATGTTTGAGTTCCATGAATGCCAACGGTCTCTAGGCACCCAGGCTCAACAAGGATTGTGGTTGATGAGGAGCCATCAAGTGGTTGTCCACTCTTGGAGACCACACTGATAGGCTTCTTCGTGGTAATTTGTCCCTCACCTGAACTTTCAGGTCTTCCAAAGTTTCATCCATCATCACTGTAATGATGCTGGTCACCTCCCCTCTCTTTCTATCAGAACCTTTTCCAACTACTGGGTCTTCACATAACGTGTCCAAATTAGGATATTTTAGCGATCACTCTGCTAAACAAATAATTCCCTCAACACTGTTCAACTATTTACAAAGTCTGTACTACTATTACTATCAATCTTCTCATCACTCCTTATCACCCATCCCCTCCCGCTTGTGACTGTATGACTGTAAGTTTGTCATTTGTATCCTTATGATTTATATTGACTGTTTCCTAGTACAATTTGATTCCTTATTGTATCCTATGACTATTATTAAGTGTTGTACCCTATGATTCTTGACTCTTGATGAATGTATCCTTTCTTTTATGTACACCGAGAGCATTTGCACCCAAAAAAATTCCTTGTGTGTCCAATCACACTTGGCCAATAAAGAATTCTATTCTGTTCTATAGTTTGAGCCTCAAGTGGGCTGATTTATTCAATAATCCTTCAGTTAATTTTCTTGGCTTTTCGGGAATCTTCTCCAACGGCAAACTCCAAAGGCCTCAATATGCTCGCCTATTCTGCTTCTTCAAAGCCCAACCGTCACTTTCACAGAATGTCACAGTTTCTAACATGGCATGGTTCTCTATAACTTTGCCTTCAAACTGACAAAACCAGAAGCTGAGCAGTGGTACTTTGAAAGTTTATTCTTAAGGCCCTTGGTTCCCTCTCTGCTTCATCCCATCTGCTTATGCACAAAACTGGGTTTTGCTGAACTAAGATTTATGGACCAGCTGTCATTGGCTGAGTTTGTACATCCCACTGAGACGTAAACCAGAAGAGCTGTGCTTGTATGTTAAGCTTAATTCAAACCAGCCATGGTATGGGGCTGCCTGTTTGTCTTGACCCATTAGCAATTTGTGACTCCCAGCAGCATTAAGTAAACTTCAGCTCTGGCGTGTTGGTGGGGATGATTTTGTCCTTGACATGGGACATGACACATTTTATGGCAAGTGCCACCAGATGGCACCATTATCTTCCAGTTTCTTTGGTACACAAGCAAAGTTGCAGCTTTTGATGAGTTTGAGTTAGGCCCTCCTCTGATGAAATTGTTATGTGCTATAGGAAACCATTGGTTGATATTCATCCTGTTCAGATAGACCAACAGTCCCCTTGGACAGAAGTCCTGAAATTCTTTGAATGGTTACACATGGACCATAAAGGGAAATATTTATAGCTCAGGTTCAAATGAGGAATCCTCTCTAAGCTTGCTCCTTGGTGTTCTTTGAGCTTGGTTGTTTTCTTGATTAGCAATGATGATGTTGCCTAGTTTTGGTCAGGAAACATCTGTAAGAAAACAACCAAGCTCAGAGAACACCAAGGATCCATCACTCATGGTCTTCCAGTGCTCATACTCTGCGCTCCTCAGTTTAGCAGCTCCCTCTACACCAGAGCTGATACAAGCCACAAATATTGTGAATTTTGCTCTGAGATGAGTATATGACATGTTGTGTGACTTTCAGTGCTGGTGGAAAAGTGTATCTGCAAGGAGGTGTAAAGAAAAAAAAAGAAAAAATCTTCAAAGAAAAACCAGAAAGTCCAGTTGTCTCTTGAAAAAGCACCTTTAGGACAACCATGACCTGGACGACTGAGAATCTCCATGGGCAGTATTGGAAGCTAATTCTGGCCAGAGTCTGGATTTTGATCTTCAACATCTTGAGGTTGATTCAGCTTTCTATTCTTTTGAGGTCAGTAAAATGAGGACCCAGATTGTTGGGGGCAATAGGCTGACATTTGTAAACTGCTTAGAGAGGGCTGAAAGCACTGTGAAGTGGTCTATAAGTCTACGTGCTATTGCTATTGTTAATGTACCCTTGCAGTAAAGTGGATCAGCTCATCAGGCCATATTTCATGTCTGGTCTACCTGGGGAAACTGGGAATGGATGGAGAAGTGTAGAGTCCCTTCAACTATTCTATAAAATCCTACAAAATGCAAACTCCAGCTCCATCTGGTACCTAAAAGCCAGCCGCTCTTAACACTACAGATCATGCATACTGATGCTGTGTTGTTTCATGTGTTGCCACTGTCCTTCTGCAGACATCCCATGTAAACATGTTGTTTTTCTGTCCAAGGTGATTGCTTCAGACTTTCCATTGCAACTGAAATGAACTGAATCGCAGCATGCTTCAAGCCTGTGTTTTTAATTTGGACTAGGCCCCGCCACCCCCTAAATAAATGAAAAGGAGGGAGCTGCATTTTCTGTCTGCCACTTTCTTTTATGCTTATTTTCTTTTTTGAAGTAAGAAATAGAGAAGAGAAGTGTTGCTCACAAAACTCTCACGTAGTCTCCTAAATAAGAGCCAGTTGTGGCTGGTCACTAGGATGTTGGATTAAGAGCAGAGAAACCAAGTTCTTCTCTTTTTTGATGCTGGGCAGAAGGCAAGGACAAGTATCTCCTGAAAAATGCTGCCTAGAAAACTACAGGGCTATATTTATGCAGTTGCCAAGAGTCAGGCCTGTCAAAACAAAAACATAAAAAGTCATAATTCTCCTCCTTTCTCCCAAAATTTGTACCCATCTGTAATGCCACTTGCTTCTACCCAAACTGAAACATCCATCGCAAGCCACATCACACGAATGATGATGATGAACAGATTTATATCCTGCCTTTACTTTGTACAGCATAAGTAATGTTGTGACCTCCTATTTTTCTCATCACAATAACTTCATGACTTGGGCTGGGCTGAGAGGGACTGGCCCAAAGTCATCCGAATTTTTAAAGTTATCCTGATTTTTCTCTGATGACAAAGCTGGTTTAGTTTGTTATTAGAATTAATCACTTCCATGCTTATGCATTTAGAAAATATGCACAACTCCATATTCTGTAAAAAGGATTGCTGTGCATTTTTGTCAAACATCATAAAAATGACAAGTACAACTACAACAACGCTATTGCTTCTTTCTGCCGTAGATCGTAGCTGTGGCGGCGCAGTGGTTAGAATGCAGTATTGCAAGCTAACTCTGCCAACAGCCAGGCATTCAATCCTCACTGGCTCAAGGTTGGCTCAGCCTTCCATTATTCCAAGATTGGTAAAATGAGGGCCCTGATTGTTGGTGTGGGGAATATGCTGACTCTGTAAACTGCTTAGAAAGGACTGTGAAGCACTATGAAGTGGTATATAAGTCTAGGAGCCATAGCTATTTCTGTTCATGTAAGCCAGGTGCCAGGGGAAACTGCTAAGTTTGGATTTCCCAATCTTTCTGCTTCAGCATTGCTCCTTCAAACTCGTTCCTCCAAAACAGTTGGAAGTGATTTTTCTGGCAGATCTCTTGTTTAAATAAAAACTTTGGGCTCCTAAGGACTAATTTCCTTTAAATGGTTCTTCTCAAAGTTTCGTATCGTAGCCAACCCACAGTGGGGAAAGGAAAAACTCACCCAGCCCATGCTCAGGCCAGCAGCACATTAAGTGTGCTATGTGAAGCCCTGAAGATGAACATGTGGGCTCCTGGGAAGGGCGCTGTCCATTTGGCAGCTGAATGGCATTTGCTAGTACATGGTGCAGTGTCAATGCGAAAGGCCATTGTTCTTGCGAGGAATTAGTGACGAATTTTGATTTCTCCTTCATATTAAGTCTAGGGTGGACTTGATAGAAAGCTGTAAGTTAGTTTTGCATGTGTAAAATGGTTTGTAAATGTATGTCCTCTCTGCCTTTTTACGTCATGCTGAATAATTCCCAAAGTTTGTAAAGTACCGTTGGTTGGCCTTATATTGGTGTGATATATTTAAAATGAAGAATTTTCTTTTTTCTCCTTTATATATAATACTTGAGTACTTTTCAAAATGCTGATATTTTGTTAACTTTTATTAACTGTTTTCTCCCTTTAGGGTTAAAAAAATTGAAATAATATACAGGACTTCCTTATGATAAAGATTAATGATTTAACATAAGTATATATTACTCCCCCTAACAAAGAGAAGCTGAGATGGTTGAATTGATTCTTTTACTCAAAGAAAAGAATACATCTAACTTTATTTCTATTCTGAAATTGCTTCTGGATTTTGTGCTTGCAATGAAAAAACCCCCAAAACTTCATTTTTGTTTTTGTTAACTAGATAGGCTTATTGTTGTAGAAATGGCTTGAACATACTGTTGTGTAAAAGCAAAACATTGTGGTTGTAATGTTGTCTTCTACTGTGCTAAAGAGGGTCAGAATTTGGTGCCTTTTTCTTTCCTTTTCTCTCTTTACACTATATGCCTTTTCTTTTCCCTTCCTCTCTTCTTAATTTTCCACTACTTCATGTTTTTTGTATTTTTATAGTTTGAAAAACCAATAAAAGACACACACACACACACACACACACACACACACACACACACACACAGGTTTACAGCTCCTTCTCAGCTAGCCTGCTTGCTTTTCACTCTAACTTTCACATAAGCTTCAAAGCTTTTCTCACTGTGGAAGTCTCAGATGTTGGATTCCCATCCTAGACTCATATGCCAGCCAGTCAAAGACAAGTCTTACTGTCTCCTGATTCTAGAAGGCAGAGTCAAAAGAGAATTCAGCCTAGAATTGTTACATGTCTACAAATACTCCAAGTCTAGCCCTCACCCTGAATTCCGTGGACTCTTTTCTAATACCAATTTAGGCCTGACCATTAGTTGATTGGATTCATGCGTACAGACTTGAGCACCCAAATTCTGAACTGGATTTTAATGTCTGATCCTGATTCTTCACGCCTGACACTACATGTCTTGTTAGACTTATTTTTGCTTCAGTTGTTCTATTTTATCGGGGAGAGATTGTTCTTACCCAGTCAGTGAAAAACAATATGATCACGACTCCATCTATTGCAATCACAAGGGACAGGTGGGAAGAGACTGGCCAATTCAAAAGTAGGGACCAGGTAGCTGTTAACATAAAATGGAAAGGAGAAAAATGCATAGGTAGGTTTGAATATTGTTTCCTGTTATTGTTTTTCCAGTTGGCTTATAGGCAAGTTAATGACATGCTCAAAAATTCTGCTGCTCTGGAGTCCTAAAGTCTTCACTTCTAGAGGCCCCACTTGAAACTTTAGCTTAAACCCAGAGCAAAACTTAGTTTGGTGGTCTCACCCTTTAGTGCTTCCAAATTCTTGTGGTTTCCTTGCAAGTCCTGAAAATCACTGGTTCCCCCACCCACCCATCTTTCTCTCTGAACTCCCAGCTGCTAAAGTCAAGCATTACTTTTAAATAAAGTATTTTTGTTCTTGCCAGCTGTTGACCCTTTCACAATCTTATCCTTTAGGAACCACACCTCTCCTCAAAATCTGGAGCTGTTTGGGAATTAAGGCTCCTTAGAAGAAATCTCTTTTTTGGGGGGTGGGGGTACCACCAGCAGACTTTCTGTCAGTAAGGAAATGATGAGAATTTGTGGGTGGAGGGAGTTAGCTGTTGCATGACTGTTAAGAGTCTTTGTGTGGGACCGATAGGTCATTTGGTGACTGCAAACCATATTTATTTATTGCTTATTGTATTTCTAATTCTTCCAATAATGGGAGTTCTCCACTCCTGGTCCAGCATCTTCACCAAAACCACCTACTAGCTCTCAGAGTGGGTACTGTATAGACGTACAAAGTAGGGTTACATTTCTACTCATTTCCTTATAAACTCCAGTAGGGCTTTGGATGAGCCCTTCTCCAAATGTTTCCCGGGATGATATATATATTTTTCTTCTGCAACCTTTTCCTTCCTTTAAAGCGGTATTATGCCATTTCGGTTGGCTCTTGCCAACTTCCCCCTGAGCTTCCCGTAGTCTATAATGTTTCCACCCTCAAGTCTTGGAAAAGGCTGGGGTTTAGTTTTGCTCCTAGCCTTGGCATTGCAACAGAGGGAATGTCATTTTTCCCCTGCTGCCTTTCCACAGCCTCGCACTCCAGTGCCTGAATAATTGCTGCTCAGCAATTCAGAGAGGCGAATTACTTCTGCGTTATTGGCAAGAAAGTTGTCTGTGTGTGTGTCCATGAAGTCACCGGGGGATTGAGCTTGATTCCAGAATATTTCTACTTTTTCTCTGTAACACCAAGTTGTAATTAGTTGAGCCCTTTATGAATAAATAGTGACTGTTTAAAGGTGGCCTAATGTCAATCAAAAGCAACCAGAATCACACGTGAAGAGTCTCAAAGCTTAAAATTAGTCACCCAGGTTCACAAGTATCTCAACAGACTGACTGCATTCCCTTGGGAAAGGACTTCAAGGATTCAGGTGGCAGTCAGGCCTGTTCTGCTTCTTGGAACCTCTTGATCCTAGTCTAGTTGGAGATTCCACCCCATGTATTGATTTCCATTCTTTTATCTTGCCTCAGGAATGAACCTACCCTTGGATCCTCTTCTAAGATGCCTTCTATGGACAAACATTCTGGTTGCTTAAAAATGTCATTATTGGTTGGACTACAACTTTCTGTTTAGCAAATTTCTTCAGCTAATGCAGATGTTATTTGTGAGTTTTCTCTGAAACACTGCTCAGATATGATTGTGACTCATTTGTGATTATATCTAGAGGATGGCTTTTGCAGTACACAGCTGCTTGTTGATTTGTCATGGTGTTGAAGTAGTCAACAGGTTACTATCTGGAATGAAGATTATGTTGCTATCAGAGAACCAAGAAGCTAATCCAGGAATCAGCATGAAGCCCAGGATGGTCAGGCTCTGAAAACTAAGGACGCACAGAGTTACTTCTAAGCAGTTTCCTTTATTGTTCCTCACTGATGGACCGAAATCTTGCCAAACTATTTGCATCATTGATGATTAGCTTCCAGGGAGGAGCAGCCTGAAACCTTTTCCCTCAACCAGACTATCTAAACTTTACTGTCTCTTGGTACTCTGGAATGCATCCCCTCCCTCGGAATCCAGACTACTTTCCACCACAACTGCTTTTCTAGATCCTTTAATTAATACTGTATTGTTATTTTTTAAAAAAAATGAAACCAGAAGCTGGTTCTGTGCAGCAAAATAAAGCATCTTTAGCATTGCGTTTGATTTGTAGACATATCTTCAGGCTACTCAGAGATCCAATTTAGAGGCAGTTGCCCTTTTGAGAAATAGGGTTTTGGCTGACCAGACCCAATGGAGTCTCCTCTAGAGGACATTTGGTGAATTGTAGCCTTACCTGTTGTCAGATTCCATCCAGGTCTGGAATGAATGAATACCAAACTGACCTTGGCATAACCCATGGAGGAGTTAGCACTGAGCAAAACAGAAATGTTCCCACCTCCCATTTTGGGGAGGAAAGATACACTTTGAGATACAAATGGACTAAAACTTACTGGACTTTAGGAAGATGATGAAAAACTGGTTTTTCCAACAGCCCTTGAGAATGGATGTCTTTAGAAATGTTCTTTCTTGGGAAGTGGTATTCTGTTTGAACCAAGCTTCTTTATTGTCCCTGGCACAGAGTTGTGAATTGTTTGTAACTTGTTTAATTTGTATATATATTTTAGCCTGATTTTACAGAATAGCATATGTGAACTGCTCAGACTTGCACAGCACAGGAGCAGTGTAGAAGCCGAGTAAAATAAATAAATAGGTTAATAAATGTTGACAGAACCAAAGTTGTTTGCCTATTTGGCCTTAATTCATTAACTATCTGTAAGCCTTGGTTTATGCTGTTTGTGTAAAAGGAAACCCATTGTGATGTATTCAGCCATGGCTTAGTGTTATTTTTGAATCAGCCTTTGATTTGGGTGGGGCGGGGGTTATTCACCATGGCTAAGCCAGCATTAAATGCAGAATAGTGAGTTTAGCAACTTCCGCTGGGAAGGGGAAATCATAGCTGTTATTATTACAGAGAGTCTTTAATTATTAGAACCTCATTAATTGTTCAGGCTACTTACAAGAGCGGCTAAAGCTTGAAACATCTCCTGACATTCACTTTCCTTCAAAAAGAGGCCTCATCTGTTGCCATGAAGGAGTGTTCATTGAATTGCAAGGGTGGTCCATGTGAGCATAGAAGAAGGCTGCTGGAACATGTGGCTTTTTGTGGGTGGTGGTGGTTCTTGGGGCCATTGCCATACTGTGGTCTCCTTGAGGGCTTGCTAACCATCAAGAGGAACTTCTGGTCTAACAATCCTTTGATTCTCTTTTGGATCCAGTAAAGGTTGTGATCCTACAGAGCAGATGTAATCTCGATGTTGAAGATCTGTTTGGGAACTTCATCCTGGTGTGCTTCTCCTGATGGTGTTTCTTATTCCATCAAGGGCATGAAAGATGGTGAGGAAGCTCAGAAAGTCAACCTGGAATGGTAGGCCACTGATGGATAGCAGAAGAATTGCTTAGCAACTTCTATTCTAAATGGCATCTGAGTCCAGACTGCAAAAAGGAATTGGGAAGAAGACTTTCAGAAATAAGTCCAGCTTAATGAACTTATTGGTAAACGAAGTCTGGGAATTCCAATTGCTGTTTTTTACCCCTGATGGAAATTTTGAAGTCACTGAGGGTTTTCAGCGTGCCTTAGAAGGGTGAGACTTGGTTAAGAAGGATTATTTATTTGTCAAATTTATTGGCTGTCCGTCTTACTTCCAGGTACTCCTCAACTCAAGGATCAAGCTTCCTTAAGCCAAGCACCATTCCAACTTGGAGACCTCATGATAAAGAGGCCACAAAAGAAGATTTGTCCAAAGGAGGCCAGAGCCAAATAGAAATGAATTAAATGTAAAGACAATTATGTTCAGTGAATGTTGTTACTGTAGCTGGTGCAGGCTGTCAGAGTGTCTTGAAGCATTTTGTCTTTCCACTGACTCTGTGAAACCCAACAGGCCATACTCATTCCTGAGGCCCGAGAGAGCAGTAATCACATCATCAAAGTCTCCATCATACAGGTTTGAACTTCTGTGTTAGATACCTTAGCAACGTGAACCGCTTGCTCACCATGTGTTGGAGAACTGAGGTTGCTAGAAGCTCTATTGTGAATTTTTAAAATTCTTGTCGAGTTGCAACCTTCCTTTCTCCTGCTAAGAAGAGAAGAGAGGGAAAAAAAGCACAAAGCATGTAGTATTTGGCAGGCCAAATAGGAAATAGGAGAATTTTCCATTATTAATATTCGCTGGGATGCTTCTATACAGTGCCAGTGTTTTAGCTTGGAATTGCTGCATTCCCCCAACACACACACACACACACACACACTTGTGGTGGGCATCAACACAATGCCACCGTTGTTCAGCTTTTTCTCAAGTTTCTTCAGGTTTCCTTCCTGTAAAAAACATAAAAGGAGGGGAAATTCTGTATGATAACATTGTTGCAATTTCTTCTCTCCCTTACCCAAAGAGGACCATTATCCTATTACACCATAATATTTTAATGTTCATTTTTGTAGTGTACTGTAATGCAATAAATGGCTTGAACTCCACCAACGCAGTTGGTTGGTGGCTTCAAATGACTGACTTTGGCTTGGCTTTGAAGAAAGCAGGGTAGGCTTGTTAGGACTTGGGGAGGAGACCACTAGCGAGTCCCAGGACTTTTAAGTTAGACCGGAACACTTAAACTACACTTAGTGGGTTGCCTTGCTACTAAGGGCTCTTTTAATAAATGTTAATCCCCTGTGAAGTCATCCTCCTAGATTTTCATGTGCTTACCAGACATCTGGGCATGTCCATATTTTTACAACTTAAACCACCCTCAACCTGGAATCTCCAAATGCACGAAGGAAGTTGGCCAGGTGTCCACCTTCACAATGGATATGCTTGGTGGAAATTGGGTAATTTATATCCTAAGACATTTCTACCTCAACAAGCTGAAGAAAAATGCAATTGAACCTCACCTATATTGGCTGTAGTAGGATTTCTACAGGGATTAGGCTAGATTGGTGTTTTTCAAACTTGGCCCCTTTATGTGGACATTCCCACCCACTCCCAACCCATGGGAGTTGAAGTTCACCCAACTTAAAGGAGCCAAGTTTGAAAAATTCTGGGCAAGATGATCTCTATGGTGCCAACTTTTAATGATCTATGATTACTTCTTACCTCTCATCTATATTTCAGGTATTTCCAACACTTTTCTTTCAGGAGCTATATAAATAAGGGTTATTCCTTTTATGATAAACTGCTTTTTAGACAACCCTGGTCCCCAGTCCCATTCTGATTCTTCTAAATTACAGGCCAGCATAAATTGTGTTTCTCCAGGCTACACACACTAGCCCATCAGCCCAGTATTCTTGCCATTAGATTAATCCTCCTCCTTCTCTTTTAGCTTTCCAAAGTGCAAAATTTTATCCAAACCACGTGGCAGGTTGCTTGGTGGCTGACTCTTATGCATCCAGCAAAGTGCAAAATTTTATTGCATTAATTAAATGGCCCCAAAAAGGGAGAAGCTTTCAAAATTCAGCCAGGTAAGAGTTATTTTTTGCTAGGTATTCACCTTCTATGCCTGGTCAAAATAAATAGTAAAAAAGTAGACTTCTGTCTTTCTTGTGGGGGGGAACCCCTCCAACCTTCTTGGCTCTAAATTTGAAATGTTGATCTGATGAAAATCGAGGAAGCCCATTCTTTCGGCAAAATAGTCATTTGGAAAGAGTGGTTTGATTAACTCCAGACTTCCACGGAATTACAGGTTAGACAGCTTTATTTTTATGTCAGGAATAATTCCCCCCCACTTTTCATGTTGCTGTTTGATTCAGAGCCTTTATTCAACCTCCTTAACAGGAGAATTTGCATTTTCTCGGGACTTAAACAAGAACGTATTGAATGCGTTGATGTCGAAGAGGTAAACTAATGCTGGTCTTGGCTGGCATCCAGTCAGATCCTTCCTAACTTTCATGATGGCCCAGGATTCTTGTTTGGGCTGCCAAGGGCAGGAAACCCAGTGAAGTGTTGATTAGCTGGATGGAAAGCTTGTGAATCAAGACCATCCTTCGGAATTCTGGGTAAGGAAATGTTGGAAAGCTGGAATAGGAACTCTGGTTAAAGATGTCTTGTTCTTTGCTTACTTGGCGATCGAAAGAGGAAACCAGTGACCAGGATGTTGTTGTGCTAAGTTCTTTTTATAGTTCTTTTTTGATGGAAAGTGATTACTTTTCCAAACACTGATGCAAAGAAACTAAAATGTCTATTTGTCTTCTTTGAGAAGGGCCTTTGCTTACAATAATATTATCAAACTCTTTTGAACAGATATCCCTTCACTTCCAACCACTGAAAATTGCTTGTTGGGCAGTGCAGATGGTGCAATTGTGAAGCGAGGCATCATGTGACCCTCCACCCAATTTTATGACTGAGGTTGTTAAGTGAATCACTGCAGTTATTAAGCAAGACATCACCTGATCGTGATTTGAGACCTTCCCCACTAATTTGGGGGAAGCCGGCTAAAAGCAGGCAAATGGCAATCATGCGACCCAAGAATGCTGCAACTGTCATAAAGTTGCCAAGGGCCCAGATTGTGATTATGAGACCATGGGAACATGGCAGCTGTCCTAAGCGTAAGGACTGGTCATAAATACCTTTTTACAGCACCATTGTAACCTTGAATGCTAAACAAATGGTCCTAAGTTGAGGACTATCTGTAAGCACAAAAGCATAGGTTTTGCAAATGTGGCAGAGATTGTCAGAGAGTGAAAAGGGATCCAAGAAATCTAATAATTGTGCAGTGATATTAAAACTCCTCAACCTGGACTCTTGACCAGTTTAGCTTTCTAATCCTAAAGATGGAATTGACCTACTGGTAACCTGGGGCTACATTTTCACCAGAGTTTGGCCAAGAAACAATTCCATAGCTTTTTCCATTCCAGATTTGGTGCTTGTAGTGTACAGTAGTACCAGGGAGGACAATGCACTGATGATGTTAGCTGGTCAGTGTAATCAAACATCTACAAGAAAACAACCCAGCTCAGAGAGCACCAAGGACCCCTCAGACAGCAGAAACCAGAAAGTTCTGCTTTACTTGGTGGCGGGTCCAGCCTTGATTCCTTTGGTGCAACCAAGCGACATATTTCTTGATTGTCTATCATTGGTTAGGGAGCATGGAAGGTTGCCCATTAAGACCACCTGAAGCATAAAGAATTTTAGAGCTGGTGAGAATTGCTGCAACATGATTGATATTTTCAGTGTCAGCACAGGTAGTCCTCGAGTTACAATCACAATTGAGCCCAACTTTCCCTTGCTAAGCAAGACAGTTGTTAAGTGAGTTTTGCTCCATTTTATGATCTTTCTAGCCACAGTTATTAAATGGATCACTACAGTTGTGAAGTTAGCAACATGGTTGTTAAGTGAACTCTGACTTCCCCATTGACTTTGGTTGTCAGAAGTTTGCAAAAGGGGATCACATGAACCCCCCCCCAGGACCACCAGAAATACATGCTAATTGCCAAGTGTCTGTATTTTGACCATGTGACCAGGGGGATGCTGCAACACTGTGAAGGGCATGCCCATTTTTTCAATTTTCAATTTCCAAACATTAGGGGGCTCAAAAGTTGTCATATGCCTTGGAGATTGTAAAGATATTTTGCAAAATAGAATGGAATGGAATGGAATGGAAAATAGAATAGAATAGAGAATAGAGAATAGAATGGAATAGAATGGAATGGAATGGAATGGAATGGAATGGAATGGAATGGAATGGAATAGAGAATAGAGTAGAATAGAGAATAGAATAAGGATAAGAATAGAATTTGGAAGGGACTTTGGAGGTCTTCTAATCCAACCCCCTGCCTAGGCAGGAAACTTAAGTTTTAAAATTTTATTTTGCTTCATTCAACAGTCATAAGTCATTTTTTTCAGTGAAGTTGTAACTTCAAACAGTCAGTAAAGAAATGGTTGTAAGTCGAAGATTACCTGTATATCATAATGCCTAATTCCACCACTTGTGAAGACTTCAGTTTTGTCTGGATGTTGATTTTAGTACTGGAGCTTGGATGGTCTGAAGGACCAGATTAGAAGCAGATTATCATGGAGAAAATCTAGCTGGGTGGTCACTAGAATCAACAATAAAAGTTGATTCTGACACATTTTAATCATTGCTATTGAGAAATATCTGGGCACTAGAGCGTGTTTTGATTTGCCTTCTGCCGCCTCTGATTTATTGCTTTAAATAATTTTTATTCCAAGTTTTGAAAGTAATAATAAGAACTAATTCGAACTAAAATAGAACAGAGAAAATGAAAAGGGAAGATAGAAAGGAAAGGCTAAAAGCACAATGAGGGAGGGAGAAGAGAGGAGAGGTGGGGGGAAGAAAAAGATATAAATAAGGGGCTTCTAATATTCTTCATAGCAGCTATACGTGCAATTTTATTTTAATCTCTCCCTGTAAAGTTGCATCATGACTCTCTTTTTTCTATTATCTACCCCGTTTAATCAACAAAGCCATAAATTGCAGTCATTTTTTTCTGTTTTATGCAAAAAGCCCAGAAGGATTTCCAGTCACCCATAATTGTAGATACGGCCCTTCCTCTAATCAAAGAAATCAATTTGTCCATCTCAGCAAGATCGGCCAATCCTTTCCACCTTTCTGCTGCCTCTGATTTATTTTATCACCTATGCAATTCACTTAACAACTTCAAAGATTCCCTTAACAACCGTCTGGCAAAAGGGCTGGTAAAATCAGGTGTGAGTCACTTAACAACTGCCTCGCTTTGCAGCAGACATTCCTGTCCCAATTGTGGTAATAAATTGAGGACTACCTGTACGTAAGAGAGCTTTCTTCAGCAACATGTTTTTACTCTTATTATTGTTTTAAAAAAATTTCAGTATTTTTAATTGTAATGAAGTTTTTGAATTGTAAGTCTCCCAGAGTCACTGACTGAGATGGGCAGCTGTAGAAATTAAACAAACAAACCAACCTTGAGGGCAAAGTTTCATTCTCTAAGCTTGTGAGTTGGTTTCCAAATGTTTCTTAGCCATTAATTTTCTTCTCAGCCCAGACAAACTCCACATCGAAAAGGGTACAGGTTTCGTTGCCTAATATCCAGCAGTGCAAAGCACCATAGAGATTTATCTCAGCCTCAGAAATAGTGAGATAATCCTGTAGCTAGACAGAAAATTTCACAACAGTTAAGCTTCATAAATCCAGTTTCTTGCATGATGCGTTCTTACATCTGAACAGAAGTGGTATTCAGCAGGTTCTGACCAGTTCTGGAGAACTGGTAGTGGAAATTTTGAGAAATTCGAAGAACTTTAAGTATTTTGGAATACCACCTCTGATTGGCTCTGCCCCTATCTATTCTTTGCCTCCCAAGTCTCAGCTGATTGGCTGGGTCTTCTTTGGTTGCCCTGCACAGGGGAACAGAGCTGGAAAGCAGATTAGTGGGGTGGGGAGAGAATGGAGATTTTGCAGTATCTTTTCCCTGCCACACTCACCAAGCCACACCCACCAAGCCACACCATACCCACCAAGCCACACCCACCAAGCCACACCCACAGAACTGGTAGTAATTTTTTTTGAATGCCACCACTGCATCTGAACAGTGAGTCTCTGACAGCTGACCCATCACAAGACCTGTCACAAAATGCTCACTTGACACACCCACACCTGAAGCCCTTATAAACAGCACACTGAGACTGACACCCCCCTAAACTCCGCTGAAGGTGTTACCTAGCCTGGTAATGAATTGTTTGGAAACCAACCAACAAGCTCAAGGAACTCACCCTCATGCTACACCTGAGCTACAGATATTTGCCACTATTGCGTTGGGTTGGGTTTATCCTTAGCAGAGCTATAGATGCTGCTGTTGCATCATTTAATCAAACAGTTGGCCTTTGGTTGTTGATGCTGCATTTACCGAGGAAAGCGTAGGAGCTGATGTTGGTCAGCATTTATCGGTATGTACTGTATGTATCTTGCTGTCTAAACTTTTGATAGTTTCTCTGGAAGGGCTTCCCCGGAGTCATTCTAGTGGATGGTGGTTTGGCAAGTCTTCCTCTATTTTTGCAACAGGAATGAGCCTTCATGGGTATCTTGGCTGTACAACTGTTAACCGAACCATGGTGTGTCTGCTGTGTGGCCCTTCAAGCATGCCTCTCTCTGTGGGAAAACAATGGCTGGAATGTCACAAGCTCTGCAGATGCTTTGAGCCAAAGGGATCTTCAAAAGTGTTGATTTGGCTGGCCTACAAAACAGCGGGAAACTCTTTAATTCGCAATGCCTTTGTCCATCAAGTTGACCACTTTTGGGCCAGACTCCAATTTGAGGCCATCCTGTGTGTGGGCTGGATGATAGCCATCAGGCTCTGATGTGGTTCTATGGGATGACTTTCGGTCACAGCGTGTGTACATCGGTTGGATTAACCTGAGTCTACTCTCTAAGGATATGAAATTATAGCTTGATTTCAGTCTTCTCAACCTCTTCCATCCCAACTCTGTCTTGTTTTTATTACAGTGTTCAGCAATATTAGCTGGAGGACTTGTGTATAGTCCTGAGTTTAGAAAGGCGTCGCCAGATATGGCCAAGGTAAAAGAGATGGTGTGCCATTCAGTTGTTCATGGAGGGTCTCAATTAGCCAGGTAATGGTTGTCCCAAAGGTACTTTTCCAAAAAGCAAGCGGACTTTCTTGATTTTTTTTTCCTTGAAAGACAAAGGCCCACTCTTTTAAAGACAGCAAAGTTCACATTCTGGACAGAAAGAACCATTGGCCTGAGAGAGGATCAAAGATACCATTTGTGTTAAAATTAAAGAGCCCCCTCTCAATAGAGGGATAGGAATATAACAGCACCTATCTCTTGTCTACAACACAGTCCGTTCAGCAATCCCAAGACAGTTGCACTCTGATTCAGATAAACTCTGAAGTGGCTTCAACTAACCCTCAGAGTGCTAACCATGAAATGACTCTAAATCAAGGGTGTCAAACTCAAAGCCCAGAGGCCTGATCCGGCCCGTGGGGTTCCCCCTTGAAATAGCGAAGGACTGGGCCGCGGTGCCTCTACTAGCAAAAATGCAGTGCTCCCGAGCTCCATTTTTGCTGGCAGAGGATTGCAGGAGGCTGTCCCAGCCGAAAACGGAGCTCCTCCATTTTCTCTGACAGAGTGCTCGGGCTACAGTGCCCTCGATACGAGTGATGGCAAGCTGGCTACACCCACCCTGGCCACACCCACCCCAGCCCCCGAGGTCAAACACAACCCTTATGCGGCCCTCAATGAAATCGAGTTTGACACCTAAATAAGTCCTTCCATTCCCTACCATTCAGTTAGAACAAAAGAAGCTTCTTGGTTGAGAAGGGAAATGTTTACAAGGAAAAAAATCAAGAAAGTCCAGTGGCCTTTTGAAAAAAACATCTTTGGGACAATTATGCAGTTGGTTACATCATTTTATGAAGGTTCAGCTGTTTTCATTTAAGGGAGTGTTTTTCAACAAGTGAGCCAGTGATCAACATATCTCATGAAGAAGCAATATAACACAGGCAGACAGAAATCTGGGAAGAAGCATTTTAAAGCAGAGGTCTCCAACCTTGGCAACTTTAAACCAGGAGGACTTCAACTCCCAGAATTCCCAGAATTGTACAGGGTCTCCTGCTTGGGCAGTGGATTGGAATAGATGACCTACAAGGTCCCTTCCAACTTTGTTATACTGTTTGATTAAATTATATAATGTTGTTAAATTTACTGTATGATGATGGAACAATACCATTCGGGTCAAAATAATAGCTAAGTGGCTGGTTGGTGATTGTCTTTTTATTGTATGACAGAATAAGCTTTTTGAACCTTTGGTATGTGATATATTGGTTGTGGCTCTAATTTTGGTTCAACTAATGGAGCTGTTTTGTAGGTTTTTGATTTTAATTTCTTGTTCACTGATGAATATTATAGTAGCACATTATTCATCATGTGGTCCCTGATACTAAAAGGAACAATTATAATAGAAGCAGATAATAGGGCTAAGAAATGATACCCTCTAAATGTAGATGCCTGGAGCCACCTCTGTGTGAGTTGGGCAGCCATATAAATTTATTTAATGATAAATGAGTGAATCGATGTATTCAAAATTAATTGCCCTGATTGCTTATAGCTCCTGCTCAACAGTCTTAAAGCGATAAAGAACACAGGTTAGTGTAACTCTCAGCCCTGGGGAACAATCCTGAACCAGGTTCAGGCAACTAGCCCTTACTTGAAGTCAGAGAAAAAATGTGGGTGGGAATTTGAAGATTTGATTGAAATGATATCCCCAATCAAGCTGCTTTTGAGTCAGTTTAACAGTTGGGTGCAGATGTAATTTTTCCCCAGATTGATTCAAAAATTCAGTTTGAGTCAATTGAATGATTTAAGTGATTTGCACATCCATAGTTAATAATTAATCTGTTCTCTGAAATATATGACTATAAATATTAATTGTATTAACATATTGATGAAGCTGTATTAACCTTGCTCTGAAGTTTTTTTCATGATGATTCCAGAGTTTTATGCAGATAGTGTGTGGCTGTTCGGTTATGGAACATATTTGAAGCCAACTTAAGTCTTGCAGAAATTGCTGGCACACAATTTAATAAATAATATAGCATTATTAATAATAATAATAGGGTATGAAAAGGGATGGATGAAAGCAATTAGACTGGGCTCAAATGCTAAAGTCAGGATGGGTGAATTTGTCATTTTCAATCTTTCAATTTTCTGTTTATAAATTTTCTTTCTTTTCTAGTTTCCATGTTTTTGAAAATTTTCACTAACACTCAACATATTACATATACTTTCCTCCAATATGCAGTCTTCCCTATTATATTTGGCACTCATGCACAACTGAAAAAGAATTGAATCTTGACTGTGGATGATAGTAACGAGCTCGGATCATTTTGCATTCAAATGCACACAAACATTCCCCCTCGTCTCTGTGATGAAAAGGCAAGCGTTCTGTTCTAGATCTAGTTATGCTGTCTGAAAAATGCCAACAGAGAGAGCGGAGAGGGGAAACGTATCAGCTTTTGAGCCGTGGTGGCGCAGTGGTTAAAATGCAGGACTGCAGGCTAACTGCCCACTTCAGGATTTCGATTCTGACAGGCTCAAGGTTGACTCAGGTTTCCGCCCTTCTGAGGTCAGTAAAATAAAGACCCAGATGGTTGGGGACAATATGCTGACTCTATAAGCTGCTCAGAGAGGTCTGTAAAGCACTGTGAAGCGATATATAAGTCTAAGTGCTTATTGCTATTTTATGCCTTCCACCACCTATGACTGAGCCTCTGTCTTCTAAGGCAAAGCTGGCTGAGGAATTCTGGGAGTTGAAGTCCACAAATCTTAAAGTTGCCAAGGTTGGAGACCCCTGTTCTAAGGTGTCTAAATATGAGGTCATATAGAGATCCCAAATCTCTCTCTCTCTCTCTCTCTCTCTCTCCCCCCAGAGGATCTGTGAAGTCAATTCATTTGTAGTTTGCTGTCCTAAAATTGTCTGAAATGCTCTAGATTTCCAAGCGATTTAATGAAAACTCTAAACTGAAATCCCACCCCATTTTTTAATTGCTCCTTATCGTATCTTGGATGGCAGATATCACACGTTGAGGAAGATCAGTACACACAATGGGTTCAGCCATAAGAGGGTCAGTTTGGCTTTTGTGTGTTATCTGAACCCAGCCATTCCTGATTAAATAGAGCAAATAAATTGTGACTCAACTCAGTGTGTGAATTGGAACTGTGTCTGGGATTCACCCCTAGTACTAAGGGATATGGATAGTCCTCGACTTACAACAGTTCATTTAGTGACCACGCAAAGTTACAATGGCACTGGAAAAAGTGATTTATGACCCTTTTTTACACTTACGACCATTGCAGCCATCCCCATGGTCATGTGATCAAAATTCAGATGCGTGGCAACTGTTTCATACTTATGACCATGGCTATGCCCAGGGGTCACGTGATTTTGTGAACTTCCGACAAGCAAAGTCAACGGAGAAGCCAGATTCACTTAACAACCGGGTTACTAACTTAACAACTGCAGTGATTCACTCAACTGTGGCAAGAAAGATGGTAAAATGGGGCAAAATTCACTTAGCAACAGAAATTTTCTTGGCTCAGTTGTGGTTGTAAGTTGAGGTGTACTTGTACTCAGAAAGGTTGATCTAAATTTGGTCTAGGATGCTTCTCTGGGTGACTGAGGTTTTTAAAATCCGTGCCATGCAGCACATACCTCTCCGTCTTCAAATCCTCAGTAGCGTGCATGGAATTGGGAGCAGGTTTGCTTATTAAGCCCTCTAAAGTTTCGGACATGTGGAATTAATACCTTGCAATTGAAATCCTCTCGGGTTCCCCCCCCACCCACCCACCCCGTTCTTTCTGCAAGTCGAGAAAATGCTGCTTAATGATTTTTTTGGTGAGGCTCGAATTTTCCTCGCCTTCTCTCAGTGTGCCTTCTGTCCTTCTTTTGCGCAGGCCAGACATTGCGGTGCACTCAAGCTTTGGTGCCTGAGGTTCCCTTCTCTTCCTCCAAAGTTAATGGTCTGTCATTTCTTTTTACTAGAAAATGAAAAGTCCAACGCTTCCTCCTTTGCCAGACCTAAGCATAATTTCTTTCACACATGGAGCATTTGGTATTAGGTTGTATTTTTCCCTCTCGGTGCACAGTATTACATCCTGTCTGCTTTGGTCTCTTGTCCTCGTAGACTCTCCCCCCGCCTCGCCTGGACATAACACTGCACAAAAGATTTCACAGTGAGGGCTTCTTTTTTTTCACAAACCTTTCCACAGTGCCCCGCTGTATTAAAGCACTTTGCAATGATGGTTAAGAAGTAAAAGGTAATAAAGATTTCCCTGTCCAGTCACGTCCAATTTAGGGCACATCTCCATTTCCTGGCCAGTTGAGCCAAGAAGGCAATTTCCATAATCCTGTGACCAGCATGACTATACTCCAAAGGCGCACGCAAGGCTATTACTTTCCCACTGAAGTGGTACCTATTAATCTACTCGCATTTGCTTGCTTTTGAACTGCTAGGTGAGCAGGAGATGGAGCAAAGAATGGGAGCTCGCCCCATTGTGTGGAGGTCTGGTCTCGCACCTGGGCTGTTAGCTCTCCAGTTGACAAGCTCAGTGTCTTTAACAGCAAGAAGTGGAATGCAGAATTTAAGAAATGTCAGAGGAACCCCTTTCATTCCAACGAGGAGGAGACCTGGATATTGACTATGTCCAAACAGCTGTGTTGTTGATTGAAGAACGTCTACTTTTCCAGGTATCTAGAAAAAGTGGCTTTTTATATGGCAAAAGGACTTGTGGTGGAATCTGGCACTGAGTTATGACAGGGGGAATAAAGAGAAACATCAGCCTTGAATCACTGCTATGCCGAAAGTGGCCCAGAAGGGATCCTCCCTAATTTCTTTTCAGCATTTATTAGACAGGTATGCACAGCATGCTTTAGTCAGGCAAGATTTGTCCATGGGCAAACATGCAATAAAGAAACTGCTCTGAGCTTTTATAGGTTTTGTTCTTGGTTACCTCATGCCTGATAGCATTGCATAAAGTGTAGAGCCACTTGGTGGGTGGATATCATAGAGAGAAGAGGGTAGGGTTGCTAGACTATACTTCCTCTGCCATTACCCACAAAGGCTGGGAGTAGCAGATCAGAATGTCTGAGTGGTTATAGCCTCCTTGACTACTGTGCTGTCATATCTTACATGTGCTGAGGATCAATATGATAAAAACTGAGAGCATAGCAGTACTGTCTCACTTTTTCTCTCAGGTTACGCAATAGAGGCTTTTCAAACTATGTAATCCATTCATTAAAAAAGGGGAAAGCCCAAATCTTAAATCAAGAAGCAAAGCTTCAGTGATTAAAAACTTCCTTCCTTCCTTCCTTCCTTCCTTCCTTCCTTCCTTCCTTCCTTCCTTCCTTCCTCACCCATCTCCTCCCTCCCTCTTTACTTATGTCTCCCTTACATAACGGGCTTTCCACCTTCATCTTCTCAATGCAGTTGTTAGTGGCAGCTGAATATTTACATTCTCTACATTTCTCCTCTGAGAATCTCTTGGCATGAGCAAATTCCTATTGGTATTGTATGGTGGGATAGTCGATCATGTTCCTGGCACTTACCTGGCTGCCCATCTCAAGTGCATGACTGGACAGCTTACAATGTTAAACACACACATACACACACCCAGAGGTGGTATTCAGCAGGTTCTGACCAGTTCTGGAGAACTGGTAGCAGAAATTTTGAGTAGTTCAGAGAACTGGCAAACACCACCTCTGACTGGAGATTTTACAGTATCCTTCCCCTGCCATGCCCACCAAGCCATGCCCACAGAACTGGTAGTAAAAATTTTTGCATCCCACCACTGCACACACCAGTGCTAAAATAAAACAAGAAATAAAACACACAGCAGCCAGACATAATTAAAAAAGGCTTTAATATACCAAGAAACTTTGCTATGTGCCTTGAGGTGTGCGTACCAAGCCAAAAACCATAATGATTTGTAAACCATGTTTAATGGCAGTGTGTATTTTGCAAACCCAGCCAGTTTTTGCTTTTGCAGAAAACGGCGATTAAGCAAGGTGATTCTTTATGAACCAGACCCTTATCCTTCTTAGCTGCTATAACCATAACCTTATGACTTATCTGATCATCCAATTTGTTTGTTCATTTTTTTTCTGCTTCAGTTCGCAGTTTGAGAAATGGCATTTAAAAAAAAAAAAGCACAGAATAAATTCCAAAGTAGAAAAGTTTTTTTCTGACAAAGGTAGAAAATAACACACTTCACCCAAAGATGATATAAGGTGCTTGATAAAGCCCTACATGGCAGAGGACCTGGTTAATTGAGGGGGCCCTGTCTTGCATGGTATCTGCCTGGCCAATTTTTCCTGCAGGATTGGTACACTCCTGGTTCCTTCAGTTAAACAATGTCATCTCTCAGGACCCAGAAACCTTCCCTGTAGGAAAATCTGCCCTCTGGAACAATGTTCCCCCTAAGATCCAGATGCCCCTCACTCTGCGGTTGTATAGAACAGGGGTCTCCAACCTTGGCAACTTTAAGACTTGTGGACTGCAACTCCCAGAATTCCTCATTCCTACCCCCCTATTTGAAATTATCCATTCAGGAATACCATGTAGTTTATACACATGTAAAATAAACAGTTTAGCCAAAGTTTTTGCAGAGGAAATCTTTGCACAGGGTACAAAGTGTACCTGTTTGGAAAATAGGTCAGTAACCACTCAAATGATTGTATCTCCCCCACTCTCAGGTAATTCCACAATGAAATCCATGGAAATTTCCTTCTATGGGGCACTTGGCCTAGCCACATTCTGTAGTAAACCCTGAGGTTTACCAGGAGGTTATTTGGCCAAAGCACATACAGGACAACTAGTGATATAAGTTTATATGTCCCTTTTTAAAGATGGCCACCAAAACTTCCATTTAACAAGTTTTCACGAACCCAAAATGCTCGGCAACTTTTGAATCGGCATATTTTAGGATGGCTCCTCTAAGGCTAACAGGGACATATAACTTCACCCCCATCCATGCCAGGCCATCACAAATAGTACAATCATTTGAGTGGGATAAAAACCAATCTTCCAATTTTAAAGCTTCTTTTAACCGTTCAGTTAAATCATTTGAAATGTTAACATTTCCCTTCCCCTGGGCTCTGGTGACCACTGGGACAGCCAGTTGCTTAATAGGAACAATAGGACAGATCACTTCAGGTCAGACGCTATTATATTATGGCAATCTAGATAAAGCGTCGGCCATAATTTTTTCCCCCTGGCAAGTATTTTAAGGAAAAATTAAACCGCTTAAACTATTGCGCCCAACGAATTTGCTTGGGAGGCAGCTTTTGTGAGGTTTTTAAAGTCTCTAGTTTTTTGTGACCCGTCCACACCTCAAAGGGGTGTTTTTCCCCTTCAAGGAAATGTCTTCAAGTTAATAATGCCCATTGGACAGCAAACACTTCCTTCTCCCAAATAGCCCATTTCCATTCAGTCTCAGTTTTCGGGAGGTGTAAGCACAAGGTTGTAAAGTCCCATCCGCATTTGATTGAAGCAGGACTGCTCCCACCGCAACATCACTTGCCTGGATTACCAAAGGAGCATCCATATCTGGGTGTTTAAGAACAGGCTTGGCTGCAAAAAGTCATTTCAGTTTCTCAAAAGCCACTTGGCATTCCATGGACCACCCCAAAGGTTGATTGGGCTTTGCTTTCAGTTCCCCTTTAGTCTTTAGGAGGTTTGTAATGTAATCTTTGCAAAAGCCAGGATAAATGGATGTTAGAAATTAGCAAAATCTAGAAAATTTTGCAGTTGTTTTCTGGTGCATGGGGGAGCCTTTTCTAAAATGGCTCAGACCTGGGTCCATTTCTATTCCTTCATGTGAGATGTGATACCCCAGATAGTCAATTTTCCCTTGTTGAAATTCACGCTTTGCATACAGTTCAGCCGCCTGGAGTTTTTTCAAGACTGACTGCACCAACTTTACATGCTTGTCCATGATTTCTGAATAGATAAGAATATTGTCGAGGTAAACCAACACCTCCCTGTACAGGGGCACCTCATTTATCAGTTGCATGAATACAGCAGGGGCTCCTTGCAGGCCAAACGGAGTATGTTGAATTGAAAACAACCTAAAGGGCAATTATATGCAGTCTTCTATTCATCCCCTTCCTTAATTCGGACTCGATAGAAAGCTTCTCTCAAATCAAGCTTAGTCAAAATCTTTCCCTTGGCAAAGTGAGCTAACATGTCCTTCATTAAGGGGAGTGGGTAAACGTTTTCCATGCAAATGGTGTTCAGATTTTTGTAATCCACGTATAAGCAAAAAGGAGCCATCTTTTTTTTCTCGGAACAACACTGAGGCTTCCACTCAGGGCCTGGCAGGCTGGATGAAACCCCGTTTTAGGTTTTTAATCAATAAAAGAATGCAATTCCTCCAGCTCTCGTGGTGTCATCATTGGCTTTGTGAGCTTCACTCCAGGAAGGATCTCTATGCTACAATCTGTGGGGCGATGAGGACATCCAAAGCCTTCTCGCTTAAAAACCTCCCTGAGGTCCCAGTGTGTTTTCAGAATTTTCTCCTCTCCTGCAATGTGTTCACTTGCCACCGATGCCCACTCCTTGGAGTCCTGGGGCCTTACTAGCGTTTTCCCCCCTTCTGTGGTTGGGTGGAGTGTATGTGCAGCAGACCCTTCCTCCAGTCCCACCTGAGGGTTCCATTTCTGGAGCCAGGGTAATCCGAGTAAGAGGGGGTGCTCCATCCATGGGGCCACAATAAAGCGCAAAGTCTCTCATTTCCATTAGCTCTGTTACAAAATGAGCCGGGCCTTCCCCAGCCACTGATCCATCTAGTTATCAAAATGCTACGGGAGTTTTCAAAGTTCTTAGTCTCAACCCCAGTTTATCCATGACCTCTAGGCTAATTACGCATCTAGTATACCCAGAGTCCAGCAGAGCCAACATCTTCCCCTGAGTGCTGGATAAAGGCACCCTTAATTCCACTGGGATGGTCATGGGGTCCACTTGTTGACTTACCAGAGGGTCATCATCAGAATCAGACTCACTCTTGCCTGAAGGGGTCAAGTTCGCAACCCCTGCTTTCCTGGAGGAGTGAACTCAATGACTTCCATGGCCTTTGGGGCCCTTTCATGCGGCTTGGCTGGGTTTTTTTTTGACTTTCTTCACTCTGGCCAAGGTTCCTTTGACATCCAGTTTGGTGCATCAATCTGCAGCTCGGTGACCCTCCTTCCCGCATCAGAAGCATGCTGTGGATTTGGGTTTCACAGCTGATCCACTCTTTTGAACTTTAGGCATCTCTTGGGGAGTGGTAGGTGGCAGCTTACTCCAGCTGGGGCCACTCCTGTGTCTGTTTCTGGTCACATCAATTTCCACATCAGCTACCAACACATATCATCGCTGAAGATCTCTAGGATATCTTCTGGAGATACAGCTTTGGTAGATGTCATCATTTAGCCCCTCTTTGAAAGCTTCCATCAGGGCTCTTGGGACCACCCTTGTATGTGGCATGCCAACTCTCAAAATTCCTGGGTAATATTCAGCTACTGACTTTTGCCCCGGTTTATGGTTTTCATCCTAATTCTTGCCTTACGTTCAGCAAGGGAATCTTCAAACTGAGTGCGTAAGGCTGCCATAAACATGTCATAATCCCTTAGCTGAGGGGCATCGTCGTTGTGAAGGGTGACCATCCATTGGGCTGCAGTCCCTTCTAGGGCTTCAGTGACACACCTCACTTTGGCTGCTTCTGAGGCAAAGTCATCCCCATATTCCTCCATAGGATTCCAGACTTGGGCTAAGAAGAATCCCAATTCCTTGGAAACTCCTCCGTATTCTACTTCCAGTGGAGGGCCTTTTGGAAATCGGTGCCTCCGTGGTGCTACCCCCCCCCCCCCACACACACCAGGGGGGCCTGGGGCTACTGCAGCCGCTGGCATTCCTGCTGCCTGGGCTGGCCCCAGCTGGGCCATGGGAAGCACTCCTGGGGCTGCAAAGGCTTCTGGCCCCCTTCTCTCTTCCCTAGCCACTTTGCATGCAGGCAATGCATGCCTTCCCTTAGCTCTCCGACTCTCAAGAGCTTCATTCAATAAATGCAGAGCTTGGGTCAGCAGAAGGTCTTCTCTGTCTTCCTCCTGCCAGGCAGTTTCTCCCCAAACGGCATCTGGCATCCGTCACTCCAGAGGGAAGCTCCTCTGGTATTTCCATCCGTCCTACTCCCAAAAACCATTCGGGATGAACCATTGGTTTCTCTTCAATCTGCAACTCAGACAGCAGCTCAGCTTCCCCTTGACTGCAAAGAAGCCGTGAAGGGGTTGATCCAACAGCTCCCATATCTTCTTGATCGCTGCCTCGGTTAGACATTATTTTTTCAGCCTCCACGGCAGAGGTTAATCTCCGGGTGGGATGGTAAAATAAAGAACTTGCTTAATGTCAGCTGTGCCTCCATTCAAAATCCAAGAAAGAAAATCTTAGACTCCATTAAAATAGAGAAAAGTACTTTTACTGGATTAGAAGTGATAGCAACAAAAGGAAAGCAAGTGGAAATTATATATTGAAAGTTATCCCAAGTTCCCTCTCTCAGTAGTTCAAACTGGGCATCCAATCTGAGGTGTGTATAATGTCATGTTGAGTACATCTTCATGTAGTGTCTCACACATCTGCTATGCCAAGAAGGTTGACCTTGGCCTAGAAAAGATAAGGGTATGCAGTTGTGCAGGAAACAAGAAAGCGTCCCATCTTTTTCAGTTCACACAACTTCTCCCTCCAGCACCCCCACCCCCAAAAAAAACACCGAATTACCCCTCTCCCTGTTTCCATGGCAGCTGGCAAGAGTCAAGTAGCAAAAGATGTCAGGAAAAGGAATTCTTGGTGTTGAAGTCCACAACTCTTAAAGTTGGCGAGGTTGGAGATACCTGGTGTAGAAGAGCTGTGAAGACCAGGCTCTTCACCAGGTCTTTGGTGATGGAGAGTGAGAAACCTCACTTCATCACACTTGCCACTTTTTTTCCTTTACTTTTTATGTTTTATGGTACTTTGTATGTTTGTGGTGAGCTACCCAGAATCACTGCAAGCCAGGAGGAGGCATACAAGTTTAATATATTTATAATATGAATAAAATGGCAGCAGTTTTACGGGTGAGGACACCAGACCTTCCTAATCTTTGGTTAGAAAGATGGTTATCCATGTGTTGTTTTTCACCGTGAAGGTGAAGGACAGCTCTGACAGCTGAGTCCCCAATAGATTTACTTTAATAGCTGGTAGATGCCTTCCATTTTAAATAAATGGAAGTGGAAAGTTATGAAAAAGGGAGGTAGTCTGAAGTCTTGATTTGTTCAAAGAACTGGAATGCACTAAACACATGGGAAGATATTTCTGTCCTTTACTTCCTGACTTTAACAAACTTCCAACTAGGGTGGTCTGTGGGAAAGTGAGGGGGAGTAGAGGAGGACAAGCCACCCACTATTGCTTTAGCATAGGAATCTGTGTTTATTTGGGCACCTTCTGCAACTTTCAAGTGTTTCTTCTGAGGGCATTCTGTGACTTGGAAACTTTAAAAAGAGAGAGGTCATCTGGAGAGGAAGGAATGGAGAAGGTGATAGATGGAGCTTGAAATATTGTTGAAACAGCTTTCGTGTGTCTTCCCTATAATCATGGCCAACGTTCAATCAAGTTTCAGGGATAAATCCTCAAGGAAGAGGAATAGGCAGGTTTTGGAACACCTACCATATTTCAGGCAGAGAATCTGCTCCCATTTGCTTTAGAAAGTGTTGAGTAGTAAAGTACTCCTCATGGACAGTTCTCAGGAAGGGCAGTGAGAACAATTAATCAATGGAACAGCTTGCCTTCTGGAGTTGTGAGGTCTCCATCGCTGGAGGTTTTCAAGAAAAGATTGGACAGCCTTTGTATGAAATGGCATGAAGACTTCTGCCTTGGGCAGAGGACTGGCTTGAAAGACCACCAAGATCTCTTCCAGCTGTATGATTCTATCTTTCTATGATCTGTCTTCAAAAGCGACTGCTTGGGTCTCAGTCTGAGGTTGAGGGCATCATTTGGAGAACTTGAGTCCATTGTCTTGCCAATGACTTTATCAGATTTCAGAGATTTGGAAAGTTCTTCAAATTCCTCAGATATTTCATATAATCCAGTAAATGTATTAATAACAGCAATTAGATTTCTTTGGAGGACAATATTGGCTATAGCATATGTAAACACGCTGTTATTTGATTTCTCAGTGAGACTTGGAAATTTCTTGATTTAGGCAAGGCTGGGTGGAGAATTGAATTTGACTAAATTTGACTGAACCAGCAGCATGGAAAGTGATGTGGGTTCAAAATGGGGGAAATCCCAAATATTCTAACCCTTGAGGCATCCTTCCTCCACTCAGATATAGTTAGGGTGTCATTGCTTCTGTTTGGCTTCTGAGTGAACTTTTTCAGGTTTCTATCATAACACCAAACCACTTGGCCTAGCAATCACCATAATCATGTCTTTGTTGCCTTTTCCTTTGTTCTCCTCATTCTCCTTCTCTTCATTAACTTTTTTGGTCTTCTTCTGTATAATGTTGTCTTCACCTTATCCCTAGCTCACAAATGAGATTGGCCTATAATTCCTTTCTTGTACCAGTGTTAAAACACTATGTTTTCTTTTTCCTGACTTCATCCAAGGGCATGGATGTGTTTAAATCTGTTAGGCGGTCACCTATTACTGTGGAAGGAAGTCTAGGGACTGGAGTGGCTGAGAACAGAGGAAAGAGAAGCAGATTTGGGATCAACAATGGGGTCAAAAAATGTCAGGCCAGACTGTTCTCTGCTGACTCCAGGATGGGTGGAGAGCACTTCAGCTCAACAATGGGAAGTGCCTTTAGATTTTTTTAAAAAATATGGTTCCTTCGACCTGTAAAGATGGGTTCCTGCATATACTTTTCCTTTATCAAGGATGTTTTCCTTCCAGCCTCTCACCTCTGTACCTGGCAGTAGCAGGTGCTTCACACACATTCTCCACACGCAAAGCTGCCCTTACAACTTAATGTCTTGATTTTCTGGAGGACCTCTAAATGGATCTATGGATACAAACAAAAATGTTGGAGGTTAACCAAAATCACTTTGAGTCAATGGTAACTGAAGATTTTCCCTTCCACTTTGTAGAGTTGGGACTTTGGGAAGGGCATAAGCTGAGGAATTCTTCCAGTTTTGAAAACTCTGAATATATCCAAGACTATAATGGAAAAATCTCTTGTTGAGGTCTACATAGAAGTTGGTTTCTTGATCTTGTCTAGCTTTGTGGGCCATGACACAATTATTCCCAAGCTATTTTAAGATGTTTGTGACACTGGGCATTGTTTGAATGACATTATGGGGGATGGAAGGCAGGAAAGGTAAGCAGTTGGGAGCAGGGTGAAATAAGATTTCCCATCAATGAAAAAAGGATTGAAAAGACCAGCATTGCTGCAATTTCAGAGGCAAACTGACTGAGTCACAATAAATTGACTCTTTTCCAGAACACAGCCAACATTGTGAAATGAACAGGTCCCTGGGCATCTATGGGAGTGTGTGTGTCAAAATTGCAAGACAGAATCACAATGGAACCCCTTCTCCTTTGGTTGTCAAGGAGCTTTGATCACAATGCTGTGCTGGTGGAGGAGGAGGAGGAGGAGGAGGAGGAGGAGGGATAGACAATTGAGGTTTCCCATCTTCTAGCCTGCATGAAGAATAAATAGCCCCTGAAATCTAAAGGACGTTAGGTTGGAGTCTGTTAGAATAGATGTCCGTTTAATTCAATGTGCTTTGTCAACAATGACTTACAACATATTTTACTGGCTGGACCTTTGTTCTTCCTGGCAAGGCTGACCATATTTAAGCAAGAGTGGTTCCCAATACATACAATATATCATAGAACATGGCAAATATTCAGTAATTACTTTCAGTCTGGCTTCTGTGAGGGCTAAATGTCTACAAATATTGCAAATAAGCTGATTTGCTTTTAAAAAGGAGGGAAGTCAGTAACCCAAAAGCCTTTTTCTTTATTTTCCTTTTTAATTTTATTTTTCTACTTTTAGGGTATTTCTTATTAAATTTGTTCAGTTTCTCTCTCTTTTCCTTTCATTAACATATGTCTGTAATAATACAATGGAGATCTTAATATAAAGAATCAGTTTAAAATCAAAACCTCTATTATACAACAAATGTTTTGTTGTGAGTCATAGTGATTCTTTTCTCAATGTTAGTTTTGAATGAATAATTTGATATTTGGAATACAGAACAGACATCCTAAACTGTAACTAATGTTGATTGAATGGTTTTCTCCTCTTTCGTATTGTCAATAATCTACCTAAATAATAGAATGTTAATAATCTTTGATATGAAGATTGATATCTGTAATAGAATGTTAAAAACCTTGGATATAAAGAGTGATATCTTTTATATGTGTATAATATGATATAAACATTACTGTATTGAAACAATGCAGTAGATCAAGATTTAAAATAATATAATTTTAAAAAGGGTGGAAGAGGCTGACCACAGCCTCCTTTGATGGCTTTGCAATACAATTGTTTTATCCCCTAGGACTTTTTGGGGGAGTAATTTAATTTGACTTTTGCTTTTGTTGCCTGCTGTGTTTTAATTGTTTCATGTGTTTATTGGAATTGTATTGCCCTGTGTTATGTCGGGCTCTGTGGAGAGCTGTTTAGTGAAGCCGAGGTCACTAAAAAAAATCATATAAAATGAAATGCCACTGGCTGTCTCACAGGAATTAAAGTCAACAGTAACTAAGCAAAAGACAAAGTTCTTTTTTTAAAAAAAAGAACAAAAGAGAAGAGAAAGGACAACCGTTGCAAGTGGCAATTGAATTTATAAAAGTTTATTTTTAAAAACAAGCACAAGAAACTGTTTAGGCGGCGTTTGCTCACTCCAACCTAATCCTGTCCAACTTTTTGAATGTTCAGGGGTTGTAAATTATACAGGGTTTGATTAAGCACTTGAAAATGAAAAATCAGCAGGGTTTTGCCCTTAGAGGACCCTAGATGGTGGTTCGGTTCAAAAAGAGTTTGCCAAAGCATCTCTTTTTTTTAAAAAAAAAGATCTTGCTGAACTTGGTAAATAGTTCTGCACCTTGTTTATAATTGTGGTCCTGGAGGAGAAAGAGGGCTTCGAAAACATTTTCTTAGAAGTGGGTGTGGGTGGCGATGGCAGAATTTGGAGGGAAAGGAATTGTGCTTTTGGTCTAAAAGCAATGTTGGTTGTTGTTGCTTCTCGGGAAAGCTGTTGCTTCTGAGAACTGAAGAAACTTCTTGGATGAGAAGCAGAACGTCTTCAAGGAAAAACCAAGAAAGTCCAATTGCCTTTTGAGAAAGCACCTTTGGGACAATCTTGATGGATGGCTAAACACAAATCCCATTAATTCTTTCCCTTTTATCATGCAGGGACATTGTCTACAAACATTGCCGCTGTCTACCCTTCTTATATTCCAACGAAACCACACGCTTCCCAAGTTGGCAGCTAACTTACATTTTGCTAATTAGCTCACTTTGAATTAATTTCAGAAGTAGGTTGCAGTTTGCCTTAGTCATTTATTCCTGTCCCCATGGCTTTCCAGATTTCTCAAACATCTCCAGATTCCCATGGTTGGAGCTGATGGATCATTAAGAAGCCTGCTTATTTCATTTCCTATCAGGCTCCAAAAACTAAGAAAAAAGACACATTGTGATTCTTCTATGCAGATTTCTTTATTGTTCCTCACCTATCGATAGAAATCTTGTCAATCTAAAGTAGATTACTTAACCTCATCCAACGTATACTCTGGGAACTATTAGGGAGGATCTGTCTTCACCTTCTTTCTTTCACAAAAAGTATCTGAAGTGAGTTGTCTCTTGTTCTTCTGGAAAGCAGCCCCTCCCTCCTGGGAATCCATTACATTTGCCCTGGTCTGAGTTTGAAAATCTTTTGTCCTTTAGGGATTGTTAGACTATAATTCCATTCACCCCTGAGCATTGCTTGAGCCTGGTAACATCTGGAAGACCACAAGTTCTCCATCTCCCACATATGTGCTAGACATTCCCGACTCTAGGGGCTGGTGCCCATCTCCGGTTCAAAGCCAAAGAGCCAGTGCTGTCCAAAGACGTCTCCATAATCATGTGACCAGCATGACTAAATGCCGAAGGTGCATGGAACGCTGTTAACTTCCCACCAAAGTAGTCCCTGTTTTGGGGACAAGTAACAGGAGCTCACTCCGTGATGTGGCACTAGGGATTTGAACCACCAAACTGCTGATCTTTCTGATCGACAAGCACAGCGTCTTAGCCGCTGAGCCACCGTGTCCCTCCTTACTCCCACTTAAAAAAAAATCCATCTTTGCAGGAGCATTCTGTGTCCCGCTTATTTTTATTAAAAATCCTGGTAACGCAGGACTTTCCATTGTAAGGATGGGTGGCTGTTCCCCACGATACCACTTAATTGACTTTTGAGTTAGCTCCCTCCTGCATTCCCCCTTTCCCCCATTCAACTTTCCTCACCCAGAAATAAATAAATAAATAAATAAATATAAAAAGGTTCTTGCAGGAACTGTATGTTATGATGACACGGAGATGGCCTCTTCGCTTTGCTGTGTTTATCAGCACTCAGGAACTGCTGCCCAAAGCAGACGTGGAAGGAAGAGGAAATGGTTGCAAACTCACACATCCTTGTGGGAAAAATTGTGGGATCGAAAGAAGGGGCCCTAATTCTAAACGCATGCTTGGAAGCATTGCTGCCCTTTTGGCGCGTGGCCATTTCATTTCCCTGAGCTCCCCAAGGTTGACCCCAAGGGCTATAGGTTGACCTGGGGGGCAGAGGAAGTCCAACTTTCTGGGCTGACAATTGTTCCCCAGGGTTGGCACTCGGAGAGCCGCACATGGCCTTTTTCTAGTGCCTTTCCTTCCTGGCAGGTTGGCACGTGGGTGGGGGTGGCAAGGGAAGGGAGGGAGCCTCCAAGCATCTGACAGACAAGGGGCCCTTTGTAAGCGGGGCTGATGAATCGCCTCAGTGCTGTGGTTTCCTTCTCTGGGATGATCCAATCTGTTATTCCACCAAAACAGCTTCTTTTAAAAAGCTCCCTGAGGATGGCTGCGGCTGAAGGTCTTGAGATGTTTTGTCTTGGTTTCAGATTAGCCAACTGACTTGGAATTTTGCTACCCGCTTTCATGTCTGGACAAATTATTGAAATTGTATGGAGAGAGTGGGACTGGGGAGGAAATCACTGTGCCTCCACCTTCCCTGCTTGCAGCTTTGGTGGGAGCAGAAGGCTCTTGTGCAGAGAAGATCAAGCTCATTGCAAGGGTCTGGGATTCCCTGGGTGGTCAGTGCCATTTCCTAATAAAAACCAGATTTCCAAAACTGCCCTGATGTCTCTGATGGAGCTATTTGCAAATATTTCAGGCCCTGAAAATCCAAATCTTGCAAAATTCTATCATCTTGATTTGAGCATTTTCATTCCGGGAGGGCCCCAAAATGCCACAACATCGGATTTCATTTTTATTTTGACAATTGGGAGTTGATGGTCTGCTCTTTTCATCAGTCATGTCGCAATCTCTTCTCTAGGGTCCATTAGAGAAGATGTTGCTACCTACCACACAAGGAAACAATTATTCCAGGGTGCAACAGGACACTTGAAGAGTGTCCAAGATTGTCTCTCTCCGGAATCTCAATAATTTTTATGGCAGCCAAAGCTGGGTTTTATCATCACGTTACCCAGAAGTGTAAAACAGAGCAAATTCCTTAAGGAAGGCCCAAGAGGTGATCCATCAAAATAATTCTCTTCTATTGTGGTCTGCCAGATGCTTGGCAATCTTTTCCCTTTTTGCTTTCCCTGAGCAGCAGTAAAACAAAGGAAATTGCTTTGTTAATGAGAAATGAGTGCAGGTCAACGATAGAACACCTGCTTTTTAGACAGAAGATCTCAAGTTCAAGTTTTGTCATGGTTAAGAGAGCTGAGGACAATGTTTGTAGGTTTTTTACTTTCTCTTGAGTTGCAGCTTTTAACTGCTTCATTCCTGCCTGGAAATTAAACGGGCTTAAAGAATCTCTTTCCTGGTTTCAGCATGTCCTCCACCTTGGCCATAATGAGTTCTATCCAAATTAGGTCCCAAATGTGCTTTTTTTAAAAAAAAAAAACTTTGAGGCAACTGGACTTTCTGGTTTTTCTTTGAAGACATTTTGCTTCTCGTCCAAGAAGCTTCTTCAGCTCTGACTGAATGGTGGGAAATGGAAGGGTTTAGACTCCTTGCAGACAGCTGGTCATTTGCATCCTTGTAGCGAGTCATTGAGGCCTGCATCTCAAACTGAAACACGAATGGTTCCTGTAGTCTGCAATTTTTCTGGAAATCTGTTCATACTCCTGTACCATTCAAAGGGTGTTCATCCCAAAGAGCATAGCTACATGTCTAAGTTTTTCTTTGAAGATGTTGCGCTTCTCATCCAAGAAGCTTCTTCAGCTCTGACTGGATGGTGGGGAAATGTCTTCAAAGAAAAACCAGAAGAAAAACTTGAAGAAGAAAAAAAAAACCACCTTTCAGACAGCCATGACTAAGAATCACCATAGATATCAAAATTAGGGTTATGACAATCACAAAGGGTAAATTCCTCAGCAATTTAATCCATCCTTCCCATTGTAGAAGCGCAAACACCATCCTCTTTTCTTTCCACACCTGGCCTTCACTTGGGTCCCTCTTTGACCACCTCCTATCATCATCTCATTGTCAACTCGTAAATCATTCCTATGCCTGTTTCCGAGTTGCCGTAAGAAAGAGGGGGGAAAGGCCTGAGGGAGAGTGGGGCAGATGAAGGCCAGAAGCACATTCCATGCTTATCTTGTGGAGATTGTAGCCTAGGCTAATGGATCTTCTGCCCCCAAAAATCCGTCATTGGAGAGTGTGATTGATGACACCCAGCCCATGAACATTTCATTGGAGAATCTGATTTATGACACACCCAGGGGGGTGGGGGGAAACGGGGTCATAGATGATAGTAAATTATGTGTCTCAGAGTTGGCTTCATATGGGTTAGTGCTGGACAAGTTGCTCCTAATAAATCTTGGATTCTTTTGAAGCTTGGCTCGAGGCTCATGATTTAATTAGGGCAATCATTGGAACCCTGACACTTGTCTGGTGTGTATCTGCAGTAGTGTTTCTCAACCCTGGCAACTTTTAAGAGATGTGAATTTCAACACCTACAATTCTCCAGCCATCATGCCAGCTGGAGGATCCTGGAAGTTGAAATCCACGCTTCATAAGGTTGCTGAGGCTGGAAAACACTGGTAAAAGAAGAAAGACTGGTAAAAAAGAAAGGAAGGAAGGAAAAAGACCACCATTTTATTTATTTTGACCTGTTATTTATTTCCTTCAGTTAAAGAAAGAAACGTCTTGCTATTCCACTAGAGAACTTGTTAAAAAATAAGTAATTAACTAAAAAGTCCTCCTGGACTGGAAGATGTATCTTGGTAACTTTCAAAGTTAGTAATAAAAATGGAGTCATATCTGAATCCTTTCCCTCCTCCTGGTTGTTCTCCAGTTTCCATTTTAATCACAGGTGTTTATGGAATTGGGAATAGTTTAGGTTAATGTTTTTTATTGTTAGTTGTTATGTTTATAGTGTCTAATTGTTAGTGTTTAAAGAACTGGAAAGAGATACCTCCTGTCAGTCCCCCTGGTAAACAAGACAGGAAACACAAGATTAACTAATTCTACCTTATTGTAAGGCCGCATTAACAGAATCTTTCAAGTCTGAAGATACACACTTTTAACTACTTGATCCATTAGGGTCAGTCCCTCCTAAGTTTCTTTCTCTGACTGTTAAGCCACCAGAGACTCCTCCTTCTCTTGTCTGCAATTATTCAAAAATAGTATCCTAATTAGAATTGACAATGAAGATATTGATGTAGTAGATAGTTTATACCTTTTAGTAAAGGAATAAGCAATCATGAAATATAGTGTAGACTAGCATTTCTAGCATAGCCATGGTGGACTTGGAAAAGAGATTGAAATGCCCACAAAGATCAAAATAGTGTACCTCCATGTGAGAGCAGGGGAGGGATTCTACAGGTTTGCACCTATTCGCTGGAACTGGTTAACATTCTAAGCAGTTCGGAGAACCGGTTGTTAGAAGAAATTTCTGGCCTAATCCTGTAAGGAAGGCAGGAAGGAAACATTCTGGTGTTGCTTACAGAAACTGCCTCTCCGTTAACCCTTATTACATTCTTGGCCAGACTAGACTTTCTGTCTCAGGAACATCTCTTGAGTCCCCCCCCCCCCACTTTGCTGGTACTTTGCTTGTGTAGAGTGACCATTCAAAGTTACAATGGCACTGAAAAAGTGATTTATGACCATTTTTCACACTTATGACTGTTGCGGCATCCCCACAGTCATCAGAGGCCAAGCGAGGAGATGCATGCCTCAATGTGAGTAATGTTGAGTTGGCCACGCCCAACCAGTAACATGACCACCAAGCCACATCCACCCAGTCACATGACCACCAAGCCATGCCCACCAACTAAGCCACACCCACAGAACCTGTTGTTAAAAAATTTGAATCCCACCCCCGTGTGAGAGGTACACTTTCATCCCATGGAATCCAAAGTTGGACTTTGAAGAAGCAAGATAAGAAGATCACAGACCCTTTTGAACCTTGATTTTGCAGAGGACTCTTGAAAATAATATAGATGAAAAGAAACCAATGGATCAATGAACAAATTAACCCAAAGTTCTCATTTGTGGCACCAATGATCAGGTTCAAATTATCCTACTTGGGACACATTATGTGAAAACCCAGCTCTCTAGAGAAGGGGTGTTAAACTCGTGGCCCATGGGCCGGATGTGTCATGTGCTGGCCCCATCCCCACTCAGTTTAGCGGAGGAGAGGACAGTCCTGATATGTCACCTGACAATGCCATGACGATGCGATTTTGACACCCCTGATATAGAAAAGCTCTGATGCGGGGAAAAGTGGAAGGAAAAAGAAGAGGACAAGGTGGAAAGATTCAGGTACAGTGTCAGTGGGTGCACTCTTGGAAGACCTGAAGGACCAGGTTAAGGACAGGTAATCATGAAAAAGGTCTGTCTGTGCAGTCTCTAATTGATTGCCTGTCTGTCGGTTGATCCCTGTGTCCATCCATCCATCCATCTTAGACACATTATGTGAAGACCCAGTTCTCTGGAGAAAGCTTTGGTGCTGGGAAAGGTGGAATGAAGGAGAAGGACAATCAACAGCAAGGTGGAAAGATTCAGGTACAGTGTCAGTGGGTGCACTCTTGGAAGACCTGAAGGACCAGGTTCAGATAGGCATGAAAAAGGTCTGTCTATGCAGTCTCCAATTGTTGGCCTATCCATCCATCCATCCTTGATCCATCCATCCATCTTAGACACACTACGTGAAGATCCAGCCCTCTGGAAAAGGCTCTCATGCTAGGAAAGATGGAAGGAAAGAGAAGATGAGGACGATCAGCAGCCAGGTGGATGGACCCAGTTTCAGTAGTATGGAGGCATCCTTGGAAGACCTGAAGGACCAGGCTAGGAACAGATCATCACAGAGAAATCGATCTATGTGGTTCCTAAGTGTTAGCAATGGTTTGCTGACACGTAATCCATCAATGTAACATATAATAACATAACTATAATTCTCCCTTCATTGGCAATGACATACAAGCCCAAAATATTGGGAGTAGCACAGATCAGAATAGCACAGTGTCTGGGCTGGAGACTGTCGACATGCTGGAGAAGTAGGAAAGTGAAGTTGTGGTTGTTTTCAGACTAGTTTTTTTGCCAAAAAAAAGTGCACATGTCCAGACTCTTGTTCCTTTGTTTCTGTTTATTTGATGTAACTTTTTTGGAAAAAAAAGACACCCGTTGTTTTCTACCCAATAATTCTTTGCAGAAAGCTGGGATTATGTTGCCTCTTCCTCCCTGTCCTCACTTCGGCACCTCATTCACTTTCAACATCAGACTATGAAACCGAGTAGAAAGGATTTCAGACTTTTTCTCCGGTCAAATTTAGATCGCCAGATTTTATCAGAGAGCTCGGTTTTAATCTCCTCTTGTCAGTTTCAGCGCCTATTAAACTGCCCCTCCCCACCCCATTTTCTGTCCCATAAAAATAGCAAGCCCTTCCCTTTAGCCGCCTTCCAAAAGCAAAATGAAAATACCACAACTCAGAAAAAAAAATTGCGCTGACTAGCAGAAGAAGTAACAGTTACCCGAAAGCATTTTTAGAAATGGAGTCGGGCATGCAAAGAGCATTGATGGTGGAGAGCAGATAGCATTAAGAGGGCATATCAGAGCACGGACTGTATGTTACATGGGCTATGTGTTACATTGAGATAGTAAACACATACATGTTCTTGTTGTTCAGTTGTGTCTGACTCTTTCTGACCCCGTGGACTCAGCACACCAGCTCCTCATGCCCTCCACTGTCTCCTGCCCAAATTAACCTCCATTGTGTCAATGACCCTACCTAGCCATCTCCTCCTCTGCTGTCCCCTTCTCCTTTTGCCTTCCATCTTTCCCAGCATCAGGGTTTTTTCCAAGGAGTCCTCTCTTCCCATTTGGTGGCCAAAGTATTTGAGATTCAATATCTGTCCTTCAGTCAGATTTGATTTCCTTTAGGATTGACTGGTTTGAAGTCCAAAGGATTCTCGTGAATCTTCTTAAGCACCACAATTAGAAAGCATCAATACCTCGGCGGTCAGCCTTCTTTATAGTCCAACCTTCATAGTCATACATGACTACTGGGAAGAGTATAGCTTTGGCTATATGGATCTTTGTCAACAAGGGATGTGGGCAAGGTCTCTGCTTTTTAATATGCTGTCTAGAAACATGCACATGTGAACCACGTATATTGTACTCTCTTATAGCTGATGTTCTACACACGCATGGGAGGCCCAGTTTGTCTGCAAAATAGCTGTGTTTGCCAAGATGAAAAAAAAAACCTGGAAGGAAGAGAAAGAAACAAAGAGAGAGCGAAAGAGAGAGTGAAAGAAAGAGAAAGAAAGAAAGAAAGAAAGAAAGAAAGAAAGAAAGAAAGAAAGAAAGA
>NW_020769327.1:9659313-9729004 GCF_900518735.1 Pseudonaja textilis
AGAAAGAAAGAAAGAAAGAAAGAAAGAAAGAAAGAAAGAAAGAAAGATTAAGATAATTAAAGGTTAAAGGCTTGGAGACCAAAATGTTTGAAAATGGTTGCATGATTTGGGTTTGACTAGTCTAAAGAAAAGCAGGACTGGGGGACATGATAATAGTATTGTAGTATTTGAGAGGTTGCCAAAAGAGGAGGGGGTCAACAAATTTGTTGACTACTTGATTTCACTTAACAGCAACAGTTATTCACTTAACAATTGTGCCCAAAAGGTCATAAAATGGAGCGAAACATATTTAACAACTGCCTTGCTTAGCAACAAAAATGTTGGACTCGATTGTAAGTCGTGGACTATCCATATTTTATTGATACTCATTTTGGCAATAAAAACTTAGACATGGTGCATAAGGAGCAGCTGGCTGTCTAGAATTATTTACCCCATTGGCTAAAATCTCTATGTAATAAAATATATGATGCAAAATTGAGCTGGAGAGATAATGTGTGTTGAATAAAATGCACTTGTTAACTGTGTTCCAGAGAACATCTTTGTGGGCATAATCCACAGCAGTCCCACTCCTGAGCAATATTTTTTCCTTCTGTGGCATCTTTAATGTTGTAAAAGTGGTGGTTTGTTTTTAAGCCAGCTTTAATGAGGTGATTGTACCATTTTTGCTTCTTTCCCGATACAGCTGAATTTCTCTTTCTTTAGCTAAACATTGCAGTAAGATGGAAATAAGGTGCTGACCCCCTTAAAATCTCTACGTAGGGACCATCATGAGGAAAATAAATATATGTGCATTCCATGTTTCTTCCCTGATTGCAAAAGTGAAGGAAAGGGCATTTGAAAAGAGGAAAAATACCCAATAGAATCACCCAATAACAAAGAGAAGGATTAGAGGTGACGTGATAGCAGCCTCCCAATACTTGGGAGGCTTTGTGGAGAAGACCGGTGAATCCAAAGCAGCTGAAGGCAGGACAGAAAGAAACAGATGGAAGCTTTTCAAGAGGGAGCCAGCCAAGAACTCAGGAGAAATTTCCTGTCAGGGACAAGAATGAACCAGTGGAATGGCTTGCCTCAGGAAGTTGTGGAGGCTCCATCACTGGAGGTTTGAAAGAAGACATTGGACAGGACCTCCTGTTTGATCAGGGGATCGGACTAAAAGACCTCCAAGACTTCCAAATAGACCATCTATTTCCTAGCTCCATTCAAGAGGACATTCTTTTCTATCCGAAAATGTCATCTGTTTTTGTGCCTTCTCATTGGCCATGCCTATTCTGTAGAAAGCCACTTCCATCTTGTTCCCAGAATATACAGAGATATACTCAGGGGTGGGATTCAAATTTTTTAACAACCGGTTCTGTGGGCATGGCTTAGTTGGTGGACGTGGCTTGGTGGTCATGTTATTGGCTGGGCGTGGCCAACTTAATATCACTCACATCGAGGCACACATCTCCTCGCCTGGCCTCTCATGACTGTGGGGATGCTGTAATAGTTGTAAGTGTGAAAAACGGTCATAAGTCACTTTTTTCAGTGCCATTGTAACTTTGAATGGTCACTCCACACAAGCAAAGTACCAGCAAAGGAGGGGGGAAAAACTCCAGAGACGTTCCTGAAATAGGAAGTCTAGTCTTGCCAAGAATGTAATAAGGGTCAACGGAGAGGCAGTTTCTGTAAGCAACACCAGAATGTTTCCTTCCTGCCTTCCTTACAGGACTAGGCCAGGAATTTCTTCTAACAACCGGTTCTCCAAACTGCTTAGAATGTTAACAACTGATTCTAGCAAATAGGTACGAACCTGTAGAATCCCACTCCTGTATATACTATATAGTTGCGCGCTCTCTATCTCTCCCCCACCTCTCTCTCTCACACACAGGATGAAACCATTGGGAAACCATTGGTCAATCTTTCATTTCCCCTCCTTGTAGACAAAATGCTTGTCTGTTACAGCTGGCCACAAACTCTATTGGTTCCTCTCTGTTTCACGTATTGCTCCAGAGCAGGGTTTCTCCACCTCAGCAACTTTAAGATGGGTGGATTTCAAGTCCCAGAACTCTGGAAGCTGAAGTCCACCCATTTGTAAACTTGTCAAGGTTGAAACACTCCGCTGCAGATCCCAACCACACTGGGACCTCCTGTGGCATAATTTAGGAGATGAAAAACATGAAAAACGTCAAAAGAGGTCTTGAAAAAACATCTAGAGAGATCTTTCATTCTCAAATGGATTCTTCTAACAAAATGGTGGAAATAGTGCCTGATCAGCACCAGTAGCCTCCAAACATTTGATCAGTGACAAAAGATAATTTGTTTCCTGACAAAACAGCCCAATTAACATAAATCAACTAATCCTCTAAGAAAGGTTCTGTGGCCATTTTGTCAAAGTGGGCCTTCATTAGGAATTGCTTCGAACATCCACTGTAACAGAAAGAGAGAGTGGGCAGATTTACAGGTAGTCCTTGACTTATGACCACAATTGAGCCCAACATTTTTGTTGCTAAGCAGTACAGTTAAGGGAATTGTGGCCCATTTTACAACCTTTCTTTCCTCAGCTTTTAAGTAAATCGTTGTTAAATTAGTAACACGGTTGTTAAGTGTATCTGGCATCCCCGTTGAATCTGTGGGTCTGAAGGTCGCAAAAGGGGATCACATGACCCCTGGGACATCGCAACCGTCATTAATACATGTCAGTTGCCATGGTCATAAGTGTGAAAAATGATCACGTCCCTTTTTTTCAGTGACATTGTAAGTTGGAACGGTCATTAAATGAATGGCTGGAAGTTGAGAGCTTCCTGTAGACCTAACAGAAAGAAATGGATAAAAGAAGCCATGAAACCAAAACTATGCTGCCAAACCCATGACGAGTTCCCCACTCAGCCATCAGTGCCTTCCTGTGTTCTAAAAGTCAATCCTCCTTTCTCTTCAGTACAGATTTTGTTTTTTGAACGCTCAGCGCCTTCAAGAAAAAAAAAAGAGCTGAAGAAGCTTCTTGGATGAGAAGCGAAACGTCTTCTGAGAAAAACCAGACAGTCCAGTTGAAAAAGCACCTCTCACCTTTCCTTTTTGGTACCCAACACGGGAAACACAGCTCTTATTTTTAAAACTTCTGAACATGGTTCAGCTCTATTTGACTTCCAGGCAGGAAGAACACAGAGCCTGTGTCCAGCCAAAATGGTTGCCAGGAAGCTTTACGCGCAAGGTGTGAGAAAGTGTGATAAAATAAAGACAGCCATCGGTGCTTACGCTTCTCTGCAGCATTCAAGCTTAAAAGGAAAGAGTGCGTGGTTAAATACAAAGGCTTGTTGATTCAAGCCCGCATTTGGCAATTCCCCTGAGTAATGTGAAGGCGTTTCAGAGGCGAATCGATTGGTAATGCTTGGATTCACACTAGCCATGGGGAGAAATCTGTCATTGGCTCATGAAGGCAAACTATTTGAAATGTACGTTTCTGAAGCAACATGTTAGGGACGGTTAGTCCACAGGTCACACGTAGCTCCTCTGATACCGATCTGCCAAAATTCAAGAGGGGAAAAAAAAACCCTGAGTAATTTGGAGCAGCACAATTCCTTCAAGTAGTTTGAAAATGAGGGTGAAAAAGGTGCGGTAGAAGCCTCTAGCAATTAAATGATTTTTGGTTTTAACCATAAAACCACCAAACCACCCAGAAATTACATCACCAGTGTGGACATTGTGTCTTGGTGGTTTGATGTTCGGCGATTCCTTGCATGGGATGAAGAAATATAAGAGAGGACATAGAAGTTGTTGGCATCCCAGGAAATCCACTTCTTTTCCCGTCGTTGTTCAGTCGCTATGTTATTTCCGACTCTTCGCGACCCCACGTACTATAGCACACCAGTCCCCACTCCCGTCCTCCATTGCCTCTTGGAGTTTCCCCAAATTCACGTTCGTTGTGTCAATGACACTATCTAATCATTTCATCCACTTCCACGCCTTTCTCTTTTTGTCTTCAATCTTTCTCAACATTGGGGTCTTTCCCACCAGATTCCCCACCCTTATTAAAAGTCAAACACCAAAAGGACTGAAAAGTGCATGCCTCCCCTGTCATAGGCCACCAGAAGCCTCCTGAAGTTCACAAAAGATGATGCTTTTTCATAAAGTATGTTCGTCTGAAAAGGAGTTACCAGACCAAAACAATTCTCCTCCTTCAGTAGTTTACAGGAGCCTCCAGAAGTCCTTTCACCTGATCAGGGGAGAAAACGACAATGCCTGATCCAGGAGAGGCAGCGATAGACACACACAGACACACGTACAAAACCCTCCACCCAACACATGCACAAATACATACTTCTTGATCCAGCATGGCTGGTTTTCTGAATTTTGCAATGCCTTTTAAGGACAAGGTTTGTGCAAAAAGCAGCCATTCAGGAGAATGACATACAGAAATGTATTATATTAGAGGAAATGGTTTGCACAGACTGGCTTTGTGAGACGAATGTAAACCAAAACACATGCTTGCAGATATGTGACCAAAATACGTACAAATTCAAGTACAGAACAAAAACAAAAACTAGACTGGGAAACTAAAGTCGACAGATTTCCAAAAGCAAGGAATTTAGGTGGGAAACTAATGAAAACTGACATCTTGCTCCATTCCTGGCTTAACTATTGCACGGAGCCATAATATGGATTCTTTGCTTTTGCTTAGGTGAGACACAAATCTCCTATTATGAGTTAAGGTTATGGCTTATTCCACACAAATCATAGTTTAAAATCTTAGCTTGGCATTCTGTGTGAACTCAGCCAGTCTGGTTAAACTCTTTGCAGGTGCTGCCAATTTCCCCACTCCTCATTTCCTTCTGTAGATATTTTAGGATGTTAGGGTTCATTTGGGGAAAACCCCATCTATTATTACACAGCACAGAATAATAGAGTTGGAAGGGAGAAATAGCGTGGCTCAATGCCATGTAGGGGTACAAGGTGACAACAGCACGTTCAATCACACCTGTAAACCCATTGGGTGCAGGGTGTTATATGCACTAACAAGAAATGTCCACAACTATTGGTGCTACTACAGCTTCCCAGTACTCTTCAAGAGCAGCCCCACGTACAGTACATTACAGTAATCCAAATGGGAAGTTACTACGGTATGAATCACCACGAGCAAAGGCTCCTGATCCAGGAAAGATCGCAATTTAGATTTCTCTTTGAATCATAGAAAATATCTGTCTGTCCGTCCGTCCGTCCGTCCGTCCATCCACCATCTATCTATTTAGGTATCTATCTTCCAACCAGTAACTAGGAGTCGAAAACAACTAGATGGCACATAATTAATCAATTGTCTCTGAAATTCTTGCATTTTGTTGAGGGTAGCTGCTCCAGCACTTCAACTGACTTTCCTCACAAAGCTCCTGCTAGGCATTTGTAACTCACTGTCTTTTTCTTACCCAAGGCTTACGAATACACCCAACCTCTCCTGGAGATTGCATCCCAGTCTACGGTTTCAGTTTCCCAGGCCAAACCATCTGAAATTCAGTAGGATAGGAACAGAAGCCAATTCTGACATCCCCGAAACAAGACACAGATTAGGTTTCAGCCCAGACGACAAGGGGGAAAGGAGGCTGATCTTTGGCATGTTTTATTGAAACCTAATTAAGTTATTGGCATTCCCGCAGACATAGTATTTGCTGCAAAACGAGGCATCCAGCCAAAGACACTGGTAACCAAAGAGAAACCGAGAAGGGAAAGAATTCCAGTTTATATCTTTTCTAAACCGTCTCCACATGCTTTAAAAAAAAAGGTGGGAGGGGGGTGTTTGGCAGAACATTTTATTTTCACCACAGTCCTGGCCCAGCCGAGCGAGAGATCGTTAAAAGGGCAATGGGATATTAACATTGTGCAGTGTTTTTCACTTCTCTTGGACCAGCTTTGTCCGGGTGGTGCGCTTTCTTCACAACCTTGTGATGTCCTGGCTTCTGGGCCAGGCAGCCCAAAGTGATGCTTGTTGAAGAGAGGAGTTGTTATGGAGGGAGGCAAGGAAACTTGAAGAGGACCTGAAACATGAAGTTATCAAAAAGCTCCATCTGGTATAAAGGGCCGTGTCTCATTCTTGGCTCTTTCTTCTGAAGTGCCCTAAATCTTTCTGTGGGATGCAGCTTCAGGGTGATGAATTAACAGGGTTGGACTTGTTTATTTCTTAAATTTATAGTATTGGATCAACAGGACTAAGATGACCCAGTGAATTTCATGGTGGAATTGGGGTTTCTGGGATCTGTTGAGGCATAAACACAGCACTGGATAACCTCTCTGTTGTAGCGTTTCTCTAACTCGGCAACTTTAGGATGCATGAACTTCAACTTCTAGAATTCCTCTGGCTGGGGAATTCTGGGAATTGACATCTATACACCTTAAAAGTTGCCAAGGTTGAAAACACTGCTCTGTTGTGTGTGTGTGTGTGGTTTTTTTTAAGCATCTAGTAACTGAATGTGCATGTTTGTTGTACATCTGTAGAGATTTTCAGTCATCCAGGTCATGGCTGTCCCAAAAGTGTTTTTTCAAGAAACAACTGGACATTTCTTGTTTTTTCTTTGAAGACTCTGCAAGGAATATAAATCCTTCCATTTCCCACTATCCTGTCAGAGCTGAAGAAGCTTCTTGGACGAGAAGCGAAATGTCTTCAAAGAAAAAACAAGGAAGTCCAGTTGCCTCCTGAAATTTATTTGCTGTAATTTATTTAATGAGAACTTTGGATAAACCATGAAGAACACATTATAAATGTACAGCTGAGCATTGAGAAAAAGCAAGGTAGAGGCCTTCAAATAATATGGAGACAATTAGTGAGTCCTGTGGACTGTGAGAAGAGCCAAGTGATTGGTTTTGGACAAAGTAAGGATCAACAGCTCATGTGATGCCATCTCAGCAAGGTTACACTCACAATTTTCACATGACACACCAGATGTTGGACACACTTGGTAAAGTTAAAGAAAGGTAGGGGACAGAGTGGTGGAACTCTTGGGATGATCCTGGAAGAGATGTTGGATTTCCCATTAGGGTATTAAGACAGAAGGCATTTGTCCATTCGGTCATCAGGATTTGGGATTGATTCAAGGACACTTAACTACTTACTGCAAGATGTAGTAATTCCATGCATCTAGGAAGTAGCTCAACAAAGCTTGTAAAATTAGTCTGACCAGAAACCTTGAGCCACTGTGATAAAAAGGTAAAGGAGTTCCTGCAAATTTTACTCCATTAGTCGTTGCTGACTCTATGGGGCAGTGCTCAGCTCCGTTTCAAAGCCATTGAACCAGCACTGCCCAAAGGAATTTCCATGGTCACATGGCCAGCATAACACTGTTACTTTCCTGCTGAAGTGGTACCTATGTATCTACTTGCATTTGCCAGTGTTCAAACTGCTAGGTTGGCAGGAGCTGGGGTAGGGACAGGAGCTCATGCCACCACAAGGAGCTCGGGTTTTGAACCTGGGCTGCTGACTTTCCAGCAGATAAGCCCAGCGTCTTAACCACTGAGTCACCATGCTGCCCTGAACCACTGAGAGCAGGAATAACAGCAAAAAAAAAAAAAAAAGACAAATAACAAAATATAAATTCTTGCAAATGGAAGTGGAATGATTGTGGTAAAAACGTAACAACAACAAAGGTACCAATAGTAATAGGCACCTTGGGTGCCAGTGCAAAACATCTGGAGTACTACTGGAGTAGTATTAGTACTACTGGAGTACTACTGGAGTAAAGTCAATATCAACATTGACAAAATCACCATCATTCAACTGCAGAAGGCAGCTACTCGGAACAGCTTAAATCTTAAATCTTAAATCCACGCCCCCCACCCAGTCGCCCTCCCGCCTGATGCTCGCTCACCCTGCCCGCCTCTCTGACATTCACCTAAGGTATTTCTTTCTTTTCTCTCTCTCCCGATAATCAGCTGTAGATAAGATCAGCTGTGCCGGATACCCCTTGCTGAGGCCCAGGAAGGCAAAAAATGGAGGGAGGAGCTCAGGCCCCCTCCTCCATTTTTTGCCCTCCAGAGCCCCAGAGGAGCCTTAGGAGAACAAAAACACCCCCCACAGGCTCTTCTGAGGCTAGGAAGCTCCCAAAACGGAGCTTGGAGGGGTGTAGCATCCCCCCCATGCTCTGTTCCTTTTCTCCCAGAGCCTCAGAGTAGCATTAGGGGAACCCCCCTGCCCCCGAGGCTCCTCTGTGGCTAAGAAGCTCCCAAAAATGAGTGGGGACTGCAAAACAAGCCATGCCCACCCAGTCACATGGCCACACTCACCAAGCCACACCCATATAACCGGTGGTAAAAGTTTTTGAATCCCACCACTGATCTGTGCTCTTCCAGTTAGTAGTTGTGCATGCTGTAAAAATACAAGACAATGTGCCATCACAACTGCATTTACATTTTGTTCCATTGTCTTATTATAGAAAAATATTTCAATCTGCTAAAAACCTTTCAGTTTAAAGTTTCAGCATAAATCTTTTCCCATGCTTGGAAAAAAAGAAATGCAGGGGAAGTAAAACTGAATCTTGAGATATAAAAGAGGTTATTCCTATAGAAGATATCTAAGGCCCAAAGTTCCAGCAAAGTTCAATCTTATTGTTCAATTTCTGTGCAATTGTATTTGCCCAGTCAGTTTCAGTTATAACTGATATTGTTGTGGGCAAGCACAACCAAACCAGAGTGAAGAGAGGGCTTTCTGGACTGGTCCTGTTGGCAATTTATGCTAATTGCAACGAATCCTTTAGCAATTCCTAGCACCTTCTCAATCTTGGCTGGCCTCAGAAGCTGATCTCTACTTGAGGACATCTTATCATCTTGTATTACTGTTCAGTTTAGAAGTGTTACTGTTTCAGATAGGAAGGCTGTGCAGAGAGTGGTGAGGACAGCAGAAAAGATTATTGGAAATTTCCTCTTAAATTGGCTGCCATAAATCTGTTTTGAATTGATGACATAGGAGTTTTTGTGGATTTTACTCCGCTAGTTGTTGCTGATTATACGGGGTGGTGCTCATCTCCATTTCAAGGCCATTGAGCCACCGCTGTCCAAAGACATTTCTGTGTCATATGGCCAGTATGACATCACCGAGTGCTGTTACCTTCCCACCAAAGTGGTATCTATTTACCGAACTGCTAGGCTGGCAGGAGCTGTGGCAGGAATGGGTGCTCACTCCGTCATGCAGCACTCAGGTCTCAAGCCTAGGCTGCCCGCTTTTCCAGACAACAAGCCCAGCATCTTAACCACTGAGCCACCATGCCACCCTGAGTTGATGACATACCAAAACATAATTAGTAGATCATTTTCTCTCTTTTGTTGGCTAATTTACTTTCCTACATGGCTAATTGCTCCCACTAGCCCTCTTCACAGTGGATATATCTGTGTGATTATGCCTGGTTTGCTATTATATGGGTATTTTCTGTGCATATGCTGATATACCAGCTGTGAATAATTATTAATAGAAGAATCTGATCTCTATGCTTAGTCTGTTGGGATTTATTGGGTTCTTGATGATCTCAGAGCTTGGATGTTTTCTTGCAAATGTTCATTACCAATCTAGGAGTAACATAATCAACCCAACCAAGCTAAGCAACCCCAAGAATTCAACAATTTAACTCTGAACAACTTTTATTCTCTACTGTTGGAAAGAGATTTATTCACAGATAATATATAGAAGCAAAATAAACATCTTCCACTGAAGGAAGGTCCAATTCCATTTCCTTCCTCTTCTCCAATAGTTTATCCTGAACATGGGTAGTTCATTTAGGTTAGCTTTGAATGTAGTGGTGGCAGACAGTTGATTTACATCTACTCTATTTTACAGGGAAAGGAATTGTCTTCACTTCAAGGTCATTTCCTTTTTGTAAATATAGTACTGTATTTTAACTTTCCAACGAATTCCCATAGTTTTTTTTCTAAGCATGAACAGATTTTCTTAATATGGAAAAGATTAAATAATCTAAAAATGTCTTTTCATTGGTTGAAACAACCCATATTTAACAGTCCCGTTTTTCTCTACAGTTACTGCCACTTGTTTGAATGTTTTCATCACTGGATGCACAGATGGATGAAGTAGACATTCTTTGATTTGATAAAGAAATTGCACTTTCAAAAATGCTGAAGTCTTCTGAAAAGCAATGTGGTAGCAAATTTTCTAATGTGTATTCTCATTTAGTCCTCGGGTAATTAATATCAGAGTTTGGCTGAAAGCATGGGGATAGTTTCTGAGTTAATTTATGATGGCTGCATCATTCAAGAATTAACAGCATCCTTAATGATTTAACAGCAATCCATGACTCTGTCTTGGGTTTCTACTGGACAGTATCTCAAAAGCCCAAAGAAGAGGAAAAAACTGTGGGGTCCTTGGCCCTCTGTAAGCTTGGTTGATGAACTGATGATGTTACCAAGTTGGGTAAGAAACATCTGCAAGAAAACAACCAAACTCACAGAGCACCAAGGACCTTACAATTCAACCTTGAGCTATAAATATTCTCTTCTTTTGGTAAGATGAAAAAAATACAAGGGAATAATTCTATTTTTATCTCAGTGTTTTAGAACCTGTAAACCCTAATAGCCATGAGAAGACTATGGCCTCTAGAATCTGGACTCTTTTAAGAAAGATTAAGTTGTGTTAATTGCAGAAGAAATTGAGAATGTGGTCATGAGATATGAGTAGATAAGCATGGCTGAGACTTTCAAGCTGCATATCAATGTTAAATGTGGGAGGGGTATCACCCGTAGGCACCACGAATCACCAAACATGCAAAGCAGATGGGGCTAAAGAACTGAGAATCAGATGTGGTTGGTTCTTGCACACAAGGAGTCCTAACACCCATGGCATTGTATGGGCAATGGCTGGGGTTGGGTGGGAGGATTCTTTCGTCAGAGCAGATGTTTGCGGGGGGGGGGGGGAAACCTCCCAACTATAAAACTTCAATAACTGAACAGGTTTGTACCGATATAGCAGCCTGGTGGTAGGCAGACCACACCACAGAGTCATAGTTCTCTGACGATGGTTGCAATTAGCACAGGCGTGAACTTGCAAAGAGATAGTCTCCATGACGCAAGATGACGTTATGCTGATGCTAGATTGGATTGTAAAGTGCATGGAAGGGAGATTTCCCAGGAAGCACATGTATGCTCCTTGATGGAGGAGAGAGGATGGATATAAAAGCATGGAAGAAAAATCCAAAGCCCTTGACTTCTCCTGATGCTTCTCTTCAGGAATGGGGTAGAGAAAATAGTGTAAAGTATTATTTATGGAAAAATATTAAGGAAAAAAAAATCTGTGAGTATGCATCAGCCATACAGATAGTCCTCTTTTAATGACTGATCACTTAGGATTTGGTCAAAGTCAAGATGGACCAATAGTATTTATAATCCAATTTCACAGTCCCAACAGCTGCACACACATACACACTGTGGTAACATTCAATCTGAATTTCTGATGCTTGGCAACCAGTTTTCATTTACAGCTGTTTGCAGCATCCAGGGATCATATGACCATGATTTTTAGCATTTTTGGCTATTTCCTGAGTATAATTGATTGGTTAATGACCAACACATTTGCCTAATGAGTGCAGCATTTGCTTCATGACTGCCATGTTCACATCATGACGCTGTTAAAAAGGTCATAAACTTGAAAGTAATCACATGATGACATTATGACTTATTGCAGTAATTCCAGGCTCAGTTACAGTTGTAAGTCAAGGAACACCTGTCCAGTAGGTTATTCAGATTTCTGTTGATATTGTGCAAATTCATTGATTATATAGTCAGTTTACTTAGTTTTTTATAGACAAAAGCTTATAGTCAATTCAACATATACAGTGGTCATGAAGAACTAAGTTAAAAATCATCTAGTTTTAAGTCTCCACATTTTCTCTTTTCTGCAAGAAGAGATTGGTGTCCTGTTTTCAAATCCAGTTTTCCCCACATTGTTAAAGAAACAGAATCATAAAATCCAAAAATGAAAATTCCAAGCTAGGAAATTATGTGACATCCATGCCAGCCTTCTGAATTCCGATTGGCATCTTTTGCTAGCCAACAGTATTTTACATGGGTAACAATGAACATACAAATACTCCTCAACTTACAACCATTCATTTAGCAACTGTTTGAAGTTACAAAGGTACTGAAAAAGTGACTTATGCCTATTTTTCACTCTTACAACCTTTGCAGCATCCCCATGATCACATGATTAAAATTTGGATCTTGGCAATTGGCGTGTATTTATGACTGTTGCAATGTCTTGAGGTCATGTGATCACCTTTTGAGAGCTTCTGGCAGGCAATGGGGAAGGCAGATTCACTTAATAGCCATGTTACTTACTTAACAACTGCAGTGATTCACTTAACGGTTGTGGCAAGAAAGGTTCTACAATGGGCCAAAACTCACCGAACCACTGTCTTGCTTAGCAATGGAAATTTGGAGCTCAATTGTCATAAACTGAGGACTATCTGTATGGAAAAACATGTTAAAATGGTGGCCATGTTGGTACCAACGAGACTTCAATGTACCATCTGTATCATCCTGGAGACCCCATTGCCTGGACAAGTCTTCCACATGAAAAAATTGCTGAGTTCCTGATAACCAATCTTTGCCTCTTCCATATGACACCAATTTCTGGGGCACCGTCTGGTTGTGATCAATCCATTAGCTGCATTCTCTTCTACACAAACATCTCTTTCCCAACCTTGGCGTTGATCTGGTTTCTCTGAAACCTGATTTCATTTTACTAATTCGCAGTTGGTGTTCAGGGTCTTCCTAAGAAAATTGTCTCAACCTTCAGGCATTTCAGAAAGTTTCCCCTTACTCCTTTATTTAAACAGCAAGACAATTTCCTAAGTTTAACGCCAGAGTTAGCAGGAGCAGTTAGCTCAGAGTGTACATAGCAGCTCTTTCACCTTCATTAGGCTGGCTCAATTCATAACTGTTCTAGCAGCAATGCTTTTGCACACAATGATGCTTCCTGCAGAGGAATGGCCGTGGAAAACTAAACACCAGGAACAAAAATCCATATTAATTTTTCAGGAAAGATCTGTCAACTGAGTATTGGTTTCTTCTGGCACTGTCTCTCCAGACTTTCTCAGAAAATCCATGTGGATTTTCCATTCCAACATTAACTCCTGTACAGGTGCTAAAATATTTGAACTATTTGGTTCAACGATGGTCCCCTCTTTTTAAAAAAATTGCTGAAAAGTAATTAAATATAATTATGTGGCTAAAAGTAATGGTCTTGGAACAGATGGGTATAAATCCTCTCAGCCTCATTAATTTTATTTATTTGCTATTCAGTCAGAGACCAAACGTTAACATACAACTCAAAACAAGTACCCTAACAAAAGCCAAACTTATTTGGGGGAAAAAAAATATCAGATGACATAAACCAGTTTCCGAGTCAAAACCTGTCTTACCTCTGTATGGATTATTTCTAACACTTTCTAACAGCGGTGCAGAATGTACCACATTTTGGAAATTTTGTAAGAGTTTTTTTTTCTCTCACTGGGAAAAAAAACTCTCTGACTGGAGCCACCGAAGCATCTCCTAATAAGGGGAGAAATTTACAGGTCATATAAGGTGTACAAGATATACAGCTACCACAGCTTCTACCTCTAGTTACATATGTAAGTATTGTGAGGAAAGACATCAAATGATATTGTACGTGGAGCAGTGGTGGTATTGTAAAAATATTGTCAGGCCCCGAGAACCAGAAAGTCACATGGAATTACTTCTGAGCAAGACAGAGGTGAATATTTGCAGCTCAGAGTTGAAATGGGGAATCTTTGGTATTTTCTGAGCCCCAAGAACTAAGCTCAAGAAAGAATCAAGGACGCCTTACTTCTGAGCGATTTGTTTTACTGTTCCTCAGCTATAGACAGAAACCTTGCCAACCTAAAGCAATTACTTGCATCATTAGATATATAGTCTGAGAATGTCTAAGGAGGAGCCATCTTAACTCTCTTTCTCCCAACAAACTATCTAAGCTTTGTTGCCTCTTACCCTCAGGAATGCAGTTCTTCCCTCTTGGGAATCCAGACTACATTCCACCACATCATTTAGGGATGGTGCAGACCAGCTCCTCATCTCAAGTTCTTATAGTGGTGAGAAAATGTACATCTTTTGTAAATCTAAATCATGGCTGCGTTATTGTGCATTCCTCCACTTTTGAAACTGGTTAAAAAATACATGTTATAATCTATGATGCCCTATTAGCAGAGGTCTAATCTGTCTCTATAATGAGAACAGGGATTGGTCCTGACTATAGATTTGAAGAGCAATGATTGTTGAATTCCCCTGGCTTTGGTTTCCTCTCCAACTGGTGTCATCTGCTGGTAGGAAGAATCATCACAAGTTTATTCTTAAATTGGAGACGGAAGACGTTTGGCCGAGTGCCGTGGGTGATAGTTGCAAATGAAGAGGTATTCTATCTCAGGTTACTTCTCAATGGTGGTCTCCCAGTCTTCTGGAAGCTCAAGTGCCTGAAAGAACAGAAATCTGGTCTGTTAATGGATAGCTTCTTCCACCTACCCAGGCAAAGCAGAAGTGAGGTCAAAACCTGCTCCAACTTTGCCTGATCCAACTCATGGTTTCAAAGCAGGGATCAAAGCCCAGGGCAAATTTTGAAAGAGCTCTCACTCAGCTTGCACAAGGCTGGTCTGGTTTGCCTTAGGGGTGGAGGGGGTGACCTCTCTTGAAATTGCTTGTGATCTCCTGGGGGACTCCAAGCTTCAGGTTGAGAACCCGAAAGTTCTATGCTGAGGTGAGCAGCTTGTGTGTTCCCTTAAAGCCTTGTGTGGCGGCGATGCTGGAAAATCGCTAAATTACAGTAGTGCAGTTTCCTGCTTTTCCAAACATATTTTCAGTGAAACAAGGGCATTAGTACAATTTGAAAATTGGATTTCCTGCCTTTCTAGCATGGGTGAATCAGTGACTGTGCTTTCGTCAGCTTTGGATGGCTGAACTTAGAAAAGTAAAAGTTGTCTGTGCTTATTAAAGCATTGAGTTACAGTGCTTTAACTCAGGGGCTCTCAAACTTTTCCAGGTTGCTACACCTCTAAGAACAGGACAGAATAGCAAAATTGCAAGGGACCTTGGAGATGCTCTAGTCCAACCCGCTGATCAAGTAGGAGACCTTATACCATTTCAGACGGCTATCCAGTCTCTTTTTAAAAGCGTCCAGTCAAAGAGCACCCACAACTTCTGAAGGCAAACCGTTCCATTGGTTTATTGTTCTCACTATCACGAAATTTCTCCTTAGTTCTAAGTTGCATCTCTCTTGGTTAATGTACATCAGGTGCTTTGGAGCAGGGGTCTCCAATCTTGGCAACTTTAAGACTTGTGGACTTTGCTGGCTGAGGAACTCTGGGAGTTGAAGTCCACAAGTCTTAAAGTTGCCAAGGTTGGAGACCCCCACTTTGGAGAATAGGTTGACCCCTTCTTCTTTGTAGGAGCTCCTCAAATATCGGAACACTGCTATCATGTCATCCCAGCCCTTCTTTTCACTAGACAAACTCAATTCGTCAACTGTTCATCAGAAAGGTTTTAGCCTCCAGTCCCCTAATTATCATTGTTGCTCTTCTCTGCAGTTCTTTCCAGAATCTCAATTTTCTTTTTTTTTTAAATTGTGATGACCAAAACTGGATGCAATATTCCAAGTGTGGTCTTACCAAGGTGATATGAAGCAGTACTAACCCGTTGGCTTAAATAAAAAATGCCAGAATCCCTTATCAACAAGCAAGGCTTTAGTAGTGATAGAAAGACAGTTGCATTTGAGCAAGCTTTTTGTTTGTTTGTTTCTCTTACCAAACCCCATTGAATTCTTGCAAAGCAGAATTTGAAGAGTCCAGCTCTAGCATGCAAAAAGGTTTCTGAAAATTATCTCCATTTCCCCTTGGGCCAGTCCATGACCTGAGTGAGTGGGACCTTCATTTGTCTGTTTTGCCTAGGAAATATTTGATCCGCCTCCCCGCACTGGCTGCTCTGTGTCCCATCTGTTCCTTTTGTTCCAATGTCCCGTGGTGTTTTGGACTTTATTAGACACGTGTCTGGAATCTATTCTAAGCGTACGGAAAGAATTACATCCTATCCTCAGTATGTTCACAGACTGTTCAGTTTATGGCTGCTGAAAGGTCTGTCAAGTTTCCGCTGTAACTCCTGTGTTTTCAAGGCATGTAGCTATTTTTTCACTCACTTACGTTTGCAAGTTTGCTATTTATATCTGATTTGATTTGATTTGATATCTCTTTGCAGCTAGAATTCTTCCCCTTAATTATAAAGTGAGTGATATTAAGGGCGGTGGGCAAAAGAAGGCCGCCAAAGAGATCTCCATCCAAAATTATGGTTTATCTTTTATTTTTGGTCAATCTTAAAACTCAGACTTGGGTTTGGAGAGCGGTTCTTTGAAGAGCTATTGTGTAAGAGCAGAAGTTTTCCAAGCTCCATCTTAACATCCAAAAACACTGGGTTGTACGGTTGCCAGTGAATCATTCTTGTCTGGAAAGTCTCCCATAAACTTTCCTAAAGGAACTGCGTATTATTTTACTTGCTTGTACAAGTAGCACCAAACCATTAACCAAATCCTGGAAAATTCTCTATAGATTCAGGGTTGGGCCTCCAGGTTTTCCTGAAACCCCGTTCCGCAAATAGCAGGGTTTGCCGCTGCTTCTGGCTCACTTTTAAGTAGAAAGAAATTCAAGGCTGGATTCATACAACATGCTTAACCAAGTCAGTTAAACCCAGTGTCTGCATTCGAATAATAAGCTGAATGCGATCAGGTTCAGTCTTGGTTAGGTCAAAGATCTTTTTATGTTATTTGGTGGGGGGCGGGTGTTGTAAGAATCCATACCTGTTCTTTGGTGCAAACCTAGAGCATGGTTTAATTGATGAGCCAGTTTAAACCTATTGTGTGAAGGTAGTATTGTGTATTAATTCTGTTTAGGCCAATAAGTGTCATACAGATGATGGAAGCCATATGTTCAGATTCTCAAACTAAAACTGGAGTCATTTTGCTCCCTGTCCACCAAATTAGAAGCACTGACTGAGGTCACACGTTGTATTAAAGACTCTATGTTTATGGTTAGTTTGTTGGTAAACAATAGTTGGTTGTGTTTACAAAACAAGTGCAATCAAGAGGTGCATAAATAGAGATTGAGACCCCACGGCCTTCAGTTTGTAATCTTCATTGTGCAAAGTAGTCCTCAACTTACACAATTAGGACCAGAGTTTCTGTTGCTAAACAAGGCAGTTGTTAAGTGAGTCACACCCAATTTTGTGACCTTTTTTTCCCATGGTCATTAAGCAAATCAGTATCACATGGCTATTAAGCAAATCCAACTTCCCCCATTGCCTTTCTCAGTCAGAAGTTGGTTGGGAAGGTCACAAATGGGGATCACATGGTTGTAAATACATGTCAGTTGCCGAGCACCCAAATTTTGGATCACATGACCCTGGGATGTTGCAGTGGTCATACACGTAAGACCCTTTTTTTTCAGTAATGTAACTTCAAATGGTCACTAAATGAATGGTTGTAAGTTGAGGGCTACCTGTAATGGATGGGGTATAAAAAAATAGTGAACCAGGTTCAGGGGCAGTCTGTTCAAGTCCATCTTTCAGGTGGTGCTGGCCTTCCAGGTGCAGCAAAGCTGGCACTGAGACCCTTCAGCGGGTTCAGGAAAGTTGCCAGTGTAAGCAGCAAAGCGGTGAATGTGGAACGTGGAGACGCTTCCCGTGTGCTCCCGATTAAGGATCCCGTTGGGAAAGGAGCGGAAAAAGTCCAGGAAAAAAGAAAAAAAATGTTAGAGAGGAGAAAACCCTGTGCTGGATTTTTGAAAAGTGGTGAATGAAGAAAACAAGAGGAAAAACGGGTCACATGCTTTAAACCCACAACATCCTTATTTAAATCTAGGCTTGTCAATCATTCTTACAGGGCAAAACAAGGGCAGGAAAAGGGGAGCAGCTGAGTTTATTCAAGAGGGTGGAGTCTCTCTACTAATGGGATTTTATTTATTTGTATGGAGGGTTCATATTTTCTGTTCTCCTGCAAAAGGCCACTTATCCTTTGGGTTGGGAGGCGGAGGAACAGAGGTGGCCCAGCTCTGAAGGTGCGTGTCTTTTCATTACGTTCTTTGCTTGCTCGCTCATCAAAAACAAAACCTTTCACCGTTTGCAAACAGGGAACCCCAATTAGGACTTGCTAGCAGTGATTCTGAATAACGGGAGATGCCTGGGTCTTGCTGCTTTGGGAAATAGGGTTTGGCATCTTGTTTCTAATGCATTATTAATGTAGCATTCCACAAAATGTTCCTTTTTCTGGGCTGAGCAAAATTGCCTCCCTAGTCTTGGGTCCTTTGAATGAATTTGCAATGAGAATGTCTGGCCAGCCTGGTTGGTTAGGGGATATCAGGTTGAGAAAAACAGCATTAGTGAATCATGCACACATATTAGTAACCCAGGGTAGGCATGCTTAAGAATGATTAGGGCTTGTTGCCTTTATACCTGGTGACCATCCTAACTCAAAATACCATGCTTTAATTTACTAAGCCAAGATTTGCTTCTGAAGAAGTAAGTGTAAGGAACAGGTGGCTTGATACTTTTCACAACTAATGGCTGGAGTTAAAGAAGCTGTTGTGTTCTTATCTGTAAATGGTCAACATGGTTCAAACTAGAGTATCACTTTCTGATTTGAGCATGGTTGAAGACATAGATGGCTGGCTGGAAGGAGCAATGGGGAGATTATATAGATTATCGTATGACAGCATTGGGCAAATGATGTCAATTTGCACCCTGAGATTATGACATGTGTCTAGTTTTCCCCCTGGATACTAAAGGTTGAGGAATATAGATAAGTACACTGAACGGATCTCAGCTCAGAGGCACAAGACAAGCAGTCACATTCTTGGGAGAGGTTATACCTGCCAACTTGAAGATTTTGATTCCCCCTGTTAGATACGTTTGTTGATATTTCAATTAATATATTTGTACACTCCCAATTATATATGCTCCTGAATTTTCTACTTTGTTACTCTAACCCAAAGATTTATAAGGGAACATTTAGATCATTGACTCTGTTTCTTGCTCATCTGGCACATGTTTGTCTCATTTTCCAATTGCAGTATTGTTATTTTAGTGGGGTAGGGTGGGAAGCCAAATGTTTGGAGCCATACATAATGACAAATGAATCAAGGAACCATCCCAGGAATGCTTTGAGGTAGATATGGTCAAGATGGCCTCAGGAAACCTGGTTAGATTTTAAGGTTAAGTTCTGACACATAGGAGATCTGTGAAGATGAGACCCACCTTAAGAAATAAACTGGCAGTTCTTAAGCTGCCTGGATATTTACATCTATCACACTTCATTTGTGAAAGGAAAGTCGTATACCATAGACAATGGAAAATAAGAGATTTTGTCTGCAGGGCAAGGATGGGAATTAAAAGGTTTATGACACTGAAGTGTCTTGTTTTTGTGCATTGGTGTGTGCTTTGTCTTATTGGCTAGTTACTGTAAATAAACTTATTGTTGGCAGTACCTGAAGCCAAAGTAATTGGATGAAATCCAATAGACTTGATAAGTAAATAAAAAAGAGGGGACACACAGATGTCAGGGATTGGAATGGTATGCAAAACAATTTTATCTTCCTCCCTCAACGTCAACTTTATGCAGGTAATTCTCGATGTATGACGACAATTGAGCAATAGCACTTAGACTTATATACCACTTCACAGTGATTTTACAGCCCTCTCTAAGTGGTTTACATATTTCCCCCCAAAATCTTGAGTTCTCATTTTACCAACTTTTGAAGGCTGGAAGGCTGAGCCGACCTTGAGCTACCTGGTGAAATTCAAACTGTGGAACTGCTGGCAGCCAGCAGTCAGCAGAAGCAGCCTGCAGTACTGCATTCTAACCACTGCGCCCCCACAGCTGTTATCTGTTGCTAAGCGAGACAGTTAAGCAAATTTTGCCTCATTTTATGTTCTTTCTGGTCATGGTTGTTAAGTGAATCACTGCAGTTGTTAAATTAATAATATGGTTGTTAAGCGAATCTGGCTTCCCCATTGACTTTGCTTGTCAGAAGGTCACCACAGTTGCTCACAAGCCCTGGGACACTGCAACGTCATAAATATGAACCAGTTGCCAAGCATCTGAATTTTGATCATATGACCATGGGGATGCTGTAATGGTGGTAACTTTGAGCGGTCACTAAATGAACTGTTGTAAGTCGGGGAATACCAGTTGTCCCGGTGTCCCAATGCATTCCCTCTCCTTCGGGCCCCGTGATTGCCAAGGACTGGGACACATTTTTTTCAGACACCTTGCTGGCAGGTAATTTTAGCCTTTTCCATCCTGCCCTGGTACTCTTTCTTCCTTAGCTGAGGGAAATTCCTTGGCGGCTCCCTTCCCTTTCATTGCAGAAATATAGTTTAATGTAAACCTAGCTCTGAGGCAGCTTTTTCTCATTTTTAAACTATTTCATATCAATAGCTGGCCTGACATTTGTTTTCTTTGAATCTGGGTTAGAGAACTGGTCTACATTTCTCAGGATATCTCTTTAGGAATCTTGGCAGAGCCAGGACTGTATCTTTTGAAAAGACTGTAAATGTGAAACAGAAGGGAGATATTAAAAGAAGCATAAACAAGTTTCTTTCTCTTTCTCTCCTTGCTCCCTGTCACCACCACCTTCGCTTTAGAAGGAGGAAAACTTTAGAAACAGGAAAAGAACAAGCCCCACCACCTTCTCTTGAGTTTGCAGGGCTGAGAGAAGAGAAACGATCAAGGTGGTTAGTTTAGCAGGAAAAGCTGTAAGGAAAAAAAAAACACGTTTTCCCTCTTTTAACCCTGGAAAACTTCCTTCCTTCCTCTCTTCCTCTTCCCTTTTCCTTCATCCTGGCTTAAAAGCAAAACCCTTGGCATGTCACAAAATCACACCCCTCCCCCTTATGTGGTCATGGTTGGGTCCAGCCATGCTTCAGGCAGGAAAAAAGAACTTTTAGACTGGGGGGGGGGGGGGGACAGAAAATAAAGGCATCCCTCCATGTTTGAATGCCAAGCTCCATTGTCCCAACGTACATTTCATATGGAATTTATTTTCAGAACCGTAGTATCTTTTTCCAAAGTCCATGGGATGGAGTTCATGAATGTATTTATATTTGTAGAGAGGGCAGACTTCGGAAAGAATGGGGTTGAGGTGGGAGTCATTTACTGTAAATCCTAAATAAGAAAACTAGGTAGCTGGCCTCTATCCCTTCGTTTGGAACATTTTGTCTATATTATTTACTTGATTGCAAGATGCAAAACAGTGATTGCTTGTGTATTGCTTTAAATAAAAGACTTATAAGGGGAGGAAGCCAAACCTTTGCGTGCATTTTTCATTTACTGGGGTGATTTTTCAAGGTCCAAATCTAGTCTGCAGCTGTAAGATTTCCTGGCGGTTTTACTCCAAGCCCTAACCAGGCCTGGCTCTGTTTGGCGGTTCCAAATCAACCAAGGTCGGCCTGGCGTGGTCCCCAGATGAGTGGCATCAATATTCAGAATGATCCTGTACATCGTATCTGGTATATATAATTTATAGGGTTTATTGATCAAGTACCACTTGATAAATTGACTTGAGGGCAGCAACGGTGGGTTGATCTTATTTAGAATGATTGATTTCAGATGGTAACTAGTAAAAGAGATGGATGTCCTTTGAAAGTCAACTGATGGAATTTAATTTTTGTAGTTTCTACCAAAACAGAAAGATACTTTGGTGTAGTGGTTAAGGCACCAGGCTAGAAATTGGAAGATGGTAAGTTCTGGTTCTATCTTAAGTGCAAAGCCAGCTGGGTGTCCTTGGGCCGGTTATTCTCTCTCAGCCCCAGGAAGCAGGCAATGGCAAACCACTTCTGAAATCTTGTTAAGAAAACTGCTGAGACTTCTCCAGGCAGTTGCCAGGAGTCAACACTGACACTCCCCACCCCTCTCCCTCCCTCCCTCCCTCTCCCCTCTCATTGTAGACAGCACTCTCTAGAAACCATGATTCATTGCACGTTCAGCCCAGTGCTAGAGATGAATGTCCAGTTTTCCCACCACAAAACCCACTTCTCCTAGCCTTTCCAAGAGGATTGCTTGAAATTGGAAGTGGGTACAACCTTGTGTGCAGTTTTTGGCCTGTTGTCAAAAGTTCTAGGCAAGAAGTCAGTTCAAACTTTTAACAAGAGCCATCTGCCCCTTCTTCAAAGTTGGCAAGGCAAGGAGAGCAGGAGAATGAGGAGCAGAATGAGAAAGAGTAAGATAAAATTGACACACAGAAGGGATGAGAAAGAGAGAGAAATAAGGCTCTTGTTTGCTTAAGAAGCCAAAAATGACTTGGTTTGTACATAATACTAAGTCCTAATGAGTAGCTTCACACACAGAAGGTCAAATTTCCATTGAGTCAAACTTCCTGATGCATTTCAGAAATGTGACTATGCAGCTTTCCAATATGGAAGTGGTTGTCCAATGCCTAATCCTGAAATTTTAGGGGGAAGGGTGGAGAAACTTGTCCCCAGTTCTAGTCATCAATATCCTGACCAGAATCAGCCATGCCTAGGTTCTTCGAGATCACTTAAGTTCTGCCTCTTGTGCGACTCAAGTCAAGGAAGCATGCCAGAAAAAGGCTACAGGGGATAATCCACTCCCACACATTGTTTCCAAAAAAATGACACAAATGTCACATCTAAAAGCCCATAGATCACATAAAATGGGATATATGGGTTGTGTCAAACCAGCCACAGAACAGCACAGAGTGAGAAAAGTGGTGTCTCATCATGACCTTTGGCTCAGAAACTCCAAACACTGATGCCAGTTAAGAGACTCTGAAATTGAATGTTAATCTGTCTGGAGGACATCATGTCTTTCTGAAATTGATGTGGCTCAGTTGTGGGCAAGATTTTGAATCCCTCCATTTGTACTAAAAGAGCAACTTATCATGTTAATTGTGGCTTCTTCTACAGTCCAGAATTTGCATAGAACTAATATATATATATATTATTGGATAGGAGATTCTTACATAATTTCCCCAACAGAACAATCGAGTTGGAAGGGACCCTGGTGGTCTCTTCAGAAGCAGGACCCTTCATTTTCTCTCTAGCTCCTTTTTTTTTCACCCTCCAAAATTGTTCTGTTACTTTTTTTCTTTGGTGATGAAAACCTCCTCCTTTTGCTCTGAATATCCTGTTTTTAATAACTGGCCCAACAGTTGGATTCCTTGGTGTTCATTCTTTCATTGTTTGATAGTCCACTCATCTGCCAGTAAAAATAGAACTGTTCGTAGTGTCTCTTGCATGTCCTGTAGCAGAAAGCCCAGCTTGACCCCACTGACTTAAAAAGGAGCAAAGAGCTTGATTTCATCTGCTTGGCATGATTCTTACCAGGGCACTACTGGATGTATTGTTAGATTTATTAAGATGTATTAAGATTTTGTTTTATCACTCACTGGTGAAATCGTATTCTCTTAAACACTTACATTGAATCAATTGCCCTTCGTTTTTGCTTTTCATTGCGGTTTATCCCCTCGGTTTATCAATCATTTTCATTCTGAACATACAATAGATTTTCATGCACTGAATGAATAGAATTTAGGCTCTTATAAATTATAGAATCTTGTAATCCACATTAATCTGGATCTCCCTTTATAAAGCTTCCGTCTATTGCTTCTTGTTCTACTTTCAGAAACTATAGAAAATACACCCATGCAATCTTCCTGTTACAGTCTTTCACGTATCTGAAAACTACTATTTTCTCTGTCCACAGTCTTCCCTTCTCTTCCCATAATTTATTGTTATTTAATTTTTATTCATATTATGTATAATCTTGAATTTGCACATTTTTTCCAATTGTTTCCTGATTTTTCACATTAATTCCTCTTACTTCTGAATTCTTTCATTTTTCCCAACATCCCCACTCAATAACTTTCCTGTTTCCCCTCTTTTGTGAAAAGGTTTAACTTGAACTATGATATATATGACTAAGGAAGAAATTATGGATCAGGTTGTAGAAAAACAGAACAACAACCATTTCTGAAGGTGTTTTCACAGAACAGGTTTAAATTAACTTGGATTAAATCCATCTATAATAAAGGTTTATATCAATAAAAGACATATTGGTATATTTCAGTCCACCTCACATGGCATTGAGACACAAGGAGCTTTACAGGGGTGTTCAACCTTGACAACTTTAAGACCTGTGGACTTCAACTCCCAGAATTCCCCAGCTGGGAGTTGAAGTCCACATGCCTCAAAGTTGCCAGGTTGGAGACCCCTAGTTTACTTGGTTTGGGTTTAGCATCAGAGTGGTCACACCATACCACACAAACTGCATGAAACCCACCTTTTAGTGCCTCAAGATTGTTGTGCCAGATTTCTTAGTTTAACAGTATAATTTCATCTATTTTCCAGGTGTTGGATAGAACAGTGTTTCTCAACCATCTAAACTTTTAGCTGTGTGGAACTCAACACCCAGAATTCATGACTGACTGGGGAATTCTGGAAGTTGAAGTTCACTCATCTTAAAGTTGTAAAGGTTGAGAAGCAATGGGATAGAATCATATGGGAGTATTTTCTCTTGGAAGGGGTGTCTCTCCTTCCCAACTACATCTACAATCCCTTGGCTAACCAAATCTGAATATTTTTGGTCAATAAGATAAATAAGAACTGAACACACTCAAAACCATAGACATGGTGGTAGACTTTAGGAGAAACCTTCCCATACTACCACCTTTTACAATACTAGACAACACAGTATCAAGAGTAGAGACCTTCAAATTTCTAGGTTCTATCATATCACAAGACCTAAAATGAACACCTAACATCAAAAACCTCATCAAAAAAGCGCAACAAAGAATGTTCTAAGCTCAAACTGCTCAAGGAGGTGCTGATACAGTTCTATAGAGGAATTATTGAGTTTGTCATCTGCACCTCTATAACTGTCTGGTTTGGTTCTGCAACCCAACAAGACAGACACAGACTTCAGAGAATAATTAGGATGCAGAAAAAACAATTACTACCAACCTGTCTTCCATTGAGGACCTGCATGAGTCAAAAAGAGGGCTGTGAAAATATTTACAGACCCCCCACATCCCGGACATAAACTGTTTTAACTCCTACCCTCAAAATGATGCTATAGAGAACAACTAGACACAAGGACAGTTTTTTTCCCGAACATCATCAATCTGCTAAACAAATAATTCCCTCAGCACTGTCCAACTATTTACAAAGTCTGCACTACTATTACTATTAATCTTCTCATCACTCCTTATCACCCATCCCCTCCCACTTGTGTCTGTATGACTGTAACTTTGTTGCTTGTATCCTTACGATTTATATTGACTTCCTGGTATGTTTTGATTAGTTATTATACCCTATGATTATTAAGTGTTGCACCTTATGATTCTTGACTCTTGATGAATGTATCTTTTCTTTTATGTACCCTGAAAGCATTTGCGCCAAGACAAATTCCTTGTGTGTCCAATCATACTTGGCCAATAAAGAATTCTATCTATCTATTCTATCTATGTTACATCATTGGATGACATCTTAGACCAGTATTTCTCAAACCTAGCCACTTTAAGATATGTGGACTTCAATTCTCAGAATACTCCAGCATGCTGGCTAGGGAATTCTGGGAGTTGACTTGCAAATGTTTTAAAGTTGCCAAGGCTGAGAAGCACTGTCTTAGATATTAAGAACATGGGTTGTACTACCTAAGCTCCAAACATTGCTTATCTCTGGTGTTGTGTGATGTGTGAATAGAGCGATTATGGCTTATAAAGCATTGTTGTGCAAACCCAGTCAGTTTTATTTTACTTAGTCAACAATAGTTAAACAAAGCATGGCTCAATGCAATATGTGGATCTAATCTAGGACATCATGCTATATTGGCAAAACATTTCATTTTGAATAACACTGATCTTAGAACTTTGTTGATTTGTTACATTTCCAGTGTAAACCTGTAATCTGGATTATGAAAAGGGCCATTTGAAACAGAGCTTTAAAATAGTTAGTGGACCGTTTCACAATCAAGGCATAGCTGATATAGGAGACTACCAGGCTGAGCCTGAGGGAGGGGTCAGGCACATCATCAGTTTGAAGTCTCTTCGTGTCCACAAGAGATCTAAATCCAGCCCCCTTTGATTCCCGTTGATTCTTATCTATCGCCAATTTGCTTTGCCCTTCCCCAGTTTCCTACACAGCCAATGGGGCCACTCTCCCACTCCCTGTCAGTGGTTGATCTTCCTCCTTGGTTTCAGACTCCCGACAGGGGCATGGCAGGTTTAATGGGATGTTCAAGTTGGGCATTGCACTTCTGTTCCATTTTCCATCCAGAAATGCTAGAAACATATTTTGGACTACCATGTGTGGAAATTCTCTCATTAGATCTTGCAATGAACTCAGATGTTTCTGGTTTTGAGGAGAAAAAAAAAAAAACTACAGCAGTCATTCCAAAAAGTTTGATCATGAGTTATTCATATATTTGGAATTGTCAGTGACAAATCATACGTTAACCAGGAGAGCTAAAGAAGGTTGTTGGATGTCCTGCCACATATAAATGATTAAAATTATAGACAAAATGGTTGGGCTTCAGTCTTTCGCATGGAATCCAATGAAATTTGGCACGAAGTTGTGCCAGAGGCCTGGAGAAATGGACAGTAGTTAAGGGCCAAAATAGATGCATTGGCAGCAAGTCAGATCATTGCTGCAACAATATTGTTCTGACCCAGCTCCCCAAACACGACAAACCCTCTGACGTAAACTCAAATGATTCCTTTATTAGGAATGGTGGCAGCCCAGGAAAAAAGTTTCTCTCCAACCTAACAAGTCCGGCTGACCAGAAGAGGAATAGTTGTCTGCCACATATATTCATCTCCTCTCCCTGCCTTTTACCAACAGAGCTAGGGTGGGGCTTTGCTAGTAGTGGTGGCTCTTCCGTCCCAAGGACCAGCCCACATATTTCCACTGCTCTCCTCTCCTCTGCCTTCTGTGCATCCACGCGTCAGGTACTGGGCCCAGTTGTTCCTCCTCTTCCTCATCAGCCACCTCCAGACCTGGGGGCTGTTGACTCTCCATCTGAGCACTGACGGATGGACCAGGCTCTGCCTTTGTCTCTCTCTCTCTCTCTGCCAGCTCCATTCCAGTGGTGGATTCAAATAATTGAACAACTGGTTCTCTGCCCTAACAATTTCTTCCAACAACCAGTTCACCAAACTGCTCAGAAAGTTAACAACTGGTTCTCCCGAAGTGGTGCGAACTGGCTGAATCCCACCACTACTCCATTCCCTCTTCTCCCTCGGAGCTCTCAGGTTGCCTTGATGCTGATCTTGACTCCAACCCCTCCTCCTTTGATTCAGCTGCTGGAGGGGCTGGCAGCCAACAGGCTGCAACATATATCAAGCCAGGGTGGTTTTGGAGGGATCCTAATCAGTGGTGGGATTCAGCCAGTTCGCACCACTTTGGGAGAACCAGTTGTTAACTTTCTGAGCAGTTTGGTGAACTGTTTGTTGGAAGCAATCATTAGGGCAGAGAACTGGTTGTTAAATTATTTGAATCCACCACTGATCCTAATACAGGGGTACCCAACCCCCATCCCACCGTCCACTACTGGGCCATGCCTATTTGCAACCAGGCTACGGGCTGGCGCACACACTCAAGTGGTAGGTCAGTGCACATGCGCATGCACGCACATCACAACTTGCGGTTCAGCTGCGTATGTACCAGCCAGCGGCCCAGTTGCAAGCAGGCCATGGCCCGATAGTGGACCATCGCCCAGAGGTTGGGAACCTCTGTATTAGGGTCCCTCCAGATAACTTATGGGATCCCATAGTACAGGTACTCTGGAATCCCATAAGTTCAACTTACAACCATTCATTTAGTGAACATTCAAAGTTGCAGCAGCTGGAAAAAAAGTAATGCATGACTGTTTTTTACACTTATGACCATTGCAGCATTCCCATGGCCACATGATCAAAATTGCAACTGCGTGTATTTATGATTGTTGGATTGTCCCAGAGTGTTGTAATGATGAGGCAGTCGAGGTGTTTGATCATGATCAACTGATTCATGATGAACTTTATTGGAGTCTAGTCTTGCATTTATACACATTTTTAGTAATCCTCCAACATTGGTTAACTTTGGTTTCTGCTTAACTTTCGTTACTGTTTAGCATAGTAATTAACACAATTATCTCTAGTTAAAGTCTAACATATGTTTACTTCCTGTCTCTAATCCTCCTTTACATTAGTGACTTTGTTTGCCTGAGTTGTATTTGCTTGTAAACATTCCTTATCTGAGGTTTGCCATCCAAGATAGAAACATTCCTGCAATTACAACTCTACGCCACAGCCACATGATAACAGTTGTAGTAATTGGGTATGTCTAGTTTAATGAAAAGAAGGACCGGGGAGACATGATAGCAATTTTCCAATATTTCAGGGGCTGCCACAAAGAAGAGGGAGTCAAGCTATTCTCCAAAGCCCCTGAGGGCAGGACAAGAAGCCATGGGTGAAAATAATCAGGGAGAGAAGCAACCTAGAACTAAGGAGGAAATTTCCTGATAGTTAGAACAATTAACCAGTGGAACAACTTGTCTCCAGAAGTTGTGGATGCTCCATTTCTAATCTTCCAACATACAAAGTCAACAGGGGAAGCTGGATTCATTTAACCACCGCATGACTCACTTAATAACTTCAGTGATTTGCTTAACAGATGTGGCAAGAAAGGTCATAAAATAGAGTAAAACTCATTGAACAACTTCTTTGTCTTGCGATGAAAATTTGGGGCTCAGTTGGGGTTATAAAGTTGCAGACTTTCTTGTACTGTACTATCCCCATGGCCTAGGACATGGCGGGGAAAAAATACATCAGAGGAGGCTATTAACACAAGAAAGATGGAATATAACCTCGACTCCATCCACGCTACAACTACCTCTTGAATACCAGAGTACCTCCACTCTGCTAACCAGCAGGGCATTTTTCTTCAGGTCTTCAGCCAAATCCAATCTTTTTTCGGGAGATATTTTGAACTCCTTGTTCTTCTGAATCCAGGTGGCCAAGCTCCAGTGAAACTTACCCAGCCTTTGGTTCTTTTCTCCTTCCTTGTTTTTGTAACTCCTCGATTTTGCAGACTGGAAACTGCAAATATTTTAGCTGAGTGTCCCAAGCATAATGTTTGGAAGAATGTATCCTGAACACCCACTCTAAAAACATTGTCCTTTTCTCAGACATGTTGACAGAAAATCCTAACAAAGTCAAGGGAGAAATACAATTATGCTTTTTTTAAAAATAAAATACCCAGTGTCAAAGAAGACTGTAAAATGCAGCTGGAAGAGGGCCAGCGTGCCCAGGTCCACCCATTCCTTCACTGGAACCATTGTCCTGGTTTTGGTTGTCATAAATTGTGGGTTTGGAACAAGTTAGGAAAACAACTAGCATACAAGTCTTGTTGGGTTCTCATTTGTGACTGCTATCACAACTATTTTTACTCTACTCTACTCTACTCTGCTCTGCTCTGCTCTGCTCTGCTCTGCTCTGCTCTGCTCTACTCCACTCCACTCCACTCCACTCCACTCCATCATTTTAACAGATTTAACAGATAACAGATAATCAGAATTGGAAGGGACCTTGTAGGTCATCTGGTCCAACCCCCCGCCCAAGCAGGAGACCCTACACCATTTCTGACAAATGGCAGTCCAATCTCTTTTACTTTACTTTATTTTACTTTAGACTTGACTTTACACTTTTTTTTGTCTGGACTTTGGGCAGTTTTTTTCTGTTATTCCCATTCTAGTCTTAGAGATCTGCCTTACCATGAAGATCTGTCAAACCCAGTAACATTTTTGCATTTTTTTAATGCTATACTATTTAGCAACTGAAAAATAAGAATGTAAAATTAAAAGTGAGGATCCTCTTCCTTCACAATATGGAATAGAGATAAGAAAAGGACAACGGAAATCACACAGTGCCTCCCCCATTCCCATTCTCTCTTTTTTTCTGGCTCCATCTAATATACGGTCCATCATATTGTGAGGATGGAATGAAATAGTTTTTAAAATACTAACTTAGGAGAAATTCCTATGTTCATTCTTTTCTCATAATTATTTTAGCAACCACTGAAATAGGGGCAAAGAAGAGGCAGATGAATGCTCCAGAAATTAGCAACCTAGGGGTGTTATCTGGCCAGTTGGGAAATTCTCAGCCAGCCAAGGAGGAGGGATGAAGCGGGGAATTAGTCTTGAGTCATTGCACAACAGCAAGAGTTGTGGGGACACACACACACACGCACACTCCCCCCGTTCTCTGTTACACACACACACACACACACACACACACACACACACACCAGTTCCATGGAACCTTATCTGTTTGTTCTCAAGGGAAGGCAAGCAGTATGGGGACAAGTATTCTTGTACTATAGGTAGAGCTAAAACAAACTAGTCAACGCGAACTGTTTATGTGTGGATCTGGTTGCCTGGGCCTGACACCAGTTCAGTGAAAGAGAACTGGTGATTAAATTTTCACTTACATAGTCACAAAGGAAAACCACACATTTCCTACTTAGCCAAGCTGAGCAAGAAGGAAAAGCATGGTTCACATTTGACAGAGTTCAGACACACATAGGAAGCCAGAAACCTACAAGATTACGTTCTCCATCTTGTCTAGACAAAGCGGGAGAATAGGAGGTTACTGTAACTCTTAATTCAATTGAAGCAACAGGAACTTACCACCTAATGAAGAATTTAGCTGCTCTTGATTCCCCTTTGAATGAAATAGATGCACATAATTGTGGTTTACAGATGAAAGTTTGTCAGACTGTTATGTTTTTATATATCTATTTCATTCATTCCCCTAAAAATTTGGGAGAAAATTTCAGCCATAAACCACAAATATGCATCTCAATTTCTACATCAAACCAGTTCTAAATCAAACTCTGGCTACTGAAATTTAGGAATGTAGCTGTTGCTTCTTAAGAAATACAGCCTTTAAAATTCCTTTAATTATCTAACAGTATACGGTATCAGCAGTATTAAACAGGTGAGGGCTATTAAATAAGAGAAAAACTCTTAAGTACCCATTTACCATCCACACTGAAAAAGGATAGGAAGCTATTTCTCTTCATTTTCCCAGTTCTCCAAATAAAGCCACAAGGACCAAATTTTCTAATGTTTTTATTATCAAGAAATTCCATCCAACTCAAAACGAATTCTTTATATGGAAGATTTTCCCCCCATCCTTTTTATGTTCCGAAACCACTGCATTTCTTCAGCATTTCAACTTCAGCTTAGTTGAGCTGTGTTATTTAGAGCAGGTTTCTGAATTTGAGACATCAAAGTGATGAGACAGTTCTGTCTTATTTGAAGTTTTTAATGGTCTGTAGCACCTTTTTGACTGTTATTTAAAATTGTTATTAAACAGGCAGAATCGGAATCCAAATAGAGCTGGAAGGGACCTTGAAGGTCTTCTAGTCTACCCCTGCTAATACCATTCTATAAAGCCTTAGTAAGACCACACCTAGAGTACTGCATCCAGTTTTGGTCACCACGTTATAAAAAAGATGTTGAGACTCTAGAAAAAGTACAGAGAAGAGCAACCAGGATGATTAGGGGACTGGAGGCTAAAACATACGAAGAACAGTTGCAGGAACTGGGCTTGGCTAGTCTAGTAAAGAGAAGGACCAGGGGAGACACGATAGAGGTCTTCCAATATTTGAGGGGCTGCCACAGGGAGGAGGAAGGGGTCAAGCTATTTTCTAAAGCTCCTGTAGGCCAGACAAGGAATAATGGATGGAAACTGAACAAGGAGAGATTTAACCTGGAAATAAGGAGAAACTTTCTGACAGTGAGAACCATCAACTAATGGAACAGCTTGCCCTTGGAAGTTGTGGGAGCGCCATCACTTGAGACTTTCAAGAAGAGATTGGACCGCCATTTATCAGAAATGGTGTAAAGTCTCCTGCTTGGGTGGGAGGTTGGACTAGATGACCTACAAGGTCCCTTCCAACTCTGATTATCTCTTAATTTGTTAATCTATTTCAGACAAATGACTGTCCAGTCTCTTCTTAAAAAGAGACTCCAGTGATGGAGGGCCCACGATTTCTGAAAGCAATTAGTTGTTCCATTGGTTAATTGTCCTCGCTGTTAGGAAGTTTCTCCTTAATTCCAAGTTGCATCTCTCCTTAATTAGTTTCCATCAAGAAGCTTTTGTGAGCTCAAGCCTTTTAATCAGGTGTCTTATTCTGAAAAAATGCTACCAAATTCCTTCTACCTTTCTTTCTTTCTTTCTTTCTTTCCTTCCTTCCTTCCTTCCTTCCTTCCTTCCTTCCTTCCTTCCTTCCTTCCTTCCTTCCTTCCTTCCTTCCTTCCTTTCTTTCTTTCTATTTTACCTTGATGTCCAGTCGCTATGTCATGTCCAAATCTTTATGACCCCATGGACCACAGCACACCAGGCCACCCGGAGCACCACTGTTTATTGCTTTGATGACCCTAACTAACGGTCTCCTCTTCCGCCGTCCCCTTCTCCTTTTGCATTCCATCTTTCCCAACATCAGGGTCTTTTCCCACAAGTCCTCTTTTCTCATTAAGTGGCCACAGTATTTGAGTTTCAGATTCAGTATCTGGCCTTCCAAAGGACAGTTGGGGTTGATTTCCTTTAAGACTGACTGATTTGATCTCCTTGGAATCCAAGGGACTCTCAAGTGTCTTTTCCAACACCACAATCCGAAAGCATCCATTCTTCAGTGCTCAGACTTTCTGATAGGGTTTTTTTTTTTTGCTTATTCTAGACAAAAACAGCTCTCCCCTTACTAGTCTGCAGTTTGAAATGTTAGTGGTTTGTGGCATTCCAAAGTTTGAAAGGCTGCCTTATGGGTGGTGTTGAAACCCACGTCTTTTCATCTTTATTGAAATAATATGGCATCCTGATGATTAACTTCTTGAGATTTCTCATTGTAGAGGGTGAACACAACCAATTATTGTCAGAAGCAATCGAGGCGTGACTTAAATAACACCTTGGTAGAAACTAAGACCCTACTGAAAGGAAACTGAAGAAAGTGGGCAAGGTTAGCATTGACAGAAATCTGCTGAGAACTGGCGGAATGGTTTGCCAAATGGCCGTGCAAAGAGCCCATCAATGTATGGGAAGGACAACAGGAAAGACCTACAGGTTTGAATTACTCTGATTGAAACAGGAACTTCACACTAGCATCAGGCAATAAAGTCTTGTTTGATTTAATTCTTGCTATCTATAGCTTCTTCTTGCTATGTCTGTAAGTCTTCCACTAATGTGAAGATGCAGAACTAAGAACCGTGCTTATGCACCTTAGGTTAACCATGTAAAGTCCCTGTGATGTCTTGCCAACATTTAGTTGTGGGAGCCTGACAGCATTGATTAAGGGTATTTCCACTCTATCATCATTTCTTTTTCTTAACCCCTTGAAAACAGTGTGAAGGAAGATCCAGGATTGTCTTTTTCTTTGTTGACTTCATGGTGAATAAAGAAAAGGGTTCATTCTGTATCCTATCACTCTGTAAATCCTGAAGGAATAAAACTTCCCTTTTGTTACTCAAAAATAAATTGGAGATCAATTATATTCTACTCCCATCAATCTACCTTCTCACTTTATCCTATGTGTGCAACAGCCTGTAAGTCCAAAAATCTGCAGTCCCCTTTGATTGAGGCATCTCCCATTGAATGCCAAAGGTTCTTCTGAGGATGGAAAAGTAAGATCACAGGTAACACAAAAAGAAAAGAAAAAAGCTTATGACTTGTGTGTGGAGTGGTGTGCAACTTGGCTTTTCTGGAGGAAACAGCTTGATCCCATTGAACCGATTTCAGAAAAGATATGAAGTCAGAGCCACTCAAGTCTAGATTGCACAGAACATTCCTTGGAGACAAACAAAGGTGAACCAAAGAGGTTTCCCAACCAAAGTTTTTGTAGGAGGACTTCTTCCCCTCTGGTCCCAGTTTTGTAGCTCATTCCTGCTCATTCCATTAGGTCAAGGGTCTTCAACCTTGGCAAGTTTAAGACTTGTGGACTTCAACTCCTAAAATTCCTGAGCTAACATGACTGGAGGAGGAATTCTGGGAGTTGAAGTCCACAAGTCTTAAAGCTGTCGAAGTTTGAAGATCCTTGCATTGGGTGTACATAGATGTGTACATCAGTACCTCCTTAGGTAGGCTTACCAGCTGCCGGGCAAAAGGAGGACATGTCCTCCTTGTTATGCCCATATTCTCCATCCAGCAGGCATATTCTTAAAATCAAATATTGTTCAACTTATTTGACTATCCAACTATTTCTTCCTGAACAGTTCCTCCTAATAAGGCTAATAATAGCAAATTTAAAAACTTAGCTCTGTTGATTAGTTGATCAGTACCCTGTTTTGTGCTGCTCCTTGAAATTGACAAGACCTTAATCAGTTACACCAGAGATCTCCAAACTTGGCAACTTTATGACTTGTGGACTTCAACTCCCAGAATTCTCCATCTAGCTATGCTGGCTGCGGAATTCTGGGAGTTGAAGTCCACGAGTCTTAAAGTTGCCAAGTTTGGGGACCCCTGAGTTACAAACTGATGGTTTTTGCCTCCTGAGTGGCTCTAGCACATTCCTGTGATGGGAAAACCAACCTTCCCAATGCTGCAAAAAGTAATTTCATTACATGGAGGCCTAAGTACCTTTTTTTTTTTTTTTGCAGTTTTCCAATTGCAAAATTGTCCTCCTTTCCAATTGTCCCTCCTGTGCATGTCCAATTACCTGCTAACTCTGCCCTTAGGGGGATAGAAAATAAACATTTCACTGGACTTCTGTTTAAACATAACAGAAGAATATAGAATAACAAGAGTTGGAAGGCATCTTGGAGGTCTTCTAGTTCAACCCCCCGCACAAGGAGGATACCATTCTGGATGAGTGGCTCTCCAATCTCTTCTTGAAAACCTCCAGCGATGGATGTTTTTCAGGAGGCAACGGGATTCTACAGACTTCCAGCGATGGAGCACTCATAATTTCTGGAAGCAACCTGGTCTACTGGTTAATTGTTCTAACTATCAGGAAATTTCTCCGTAGTTCTAGGTTGGTTCTCTCCTTCGTTAGTTTCATTCCTTCTTGTTTTGTCTTCTGGTGCTTTGGAAGGTAGGTTGAACCCCTCTTCTTTATGGCAGCCCCTCCGATATTGGAACACTGTTATCATGTCACCCCTACATCTTCTCTTTATAGAAGGACCCAATTCCTGCATCCATTCATCATAAGTTCCAGCTTCCTGAATCATCTTTATTGCTCTTCTCTGCACTCTTTCTGGGGTTTTGCTGAATATAGTGCTGAGGTTGTCACTGCAGAGAATAACACATTTGAGTTTCAAGAAAAAGTTGCTCAGGGTGAAGAAGTTCAGCCCTAGCCACAATTCACCTCCCAAAGTGATGGTTATGCTCTCTCTAATGGCAGGGCCAGAGCTTTTTAGAAGCCAAGAGGATTGGTGGTTGACTTTTACAGCAAGATTTGGGTAAGGCAGATTCTTTTTTTTTAAATAAGAAGTTTTTTATTTTTAAAAATTTTTTTACACATCTCTTCATGTGAGCAACATGATTCTGGATTATAACACTTGTACCTAGTCATACTTTCATTTCCATTAATCTTATAGAATATCTCATATCGTTATCTATTTCACTCATCTTTAAATAAATTTGCATTTCATATTTCAATTCATTAATTCAATATCATTTCATCCACACAGGTTTTCAATTCTTTATCCCCTATTATTTCCATTTTCAGCTTACCACCTATTTTAATTTACATTGCACATCATTATTATCCTTAATTTTCTCTAAGCCGATATAGAATAAACAATCTAAAAAGAGTAAAAGTAAAATAAAGCCAATATATTTAGGATCCACGTGGCATTTTTCATTCCCCTACTTTAATCATAATAAAATACTCTCATTATACATTTCTAGTATCCATTAAATAATCAACGGTATATTTTAAAATGTATATATTTTAAAGTATCCGCCCCCCCAGTAAATCACTAAGATAACTTCTTAATATATCTCATTTTATCTATATCTCTATATCTATAGAGATATATCTACTCAATCATAAAATATTTCCCAGCAAGTTTTAAACTAAGGCAAATTCTTCTGTCCTCACTAAAGCTGTGTACTTCTTGGGTGTTATACAGAAGATTGCTCAGCATACAACAGTCTACTCTCTAACACTTTGCCCGCGTTCCTCAGGTTCTACCATGTGAGGTTGATCCATGCTTTGCCTAATGCTACAGCTGGCCTTGTTCACATGTTGTTTTTGAAAGTTATGTTGAACTTCAGCTGGTTTCCAAAAGGGTCATTTGGTCAAAAGAGAGATGGTTGATTGCCGCTTCCACTTGAACGAAATGCACAGATTTGCTAAATGTATGGTTAGCAGGAGACAGGTTGTCTGTAGAAGGATCAATAAATGAAGCGTTGGGCTGCTTATCCACTGGGAAAACATAGCTACCAGCTGTGAGCTAAGCTGGAGAACCCACCAGCTTAGCTCAGAAGTTTGGAAGTGTTTGTTAGAAAGTGGGGAGCAGAAAACTCTTTCCAGATTGTCTTCTTTTGAAATATTGTTTTGTGATTGACCATGCTCATTCTTGCAATAATTTTCTGAAAGCACCTATAGCATGCTCTCAAAATGGCAACACTGTTGAACGCCTACATCCCTCAAGTATCCAGTTTCAGTTTCCAGCTTTTGGAAAAGATTCCTATCATAAAATGTGCAGTCATGACGTTGATTGATAGGGAGTAGCTTTCTCCAGTTTAATGTCTTCCAGTTGTGATGGGGGAATTGCTAGAGGATTTGGGGAATAAATTGCTTGGGAATGTTGGGAATTGCAATCCTCACACAGCTGGAGAGTCACCAGTTTGCCTTCCTATAACATTATTTAGTATAAGGCTGTGTCAATGTTCTAAGTTACATTCTTGGGAGCTTCCCAAATACCTCTCTCCAACCCCTGGGGGAACAAGAATGCTGACCGAGAAGGGCTGTTGGCTTCATCCATTCTCAAAACTCTTCTTCGGCCTTTGAAATCTTACTTATTATCTGCTAAAGAGCCATCACCATCTCCCAAATGTTGCTGAAAGTGGAAACTTCCTTTGTTCCTTCCTCCCTCCCCACGATTCATCTTTCCTTCCTTCCTTCCTTCCTTCCTTCCTTCCTTCCTTCCTTCCTTCCTTCCTTCCTTCCTTCCTTCCTTCCTTCCTTCCCTCCCTCCCTCCCTCCCTCCTTCCCTTCCCCACCATTTGAGTGGGACCAGGATCCAAATGACAGCATCTTTCTGGGCTAGCATGCCTTTTAGACCACTGTTTGAGACATGGAGCCGGCCAAAGGAGATGCACTGAATTGTTGTGGTTAGTAATAGGCCTGCTGTCGGCAGACTGCACCGTGCATTGCCATGAATAGCTGACTTTGTAATGCCATCTCCAGCCATCAGGAGCTGAGCCAGGGGCTAAGATCCCACTGTGGAAAGCTCAGACGGGAATACAGGAGACACAGTTGTAACTGGCTCCCTGTCATTCCTCCAGAAAGGTTTCATGGAGGAGCATTCCTTTTCTAACCTTTCTAACCTTCTACAAGTCAGACAAGCTACAGTCCTATTACACTCAGCATAACTCACTTCCAAGTAATTGTGTTCAGAGTTAATCTTTAAATTTTCCAGCACGGCTGGATTATGACACGTTTCATATTTTAGGTGCAGAGTCAGTGGCTGGCCATCTTTGTAAGTGGGCTAATGAGAAGGAAAACTGAACCCTTGTTGGGGACAGTCCTAATTTTCTTGGGATCCCTCCCTGGTAAACTGCTGTCTCTATTTGGGTTTTGGGTGATTTCTGAGAAGGGGTGTGGTTGCATTCTAAAATGTTGTTAGTATTTGTGGATGAGTTTCTTTCCTCTCTCTTTCAAAATAATTAATGACAGCCTGGTATGTTGAACTGGTTTGCTATCTTCTGTTGTTGCTTTTAAACAATGGTAAAAACCGTCCAATCGAGACAAAATAGAAAGATGTGAATGTCACAAACCACTCTGCTTATGTCCTGCTTGGCTTCATTTTGACCAGGAAAATCTATATTTGTTCTCTGCCTTGGTAACTACTAAGACAAGAACCCTCCAGAAGCTGTTATCTAATGGCAGTTGTTATTGAAATAATTTTTAAATACATAAATTCTGTATTTATGCAATAGACTTAATCTAATTGTTGAATCTGTGTGATTCACTAAACCATCAATTAACCAAATCGAATGGATTCACATAGGACATCAAGAAGCTAACCAGGATCAAAACTAACCAAGTGCATCACATTATGCAAACATAGCCTCTAGGTTGTAACTGAGTAGGTGAAGCGTGGTGTGGGTATGTAAGTTTTTGCTTGAGTCACTTTTTAAAGTAGACTCCCTCACTTACAATCAAATCTATCTCAGTGTTTCCCAACTTTGTCAACTTTATTTATTTGATTTGATTTGTCAATTGCTTACAAGATAATAGGTATAAGTATAAAAATAGTTATGAATACATGGATACATATAAGAAAAATAAAGAGAAACAATAGGACAGGGACGGTAGGCACATTGGTGCGCTTATGCACGCCCCCTACAGACCTCTTAGGAAAGGGGTGAGGTCAATAGTAGACAGCTTGAGGTGGTGTGGAATTCTGGGAGTTGAAGTCCACACCTCTTCAAGTTGTCGAGGTTGCGAAACACTGATCTATCTAACACTGAAATATTAGAAGCTTCCGATTTGTATTATAAACCGACAATATTGTCTTCATGGCATTAGAATGGAAGAGACTAGTGATTTATTGCACACAAAATCCCTGTTCATGGGAGCCTTGCTATTCTGTTAAATGAATTGTGCGGTTGTTAAAGGAAATCCAGCTTGCACAGTTGACTTTGCTTATTGGAAGTCAGCTGGAAAGTTCATCAGTGGCGATCACATGACCCTCAACCATCATAAATGCATTTCAATGCCAAGCATCCCAATCATAATCACGTGACTGTAGGGATGCTGTGATAGTTGGTGCAAGGACCAGTTGTAAGTCATATTTTTCAGTGCTGTCATAACTCCGAATGGTCATAAACTGAGGATTAGATGCATCTACAGACCCTTAGGATGGAGGGGGTGGGGGGCTTCTTGAAAAGATGCTGATCTCAAATGGCTATATAGTTCAACAATCAGTTACTCAGACCTCAGAATAAAGTGGAAGCGACCTTGAACGGCTTCTAGTCTAACTCCCTGCTTAGGCAGGAGACCCTACACCATTTCAGAGAAGTGGCTGTCCAGTCTCTTCTTAAAAACCTCCAGTGATGAAGCACCCACGGTTTCTGGTGGCAAGCTCTTCCACCGGTTAATTGTTCTCACTGTTAGGGATTTTCTCCTGAATTCTAGGTTGCTTCTCTCTCCTTGATTAGTTTCCATCCATTGTTTTTTTGTTTTGCCTTTTGGCACTTTGGAAAATAAGGTCCAAGGGACCTTCCAGTTCTATTCTTTGTGGCAGCACCCCAAGTACTGGAATACTGCTCTCATGTCACCTCCTAGTCTTTCTAGCCATTCTAGCCACCTCCTAGTCTTTCTAGCCTCTAGACTAGCCATTCCCACTTCCCGCAACCAATCTTCCTATGTTTTAGTCTCCAGGCCTTTAACCACCTTAGTTGCTTTTCTCTGCACTTCCCACCCACCCTCAAATTCTCTCATACTGTTATGCTGTGCATAACCCTGCTATAATTCTTCTTTTCTCTTCCATGGTCTACTGTACATCCAGAACATTCCACAGTGGGCCTAGAGCAATTCTAACAGGATCAATAATCTTTTCTTATACAGAAAATGAGTTTGACATTCAGAGAAGCTTAATGTCAGGTTAGTCTTTTGATTTCTCTCTCTCTCTCTCTCTCTCATGGTCTATTAATCTTTTGGAGCAATACCAGGCCATTTTTTTTTTTTTTTGCTGCTGCTGCTGCTTTGCACACCAACCTTTGGCTTCAGATCTGGTAAGCTATTAAATGGGCCCCAGGGCAGCATTACAGATGCATTGGAGTACCCTTCTGGCCTTGAACACGAGACTCACATTTTGCATTTTATTCACTGCAAAAGACGGAATCCTTCTCTCTCTTCTATTTCTCCTGTTGTTGCAATGGCACGGATTGGTTAGGCGCTAAAGCCTGCCACCCCGTGGCTTGTTGTTTGAGGGGACGTCAGAAATCCTTATTTAACCTTGAAACTGGTTTGCAAAACTGAGATTGAAGTGATTGCAGTTATTTTTGCAGACTATAAAAATGTGCAAATGCTTTTTCTCATATATAGGCCTCTGTCCAGACCAAACAAAATTTATCCTTTAAGTTTTTTTTTTCCTCCCTAGTATATTTTTCTGGCTTGTCTATATGCTTATGGTTGGGGGAATATTGAGCTATTATTTTCTTCTTCTTCTTAAAAAGTTTAAATTGCCTGATTTGGATTGTTTTTAAATTCTTTACAATTATAAGGATTTTTTTTTTTAAAGGAACAATTGTCATTTTGAATTTCTTTTCAGACTTTCCTCTAAAAAAAAAGTCCTCATCTACCCTGCACACAACTGCACTGGGTGTTCCTCAGCTGTAAATTTTCTCTTTGGTTATTTTATCTTCGGCCGCTGGGATTTTCGGTCCCATTTCCCCACAGTTGTCTTCATTCAGCTGTTCGTCCCTGTCAATAGGCGGCCTTCCCTGATCTTCCGGATGTGCCTTCCAGATGAACTGGATTTCAGCTTCCATCAACCCTAGGGCAGCGTTTTTCAAACTTGGCAACTTTAAGATGCTGGCTGGGGAATTCTGGGAGTTGAAGTCCATACATTGTAGAGTTGCCAAGCTTGGAAAAAAAAAAAACCCACTGCTGCAGGCTACGAAGTTATGGATTTTATAGCATCTGGACAACAGTAGTTTGGAGGAAAGCAGGCATTAATTTGCTTTTCACTTGACCTTGGCTTTCTCCAGTTTCATCCTCCTCCTTCTTAGATTGGCTCTCCAGAATAACTCCTAAATTATTATACTGTAATAATTTACTTGTTAGGCTTATGCACTCTTCTTTGAGTCCAGCCTCACAACCATTATCAATAATCATTGCTCAGGTAATGCCCAAGTTACAATGGCCTCAGAAAGAGTGACTTGCAGCCCATCCTCGAAGTTACGACCGTCGTGCCACCCCCGTGGTCATGTGATCATAATCCTGGCATTTAGAAACTTGCTCAGATTTATGAAGGTTGCAGCATTTTGCAGCCAAATGACTGATTTTCCACCTTTCCACCTGGGCTTCCAACAAGCAATTGGGGAAGCTTGATTCCTTTAACAAGAGTACAATTCACTCAACAACCACTGTGATTCATTTAAGGACTGCCGCAAAAATGACTCTAAAACTGGGTAAAAAGTTATGTTGTGCTTTAGAAAGGAGTGACCTGTCATAATAATTTTAAAGCTTTGCAGCATCTTTTTTGATAACAGATGAGCATCATTATGCTTGAAAATTGATTTTTTGGGGGGTGGGTGGGTTATTTTTTAATCCAACTGCTGACTGGAACGGAGCAGCTCTGTAATTTATCTTCTCAAGCGACGAATGTTTGCATATTACCATTTAAAGATAAAAATAGAGTTGTTTTTTTTACATGTTAGCTTTTCTTTTTTAAAAAAAACAAACAAAATTTGATTTTGCTTATCTCTTGTAAGATTGGGTTTTCTCCCAAAAGGGGAAGGAAGGACTAAACATCTAGCCATTATGCTTATATGTTACATAGCCAGGAAGTGGGACAACTGAAATTATTGCCCTTTGTGCATGTTTACCATTTAGTTGCCAGGAAGATGCCACTCAGTTGTCCTCTGTTACAGTGGGGTTAGGAGACCAAGTAAAATGTCCCCTGGAAAAGGCTAGGGCAGAAGGAGAATACTCAAAGGACCTCTGGATAGATGAATTTCAGGTTTCCAGACTATGGCTTTAACCATCACTATAGTATTAGAAATGACTCAGAGTGTAGAATAAATTAGCTGCTCTGTGCATTTATTATCTCACAATCAGATAGAGTCAATGACATTTTTTTCTAACTGAGCTTCAGAATATGCTGAAAATTACAATCTATACATAGCTTGCTCTCCAGCCTATCCTGATTTCTCTCCATTTTAAAACTATCACTCTTGTACATTCATGTCTTTAACTTATACCAGTTATACTACATTCCCATTTTCTAGCAGGCACATTTTTATTCTTATTTATATTTCACGGTCAGATCAATGTCATGTTCCAAGCCATATTCTTTTTCTAAAGTGGGATTTCTTTGTAACTGCTTTTAGAAAATAGTCCCAATAAAATAGGTACATCCACACATCTCCACCCTTACTTTGAGGTTTGCTTCCTGTTACTCATACCATACTCATACTCATACAAAAAGCAAATGTTATTTTTAATACATGAAAAATATAACCTATTGGCCCTTCTCCTCTTATCCTTTTTATAAAACGCATGCAAGCTACAATCAGAATGATTCAGGCAGCCTGCTATTAAATCTACAGTCTTCCAATCTAATGCATTTTCTTATTTGTTAGGATTGCCAATTCCTTAAAAATCAACTTTCTACATAATCTATAATTCTACATAAAAGAAGTTTGCCATCCTTTGCAATATGAATCTTACTGGACTTATTGAAACCAGAAATCTTAGCTTTATTGTCCTATACAGAGAGCCCTCGATTTAAACAGTTCATTTAGTGACTGTTTGATGTTACAATGGCACTGAAAAAAGTAACTTATAATTGTCTTTCACATTTATAACTGTTGGGCCCCAGGGTCACGTGATCAAAATGCAGATGCTTGCCAACTGACACATATTTATGACCTTTGCAGTGTCTCAGGATCATGGAATCCACCTTTTGCAACATTCCCACAAAGAACGTCAATGAGGGAGTCAGATTCACTTAGCAACCATTCTAATAACTTAATAACTGCGGTGATTCACTGCAGAAAGATCAGAAAATGGACAACACACGCTTAACAGATATCTCACTTAGCAACAGAAATTTTGGGCTCAATTGTGGTTGTATGTTGAGGACTACCTGTATAGGCAACACCTCGCTAGACATAGGATTGCTATGGTTCCAACACATCTGGAGGTATTAGGATGGGAGAGGATTTCAACTCAAATCATTTGTCCATCATTGCCTACATTGGCCTACGGTGTAGGGTTGTATCAAACCACAAGTATAAAATGTAAGATAGAAAGGATGATGTTTATGCTAGATGTTGGGTCACCAAAATGGGTCCAGGATCCTCTTGATTGCAAGGATAGACGATTGAAATGGTAGAAGATTCAGTAGATGGGTGAACTTTGTTCGTTGCAAATGACGCAAAATGGTCATTCATCAAGAGATGGAACAATTCCCCTGCCACCCAGCTATGTAAATTGCCAATCACCATGTTCTTCCCACATTTAAGAAACTCATAAAAATGAATTGGCCTTGGAGAGAAAGTGGGGAGCCAGTTTATGACCAGTTACTAATTGAAAACGGCTGTTTACCAGCAATAAAACACTGTTTGCAAACAAATTTGAAGACCCAAACCATGTTAGCCAAGGATTATGAATCTTTCTCTTTGGACCTTGATCTGTATTAGGAAGAATGGTAGTGTTAATATATAAAACTTGGGTCAGAGAGACCCACATTCAAGTCCCCATGAGATCATTATTGGGTGAACTGGAAATTAAGTCATGGCAACCGAAGAAGCTGCTTGAATAAACAGCAAAACATTTCAAATTAAAAAAAAACATAGTCCAACTGCCATGATTCAGCTTCCAGACAACTCTACCTGGATGACTGAGACTTTTCATTGACATTATTGGTAAAGTTGGTCTCTCTCTCACCCCAACTCACCTTGTAGTGTTGCTATTATTGGTGGGGTGGTTGGAGTAGACTCCTGGGTAAGCTGCCTTGAACCCCTAAAGCAGTATTTTTCAAGCTTGGCTATTTAAAATCTTTGAACTTCAACACTCAGAAATCCTTTGCATAACTTACAAACACTCTCATGATCTTCCATCCTGACCTACCTCACAGGAAGACTGTGAGATTAAAAGGATAAGTGGAAGAAAAACAAGCTACACGTGATGAACATGGACACGTACAAGTAAGTCTCAACTTACAACCATTCGTTCCGTGACTGAAATTATAATAGCACTGAAGAAAGTGAATACTTTTTCTTCAAATCCAGCAAAGAGCAAAGTGCCAACATCAAGTCTACAGGCTGGCAGGTAGCTGGCAGTATAATATCTAGAACAGATCCAATTCAGCCCTCCTTTTAATGCAATGTTTCTCAACCTTGGTAAGTTGAAGATGCTGGATGGAGAATTCTGGGAGTTGAAGTCCATACACCTTCAAGTTGCCAAGGGTGAGAAATACTGCTTTAATGAATAACACCAATGTAGTTCAGCTCACGTCTGTGCTCTTGTTACAAGTTTTAACATGACCCATTAAATCCTTGAAAAATTACTCCAGCTTTGTGGGTTGTTGGCTGATTGTTGATTGCTCCAGGCTTTGTTGGTTGTTGGTTGATCTTAGTTAGAATCAAAGGGTCCCTGCCCTGGCTGAGGTTGGAAGCGCAGATGCATTTCCTCCTATCACAAAAGATCATAGCTACATGAAGTTAAGTAGCCAATGGAATGACATCTTGGGAAAAGAAGAACCCCCCTTAGGAAAGGGAGGAAAGTGGGGAGGAAAAAGCAGAGAGAATAAAAGGGGTTGAGGGCTATAGCAACAAAGAATCTTTAAGGGGGAAAAAAAAAGAGCTTTCATAACAGGAACCATCCCAGAAAATACCTGTGGTTTGGCATGCATTGTTGGTCTGGCCAAAATATGTACCTGGCAGCCTTGCCCTCTGATTAATGCTACCCTCTGGTATTTCAATGGATCTTGAAATTATGGATGGGTGAGGGGTGTCTGCAGAAGACCAGAAGGGCTTGTCAAGTCTTCAAAAGCAAGAAATCCTGAAAGAGGGAGGGGAAGGGGGGGAAAGGAAGAGGAACCGTGGTGATGTTTGCAAAAGCTTGCAAAATTTGATCTTTGGAAGCAAAAGTGCTTGGAAATGGCCTTTGACAAAGTCCCATCCAGCCAAACTATCTTTGATCTCACTTCTGTTTCAGCTAACAGGTAGCTTGCTAGTATGAACTTTTTGATACACCTTCATGCCAGCATGCCAAGCTCCCCATTCTACCAGTTTATTAAGAGGCAGACCCTTTCCTGGTCTTTTGAAACCACATTGATCAACTCCACATTTATCCTGCTCCAGTTTTCTTCCGACATTCTCTGAAACATTTGTCTCTATGTTGGCTTTCCAAAGCATTACAAAAACAAACCTTTTGCCAAAACAGAGTTTAGTAGATCAAAGCCGTGTACAATGAGTTCAGCTCTTCTACATGCTAAATGGTTTTTTAAAAATATGCATTGAGTCACTTACCTCTTTTTTTAAAAAAAAAACAACAACAACAAATGACTGCAATTCATAAGACTTGAAAGAGAAAAATCAGTGTTCATTAAAAGCAGATCCAAACAATGCTCAAGAAGGTTATAATCGGAAGCATATTTACTAGGGAGCAATCCTAATTTAAACACAGGGTAGTAAACAATACTTTTATTGCTCAGATGACAAATCAGCAGCCAGCCTTTATTTCATGTGATTATTTTACCTTGGTGGCTAAATTATCTGGCCATCTTTCAAAGTAATGCAACTACAATCATGGGGTTGAAGAGTGGCACAATTCCCAGGGATCATTCTCCACTTACAGCTCACTGTGTGCAAATACGCCTTGGAAATACTTAGCCGGTCTCCATAACCTTGCCTTCTTATCTCCAGCCTATAAGGGAGTGCCCAAAAGGTTGGGGGCCATGGAGAGAAGTTTTTCCGCAACCCAGAGCAAGCGTGGTTTCACATGCTGCCTGCATCCGGTGGATGGGGCTTTGCTTCTTTGCATGGCTCGGTTTCTGGATGTGGACTTCAACTCCCAGAATTCCCAAGCCAGCATGCTTGAATTCTATGCATCTTACAGTTACTTCGTTGAGAAACACTGCTATAGGACACCGTTTTTTAAAAAAGAGCCATCAGTGTGACAGAGCGATGGAAAACTTCATCTGTTCTTTATGGGTGTCATGGGACACACCATCATGGCCACCTTCTTGACTTTGCTGACAATGATGTACTCGTCTGTGAGAATGACCTTGGGAAACAGGAGGCAGAGCCACAGCTGGGAAGCTGTTGGATAAGAGCTTAGAAAAGAGGGTCTTCCAACATGGTCTTCCCTAGTTTCTTGAGCTGTAAAGGTGACGGGGGAGAAATGTATTTCAGACTTGCAAAAGTTAGTTTAGTTTATTGATTAGCCCATAGACCATATCAAAATGACTTGCAAAAGTGATGCTAGTCTGGTAAGGTTGTCTAGACAAGCAGCACAACCTGATATTAACTAGCTCTACTTTATCATATGGTTACATTAACAGAGTCTTTCAAGTTTCTGCTAATGTAGACTGTGGTGGAATGAAGTCTGGATTCCCAGGAAGGAGGGGCTGCAATCCAGAGAGCAAAGAGGAAAGTTTGGTCAGGAGGAACAGAGTTATAAACATTCCTCCCTAGTGATTCTCAGATATATCTATAGTGATGCAAATCGTTGCTTTAGTTTGATGAGATTTCAGTCTATAGGTGAGGAACCTTAAAGGGAACTACTCGGAGGTAATTCCGTGTGTCTTTTTTTGCTTCCTGGGGTGCCTGACATTGACATGCCAACATAATGGAAATAAATTGGCGCTTAATTTCTTGGTCTAGATGGGAAGAGGCAAATAATGCACAGGAATTCACTAATTGGGAGGCTGTGTTAACTATATTCTGGGTTTTATGTTTATGAACATCTTCGGTCATCCAGGTAGAGATATGTGGAAGTTGAGTTGTGGCCACTGGACTTCTTTTCTTTTTTGGTTTGAAACTTTTCGCTACTTATCCGACTAGCTGCTTCAGTCTGAGCACTATAGAGGAAGATGTTCAAATCCAAAAGAGATTTCCTAATTCAGCTTTATTTTCATCAGGTTAATGTAAGGGAGACAGGCAGCTGACGACTGCAGTGAGGAAGAACAAAAATGATTATATACAACAGGGCTTTCCCCAGTCTGGACACCTGCAGTGTTGTGGATTTCAACTGCTATTCTCAGTAATGGTGATGTTAGCTAGGGGATTCTGTAGTTCACACATCAGTATGGTAATTGCACTCGAGGAAGGTTGGAAAGGAATCTCTGTTTAAGAGCCACAACTTGCATTAAAACATATTCATACTTTGTATTTTGTAAAGCTTCTCACTGGTGGAAAATGAAGGTTTTAGGGGGGTACATTTAGACTTGTTTTAACAATCTGAAAGATGTCATTCCCTAATTCCAAAAGCTTTCTTGCAGGATTGCTTAGATACAATTCAGGCTCACCATAAATGACCAACTATGATATTACTGTACCTGAAATGATCTGTTAAATTACAGCAGTTTTCAAGCTGCCAGGAAAATTTTCCCAAAAAACCTTTGGCCTAAATTGAATCTATGCAGGCTAAACCAGAAATAATTCTGGAAAATATTTGGTGTTGTTTTTTCCCCTCATCATCTCATCTAGTTTCCCCTCTTGACATATATTCACTGATTTTGCAGCCATCATTCCTATTTTTAAAGTTGGGCACAACAATTTGCAAATTGTAGTTTTGTAGATTTTAAGCTAAGGATTCCAGTTAGGTTGATATATAAAATTGCCAACTTAATAATATAACATTCCTGCTTGAAATGTAGAACTTTGAATTTGTATACAGAAGAATACAAGTAATCTTCAACTTAAAATCATTCATTTAGTCACTGCTTGAAGTTACAAGAGCGCTTAAAAAAAAGTGATTTACAACCAGTCCTTGCACTTACAATCATCACAACATCCCCATGGTTACATGATTAAAATTTGGGGGCTTGGCAACCGCTGTGTGTTTATAGCAAGTGCCGCATCCTGGGGTCATGTGATCACCAGTTGCAACCTTCCCAGCCAGATTCCAACGAGCAAGGCCAATGGAGGACGTGGATTGGCTTAACAGCTACATGATTCACTTAAGAACTGCAATGTTTCATTTAAGAAACATGGAAAAAAAAAAAAGGTTGTGAAATCAGACATGAATCACTTAACAACTGAGTTGCGTAGCAATGGAAATTCTGGTCCCAGTTGTGCCCTTAAGTCAAGGATTACCTGTCTATGGAGAGTCTCAATCATCTGGGTCACGGTTAAGCCAAAGGTGATTTATGCAGGATGCAACTGGATTTTTTTGTTTTTCTTTGAAGATGTTTTGCTTCTGAAGAAGTTTCTTGGATGAGAAGCGAAATGTCTTCAAAGAAAAACAAGGAAATCAGTTGCCTCTTGAAAAAGCACTTTTGGGTCGAAGGTTACCTGTTTAAGAATGTCCTTGATGGATCTAGCCAAGGCTTACAGTCAGATGCCTCCGTGCCACTCATAAGAAGATGGTGGACATGTTCTCATCCCTAAAGCTGGCAAGCATTTGGAGGCCTCTTGCCCATAACCCAGATTTAATGCTCAATCTTCAAGACCACAAGTCCTTGAAATTGCCCATCGTGAATTTATTCAATTCCTGGTTACACTCATGTGGATATTCAGGATGTCAATGCACAAACAATATACTTTTGCTGTTTGTTTGGCTTTGCTTAATGTGTTTCATAACCCCAATCATGGCTGGTAAATTATAGGCCTTGGAAGGAGCGGACAACGCTTTAGTGTGCAGAAGCCACCCGTAAACTCTTTTGCGGTACCAAGGGCAAAGTGGGTGAGACCACAAATGGAGCAGGATTTGGATATTCCATGTTTTTCTTGGACTGGGAGCACTTTGGGTGTTTGGAAAACATGTTACACCTATGCTAGGGTTTACCATTCTGTTTTTGTGTAGTTCCTGCCTCAAAGTGATGGGACTTTGTGCTGCCAAATCTTTAGCAGGTCTGATCAGATCCATTTCCCATAGCACAGCTGCCCCCTGCCTTATTCATTTCATGCAGCAAGAACCAGCTGATTTCCTGCTTGGTGGTGCCCTTGAAAGCCAATTCAGACCCTTCTTAAACCACTTTCAGAGGATATTCAAAAGATATCTGGTGTTTATTTGACTTTTCCCCAAAATGCTTAAGGGCTGTAATGTGAGTAAACTTCTAAGAGAGCTTTGCTTTAAAAAAAAAAAAAAAAAAGGCTTCTACTACAGTCCCAGAATTTTCTGGAGGGGAAGAATGAGAGTTAAACTGGATAAATTTGTAAACTAGATATAGTCAAATTAACTCACATCCTTATATAGACCAACACAACGAGGGTGGAGTCCAGTCAATTAAAAAGCACAGAGAATGTATAAGTTTTAAAAAGTATGTAACACTAGAAGATATATTAAAGCAGAAAGTATATATATAATCAAAATAAAAAATATATATAAAATCAAGTCTAAAAGGATCTTAAAGGAGAGGAACGTAAAGTGGTATATGGAAGACTCCTTTTTATGACCCCATAGTCCTTTAATTTGGGGTAGAGCAACTGGATGGAGCTGAGCATTTTCCCAGCTGGATGCCCTTCCTGACGCCATGGGGAGTTGACCGCAGACATTTTTTTCTTTGTGCCCCAGGAGAGAAACATCTGCCACTACCTAGGATTGAACTCTCAACCTTCCAAGTGAGAGGCGAGTGTCTTCACAGTATCTGTCCGTATTTGTCAAATGACAGAGCACTCTAGTGTGGCGAACTAGATATTAAGTCTAGTTTATGGTACAGGTTTTCATCCGATGAATTTTAAGTGTGCTACCCAGAACGTGGCAATGTTATATGTTGTAGCAGGGTTAGTACTGAATCTGCAAGGGACAGGCAGCTAGAGGAATGCCCTGTGCACTCTGGGTATTTATGCATTGATGGTGCGATGAGGCTACCATGATCATCACTGTAATATAGACACTGAAGGTATTTAGGTAATTCAAGCTTAGTTAAGAATGCTGGGGGAGGCATAGGCCCTCTTGGTTCCCCTGGCAATAAAGGTTTATTTATTTATTTATTTATAAATAGATAGATAGATAGATGATAGATAGATAGATAGATAGATAGATAGATAGATAGATAGATAGATAGATAGATAAATGAATGTATTGGCCACCCATCTTACCACAGGATAACTCTGGGTGGCTTAGAGTCATAAAAATATGTTTATACATACATAATTAAAACATAATGAAAACCAAACATTAAAACCTAAGGGCATATGGGAAACATGGTCAGGGACATGGCTAGCTCCAACTAGCACTCTGTGTTGGCTACACACCCTGTTTAATGAGTGCTTTGGCCTGGTCATACCCCATGCTGAGTAGAAGACCTGGAGAGAAGCCCAAGGATGAGGATTTTAGTTGCCACAGCATTTTTTCCATGTGGATTGAAGGTCATCGCTCATAGTTAATGGGGCAAGGATAAGGGAATCAAAGGATTGTCCGAGCCAATAGTTGAGTATGGTCATCCAAACTCCTGTCTCCACTTTCATGAGGCCCACCTCTTGTCACAGGATGGTAGCAGAGACACAATTTGAGACTTGAAGAGCCTATCTTTGACATTTGGATTGAACAAGTTTTAAGGGTGCAAAATTGGAAAAGCGCCCCAGCTGGGCACCATAAAGAAGTTGTGCTATTGGCTTGGTTTCAGATAATTTGAGTGCTCCAGGGATAGAGTGCTCACCTCTCATCTTAAGGAATTTAAGAATGGCATGGGAGCTCCTTTGTGCATTTTTAGCAACATCAGCCCAAAGAGATTTCTTACTACCAGCAGAATGAAGGCGGTGCCTCTCAGGCATTTGAAAGAGGAGACCTGCTCAATCTTGTTTCCATCTATGCTGCAGGAGTAAATGGGTAGATGTAGATAGATGACAGATTAAATAAACAGAAGATAGATAGATAGATAGATAGATAGATAGATAGATAGATAGATAGATAGATAGATAGATAGATAGATGATAGATAGATGAGAGAGAAAGAGATATATACCGTAGGTCTTGAGACAATCCAATTCTTTTGCTTTAGGCATCTAAAATATGAAATCTCCCCTGTAGTGAACTGATGATAATTCTTTAATCCCATTATGCTTGGAATACAAAACTCCCAAATGTCTATAGCAAACTTGTGTTTAGCAGTAGCCAGCATCCAGAGGAGAGAAGAAAGCGCTGGGGTGAGGATGGAATGGGGAGATAATATTCACCCTAAAGAGGGAGGGAAAATAAGGTCCTTTTATGCCAATTCTTAAGAAGAAAGATTTTCTCCTGCACATTCCAGCCTGATTTGTATCTTTCACAAAATATCTCCTGTTAAAGCAGGAAAGTGGAGCCATCTAAGATGTTGAAGGCGACTCAAGAATTAGGTGGAAGTGAATGGGTGAAAGATGGGCACTTGGTTTGAGCCATCTAGCTGGCCCTTTTACTGCAAGCATCAGGAACCACATTGTCCATACAAACCTTGCTGCAGCAATTAACTGGACAGGGCAGGATAAGGAATTACAGACTTCAAAGGCCAACAAAACACACACAGTTGGGAAGATGCCAGGAACCCAGATAAGCCTCGACCATAAAAGATAACTCACGATTTGCTTCCCTCATTAGGCAGGACAGGCAGGACAAGAACCAAAGGATGGAAACTAATCAAGAAGAGAAGCAACCTAGGACTAAGGAGAAATTTACTGGCAATGAGGACAATTAATCAGTGGAACAACTTGCCTCCAGAAGTTGCAGGTGCTTCAACTGTGGAGATTTTCAAGAAGAGATTGGACAGCCATTTTCACCTCTCTTATTCTGTTATTCTGCTCCAGTGTCCAACACAAAAGTAATGCTTCTATCATGTGAAGATCTGGCTACTTAACTTGGAGTCGAATGTCTTCTCCCACATATGGGGGTGGAGAAGTGGCAAAAAGAAGGGGTGTGGTTGTTCTTCTGGTTTATAGAAGACTAACATTTCAAACAATTTTTTTTTCTATTTTTGGCAATGAAATTAAATTTTAGCACTTTTAAGAAATATATAACAAGTTTATAAAAAGGTAGAATAATTCAAAACATAAGCAGTAAAAAGGGCCATAAAATATTAAAAAACACTAGTATAATTTAATGTAATGCATAAATAAAACAAAAACTAAACTAAGTAAAAAAAATACTGTATCTATAAAAGAATCCCTGCGGATTATAGTTGTTGCCAATTATAGTGGACAGTGCTCATCTCTATTTTAAGGCCATTGAGCCACCACTCTCCAAAGATATTTTTTGTGGTCATATGGCCAGAATGACATCAAGGAGCACTGTTACCTTCCCACTGTTGTGGTACCTATTTATTTACTCACATTTGCATGCTTTCAAACTGCTAAGTTGTCAGCAACTGGTGAGGACAGGAGCTCACCCTGTTGCGTGGAGCTCAGATCTCAAATGTAGGCTGCCAGCTTTCCAGCCGACAAGCCCAGCATCTTAACCACTGTGCCATCAGGCCACCCCTATACTGTAGCAAGAGCTATCTATAAATGCCACTGAATTATTATAAAATATCATGAAATCCATATGGATGAAGAATGAATTGATTCATTCTCTGGTTGAAAATATACCGTTTATAGTAGTTTAATAATAGTTTAAACTATTATGTAAAAGTAAAAAGTTGAGGTTTGATGTTTCTGAATTTCCTCCACTTAAAGACTATTCTTGGGAGAGTTTTTTCTCCAGCTGAAGGTAACTGGACATTGGGGGCAAAATTAAAGGCACTTTTCTTACTTGTGTGATTGTGTTGCCTTTGTGTCATGCCCCAGGTCATCACAGCCTTATTCTACTGCACCAAAGAGAATCCGAAGTCAATGCCTTTTCTTTCTTTTCCCCCTTTTCTTTCCCCCATTTTTCTCTTCCCCTTTTCCTTTCCTATTTTTCCCATTATTTACTTTTGTATTTTCTTTGCATGCTACATTATAAACTAATAAAAAATTACAAACAAAACAAAATATATCCAAAATGGATAAATTACCCATCTCAGGAACCTATCTTTAATGTCTGGAATTATATAACATTTTCCAGTTTCTCTTTTTGCCACCTTCCATGCCTCGTACAACCATAATTCCTCAAATAAATTCCAGAGTTTGGGGATAGCATTCAACATTATGTTAATATCTTTTAGGGACTTCAACTATTTATGTCCCTTTAAATACTGTTCCAAAAGTATACCCATCCATTATATGGAACCTCAAATGTTTAACACTTACAACAAAGAAAATGCGATGTTTTGGAGAAGAGTCAAAAGTCTTGGCTTCTTCCCAAGGATCTGTCAAATGCTAATGATTAGTCAGGAGAAGAAGACAATATGCACAGTCATTGAATTAATTAAGATTTATGAATCATATAGATGAATAATTAAATAATTATACATAATTATATTCCCCACTATTACAATTATTTCATATCAATATGTAATTGGGATTAAATGAAGTTACATTCCATCCTGATCCTGTCATTTTTTGGCTAATTCACTAGTATGAAAAGTCTACCCCCCCAAAAAAAATCCTCACAGGGACTTGTACTGCAGTCAAAATACATTTTTGAATGATTTACTTGTAAGTATCAAATCCATCAATACCAACTTAACATTTTTAAGAATCTACGGCCATCTATTCATGTGAGATTTCAAACTTTGGGGGCAAATCCAGAGCATTTGCAACTTATCAGATCATTGACAGATACAAAAAAAAATCTATTTCTAAATCAAAACTGTGACCCTGAAGGCAAAAAATCCTTTTTCAAAAGGCAACTGAACTTATCTGAAGATGTTTCTCTTCTCATCTAAGAAGCATTTTCAGTTCAAACTGAAGATACTTCTTGGATGAGAACTGAAATATGTTCAAGGGAACAAAACCACAGAAAGTCCAGTTATGTTTTGAAAAAGCCCTATTGGGGCAACTATGACCTAGATGACTGAGAATCTCTATGTGATGACCCGGAGTGTAACACAAACGTAACGAAATCCAAAACATAAATAAATGTCCTTTAATCCCTCCAACTTGGCCCCACTGTTCAATAATTCTCAGTTGGAAACAAAACGTACTCAAAAATAGTCTTCAAAAGAAAGCAATACAGTCCGAACTTAATGAGCAGATAGAGGGGAAATAAAAAACCAAACAAACTATAATGAAGGAAATCCCACAACGGCCCAGGATAAGTAATTACCAGATTCAAGGAGATAACAAGGCACAGTCTGTTGGAAGGATGCCAACCAAGATAACTTCAGCCCAAAATAAAACACACTTTGCTTCTGGCAAGGCTGCGTTGTAATCATCTCTCTTATATACTAGTCTCCCCAGCTGTAACCAATGAGGAGGATCATGGCCACTTCCTCTCTCATAAGCCAAGTTGTTTCCTTCTCCGTTCCTCTCGGCGTGTCCTAGGATGCAGAGGGGATGGCCCTGGTTCTTCCTCTGACTGCCCAGCCACCCTCTGCCCTTCCCCAGCCTCCTCCACAACCTCCGGAGCCACACCTCCACTCCCTGTTGGCTGTTCCTCCTCTCCCTCACAGTCTGACTCTACCAAGGGCATGACACTCCATAGACGATCAGAACTGTGATATTTTGGGTTTCCTCCTTTGACCAGATTCAGAATTCATTTCTTATTCATTTCTTCTTTATCATCTTCCAGACCTTGTCCAAGAGAAGCATTTACCATCCAGAACTTTATAAAGCTTCATAGGATTGCTTATTCTTAGAATATATGTGGCTGATGTAGTCCAGAGGCATTTTGACAGCCTGTTTTGAAATGGTCTCCAAAATGGCTACAAGTAGTCCTTGACTTTTGACTGATCACTTATTGATCATTCAAAATTCTGATGGACCTACTTAAGACCCAGATTTGAAATTCTGTTGCTCACCTCCCTTGGTCAAATGACTGCACTTTGGGCACTCAGCAACCAGGTCATATTTATGGCTGTTTACAGCATCTCGTGGTTTCTTGATTGCATTTTATGGCTGTTTTGCTGAAAATTGATATTTACTTCCGGCTTTCAGAAAAACAATACACAAGAGAACTATTGACACCCATAACAAATTGCGCTGATGGTAAACCACAGAAAAGGTTGTAAAATCGAATCACTCACATGACCAGCCTCCTTTGCAACCATCACAAATTATGACCATGATGAATAGGTTTCACTACACTTGTAACTTGAGAACTCCCTGGAGCGTGGGAAATCTTGCCTGTTCATAAAACAGCTACCAAGATAGATTTGACCAGTCACAAGCAGCTGTTCAACCAGATGATGAGTTGATGAGTTTCTTCCCCGATCTCCTCTCTTATTTCCCAATGGTGAACCTCTCCAATTTTTTGTATTTATATCAGAGGATATGAGAAACTTCATGGTCCTCAAAATTGTGCATGCCCTGGTAGAAAATGCTGTGGGATCAAACCTTCTACTGTGGAGGTTTAACAAAAATAATATAACAAACCAGTTGTTGTTTTTCATGTGATAGTAGTTGAGGATCTGATAGCCAGGCACGTGCTTGTTTCTGGATATGAATTCTTCTCTGCAGTCCATAATACCAGGTGTGGTTGCCAAAACTTTTAATACTCTACAGAAGTTCCAGGTCAAGGAATTGGTCAGCACATTCCCCTTTCACAGGAATATGCTGGGTTTGGTCTCGTAAGATTGTTGCCTAAATTACTCTGTGTGGTAACCAGCCAAAACCACAGAAGCTGTAATGTACTGTGGCATTTTCTGGAAAGTTTTGACTTAAACATTGCTGAGAGTTCGTCTTTGAAAATGCCACGAGCAATGGAAAGAGGGGAGAAAAGGAATTTTTCAAAACTGAGATGGTTTCCAGAATCACTGAAAGAACAAGAAGTATCTTGTGTCTTCTCTTTGCACATTTGTGATACAACTTATGTGGGAAATTGGGGTATTTATTTACTTATTTATTAAATATATATGCTGCTCATTTCATTGCCCAAAGCGACTCTAGTTTAGACCTTCTTGTCAATTAACAGAAGCATTTGGTATCCTTCAGATGTTGGTCGATCACTGTAATGACTTCTGGTAAATGTGGGCTAAAATAGTTCTGGCTGGGAATAAAAGGAGTTTTAGTTCAAGTGCAATCTTGAATTAGAGAAGAAATCCGTGTTCCTGAAATTGATAGATGCTATTGATAGGAAATGATTGTAGTGGTAATAACATAAAATAGCTTTCTGAATAATTTCAAAATTATTGCTGGTCCACCCAACAGAATTAATAGCAAGCAAGGAAGAACAGTCTGTTCAGCTTCAGATTTTTTAGTAGTTTTCTCACAGTAGTGAAATTGGCCAAAAAAAGTGACAGGATGAGGAAGGAATGTAACTTCACTTCATTCCAATCAAATATAAATGTGAAATAATTGTAGTCATGGAGGATATAATTATGTATAATTAATTAATACACTATCTGTGCAGGTTGTGTTCTTCTATTGACCTATTAATAATTAGCATTTGGTAGACCCTTGAGAGGAACTTGGGAGCTGCAGCCAAGACTTGTGAGGGCCTAATTTAGCCCTGGGGTCTCAGGGAAGAATAGAATAACAGAGTTGGAAGGGACGTTGGAAGTCTTCTAGTCCATCCCCCTGCTTAGGTAGGACCACCATTTCAGACAAATGGTTATCCAACATCTTTTTACAAACTTCCAGTGTTGGAGCATTTACAACTTCTGGAGGCAAGTTGTTCCACTGATCAAATGTTCTCATTGTCAGGAAATTCCTCCTTAGTTCTAAGTTGCTTCTCCCCTGGATTAGTTTCCACCCATGGCTTCTTGTCCTGCCCTCTGGTGCTTTGGAGAATAACTTGACTCCCTCTTCTTTGTGGCAGCCCCTGAGATATTACAACACTATCATGTCTCCCCTAGTCCTTCTTTTCATTAAACTAGACATACTCAGTTCCCGCAACTGTTCTTCATATGTTTTAGCCTCCAGTCCCCTAATCATCTTTGTTGCTTTTCTCTGCACTTTTTCTGAGCACCTCTAGACTAGACCCTTTTGGAAATCTTTCCCCTTGCTGATTCCCATGATGTATCTTCCTTGCCTTTTTACCTGGAGAGGCTTCCCACTTCATCACAAGTGATGGTGTGTAATGGTATGTGGGAAGGACCTTGAGAGACAGAAGGCGAAGTAGCAGACTAGGCAACCTTCACGCAAAAGATACCATAGAAGTAGAGGGGGGAGGCAGGGCAGCGTTTCAGATGCGACCCTCCCTAGTTTTCTAGAGTGCAGAAGGAAAGGAGAAATACATTCAGATTTGCAAGAGTCTGTTGATGTAATCTTACAAAAAAGATACAGTTGTACTGCTGGTTGTGCTTCTTGTTTGGACGACCTTGCAGGAATAATACAAGGGTAGGATTCAAAATTTTTAACAACCGGTTCTGTGGGTGTGGCTTAGCTGGTGGGTGTGGCTTGATGGTCATGTGATTGGGTGGACATGGCTTGATAGTCATGTGACTAGCTGGGCATGGCCAGCTCAACATCACTCACGTCGAGGCGTGCATCTCCTCGCCTGGCCTCTCGTGACTGTGGTGGGGATGCTGCAACAGTCGTAAGTGTGAAAAAGGGTCATAAGTCACTTTTTTCAGGGCCATTGTAACTTTGAATGGTCACTCCACACAAGCAAAGTACCAGCAAAGGAGGGGAAAAAAACTCCTGAGACAGGAAGTCTAGTCCTGCCAAGAATGTAATAAGGGTTAACGGAGAGGCAGTTTCTGTAAGCAACACCAGAATGTTTCCTTCCTGCCTTCCTTACAGGATTAGGCCAGTAATTTCTTCTAACAACCGGTTCTCCGAACTGCTTAGAAGGTTAACAACCGGTTCTAGCGAATAGGTGCAAACCTGTAGAATCCCACCCCTGGACTAATATCAATCTTGGAAGCCTGAATGTATTTTTTTGCTCCTTTCTTTTCAGTCTCTGGAAAACTAGGGTGGGAAACACTTCTCAAATCTCTTTACCTATATCTTTAGTAACATATACAGGTAGTCCTCGATTTACGACCCCAATTGAGCCCAAAATTTATTTTGTTAAGTGAGCTATTGGTTAAATGAGTTTTGCCCCATTTTGTGACCTTTCTTGCCACAGTTGTTAAGTGAATCACCGCAGTTGATAAGGTAGTAACCCAGTTGTTAAGTGAATCTGACTTCCCCCTTGACTTGGCTTGTCAGAAGGTTGCAAAAGGGGATCATGTGACCTTGGGACACCGCAACAGTCATAAGTATGAACCACTTGCCTAGCATCCGAATTTTGATCATGGGGATGCTGCAAAGATCGTAAGTGTGAAAAATGGCCATAACTCACTTTTTTCAGTGCTGTTGTAACTTTGAACGATCACTAAGTGAATTGTTGTTAAGTCGAGGACTACCTGTAGTTTCATATCTGAATGTACTTCGTCCTCCTCCCCCTTTATCTTCTGTGATCAAGGGAAGGACTGGTCTGAGACATTTATTCATGTTACTTCCTTGACCCTGGCTCAAGCTCCTCTTTATGACCATTGCTTTAGTAGTGCTTCTTCCTCCTGTCCTTCAAGGACATTCCCTCTGTCCACTACAGTAACCTCTTATTGAATGTCACATTTGAGGTCTCTGGGCTTGGTTGTTTTCTTGCAGACATTTCATTTCCCAAACTAGATAACATCATCAGTACTGCAGCACCAGCACTGATAATGTTACTTTGTTTGGGTAATGAAACGTCTGTAAGAAAACAACCAAGCTGAGAGCACCTTCAAGGATCCCACAGTTAAATTCTGAACTACAAATATTCTCCTTTGTTGTTACGTTTGCTCAAATTCTAGCCACCCATCCTTTCTCTCTTTACACCTTGTTGATGTCTCCTTTTGTCTGTCCTCCTTTCTTTTTCACACAGCCTGCCAGAAAATGTCTGAGTCAATTTGGTTGCAGAGAACAGGAAATTAAACGAAGGACCCGCGTGCCTCTGGACGTGTCTCTTCTGCTTCTGCTCCTCAAATCAGAACCGCTGAGTGTTTCAAGGAACAAGTAAGTAGGTTTGCTGTACTGCTGTGAGTTTGCTGACACTACAACCAGTGTCCGTTACAAGTTGTTTTCACAGCTGCCAGACAATAACAGAAAGTTCACCAAGTTAAGATAATCCCTTTCAAGAGATTCAAGGCCATCAGATAGTGTCAGATATTTTTGAGTCTTCCAAAGCTACAAATTCATACATTGGGCAGTAAGATTGGTGAAAATGAAGTCACTTATCTATATCTTACCTATAATATCAGATAGAAACTCAATACCTGGATAAAGAAGAAATGTTTCTTGTAGGGGAATCAGCTTGGAAACCAGTAAGGACACCTTGCTGCCTAAAGTACAAAGGCCTTAGAAGACATTGTCAAGAGTAGAGGAGATGGCCATGGAGAAACTAGACTGAGAGGCACAGTTGAATAAGCAGCCCAGGAAACAGAAAATGTAAGGAAACAAAATTAAACTGATCTCATTCACATTGGAATGTAAGAAGGAAGGAAGGAGACGTTCAATCGGGCTTTCCTGGTTTCCTGAGCTTAAATGTGTGTGTTTTTGTAATTGTGGTCTAGTTTCTTAAAATCAACTTCGAGAGGAATGGGACAACTCGCTGTAGCCAATTTGCCATGGCCAACTAGTATGGCCAACTCACCATGGCCAACTTACCATGGGACAACTCACTGTGGGACAATTCAACAATTCAATTGAATGATTTAAAATAAATAAAAACGTATTTTAATGTTTGCCATTCACATTTCATTTTCATTGGCATCCTCTTTTTAAAGATTCTATTCCATTATTTCTTCAATATTAATGTAACTCTTCTCCCGCGGCGAGTTGGTTGTGGCAAATTATCATAGACCTCCTCCAAGAACTAGACAGCAGGGAATGGTTCTTCCCCAGCCCTCAGAGACAAGACTTGGTTGGGATCCTGAATTGCATCAGGTTCCCTCACAGCAAAACTGGCACACGGCTTGTTGCCATAACTATTTTCACATAATTTCACATAAAGCTGCTGAGAACCACTTTAATCTGCCCTGGGTAACAGGCTGAAGATGAAAAGTTTTGAAGTGAGACTTTCAGGCAGATGGATTTTTGATTCTTTCATTCTTGGCAAAATGCCCGCAAAAGGAATGAACATAAAAAGAGCAGAAATCAGAGAACATACAAAGATATTGATTGTAGTGTCCAGTTCAGGATCCCAGCATTATTGACTTCACCATTGTTGGCTGTTTATGGATGGCTTTCACCAAAATACATTATCTTGATCGTTATAAGGAATTTTGTGTTTTGTGATCAAATGTAGCTTTCTGATACATCTTGGTGGTGGTGTTTACATCAAGGAGGACAAATGGTTCACAGTTTAACAATCAATTGTCTGTTCTCCATCTTTCCCCAAAGGTGTGTTCTGTGCTGTTTTCAATCCCGGTTTTGCTTGTTTAAAGTTCCCTCGAAACTGAGTTTAGCGCTTGGTGACTGTTAAGGACTTGTCTTGGTCACTTTCATTGCAATAGTATAGAAATACTTCACCACTGATCTCTTCTGGGTTGGTTTGATCATCTCCATCCAGCCTCTGTTTCTGGATTGGCTCCCATCCAAGCACTAACCACCAGACCTGATCCTTTCTAACTAGCTTTCTAACCCAGATTGATTCTGTTCTTGTTGAATCTTTCAATCAAAAGCAGACACCTTGACTTGCCCTTCTAGACCCTTAATAACATAATAACAGAGTTAGAAAGAACCTTGGAGGTCTTCTAGTCCAACTCTCTGCTCAAGGATGATACACCTATATCATTTCAGAAAAATGGTTGTCCAATCTCTTCTTAAAAACTTTCAGTGTTGGAGCATTCACAACTTCTGGAGGCAAGTTGTTCCACTGATTAATTGTTCTGTCAGGAAATTCCTCCTTAGTTCTAAGTTGCTTCTCTCCTTGATTGGTTTCCATCCATTGCTTCTCGTCCTGCCCTCTGGTGCTTTGGAGAATAGCTTGACTCCCTCTTCTTTGTGGCAGATCTCTTGCTAGACATATGCATATTGATCTTACCATTGACAAAATTCATGAAAGTCAGAAGTGTCCATAAGTAAAACCAGCTTGGTACTGCATGAACAAGAGGGCTGAGAAAATATCCACAAGACCTCTCACATCGTGGATATAATCTGTTCCAACTTCTCCCCTCAGGATGCTGCTATAGAGCATTGTATGCCAAAACAACTAGAGATAAAAGATTTACATAAACGTTGAACTCCCGTAGCACTGTTTCATTTCTCATCTTTTCTCACCTTTTCATCTTTCCTACTATCTTCTCCTATTGGTTTCTTATGATTTTGTAACAACTGTTGTTTGTAACTTACGATTAGTCATTGTAATTACGATTATGAACTATGAACTTTTACTCGCTGTTTATGTGTACACTGAAAACTTCTGCATTGCAGGCAAATTCCTTGTGTATCTGTTCATACTTGGCCAATAAAGAACTCTGTTCTCTTCTATAAAGGCTATAGTTGGTAACATGGTGTCCATCAGAGGTTTCGATTTGACTTTCAACTCTAGTCAGCATGGCAACTGGCAAGGGTGATGGAAGTTGTAGTCCAAACATTGAGACTTTCTCTCTGGTGTGGAGCTCAGTGGATTTTTCGGAATGCATATATTTATAATGACTGCTTTCTTGGGAAAAAGTGGAGGCGGTGTTCTTGGTCCTTTGGAATAAATTTGAGTGCACATGGAGTAGTATAAGGAGTGTTTTCATTACTGTACTCTGCATGGCTTCAAGAAAAAAATAGGAAGGTGATATTAAGAAATTTATCCTGTGGTTGCAGTGGAATGAAAAATAACCCATTATTTTAAACCTCCTGTAAAAGTCCCACAGAGACTCAGAGTCCACTCAGGTCTGCCATGTGATTCCTCTTCTGCTCCCTTCTAGGACGATGACTCTATGGCCTTGGTCTCATGGCCTTTAACAGGCTTCCAGAAAGAGCCTTAGGGATGCTGTGAAACTCAGCTTCGAGTCTCTGCGAAACATTTGCACGTGGTCTTGCTGTACCAAGACTTCAGGTAAAGTCACTTGCTTAGCTGCTATTTATCAGGAAGATGCTTTACTTGGAGGGTTATGCATTTGTTTGACTTAAAAGAAGTCCAGGCTTGATTTTAGAAAAATACCATTTATCGAAGTAGAGTGAATAAGCTAGATGGCTTGACCCATTGATCTGACTCTGTATGAAGCTGGGTTTGATCCTTGTATCTCAGCCATTCTGCAGGTAAAAGGTCCTGTCCTTTGGACTGAGAATATCTACATCTGTACAACTGGGTTAGCAGCAGTACAGAAATGGTTTGCTATGGTCTTATTTTGGGTTTTGTTTCTAATTTCCCCAGATTGCCGAAAAGCTTGATTTGATGCAGTCATTTGCTGAGGCCAGATTGCATATAGTCTCATTTGTTTCTTTGTTCATTCATTCATTCTTTCATTCATTCATTCATTCAGACAAGTTTTTTAGTTTCATGATTTTTAAAAAAAAAAAATTGTACTGAAAGCTTTCAGGAAAATATGCACGTCCTTTGTGCCCATGTGTGCTGATGTGTGTTTGTGTGCATTTGCTCTTCTGCACAATACAATTATATATAGCCACACACAATTCTATGTGCATTTTCTGAGTTTCAAACTATATTGCAAAACACTTTGAAATGCTGAAGTGGGAACAGTGTAGTTTCTGTTGGGCGAATAACAGAGGTGCCTTTTCAATCACCGAGGGAAGGTTATTTTTTCTAATCTCATTAGGATCTCTTGGTGATTTCCTTCACTGTCTCCCAAAAGACATACAACGGGCTCCCCCAGTTTGATTAGGGAATTCTGGCAATGGAAAGCCAAACCTATCTGGAGAATATCAAGCAAGGAAGCTGAATAGAAAGTTCATTGGCTGAAGTAAAAGATTCCTGAAGGAATCAGTGAAAATCCAGCATTCATTTCCAGATCCATCTTTATTTCAGGGGCACCTCTGTAATCTGCATGGACCCCATAGTCATTGCAAGAAAATAAAAAATGAATTTGCCATTTCTTTGGAGATGTTCTGCTTGCCAAGAAAAGATGGAGATAGTGTTTCAGAAAATAACCTGGGGAACTAGAGGAGTTAGGAAATGGCCTTTCTAGCCTGTCTTTATTAGTCTTTATTATTATTCCATACCCAGCATAGCAGCTTCTTCATAAATAGTGGAAGTTCTCCATGGCAGCTGTGGTAATCATTTATACACTTCTGTTTGTTTTACAATAGTGGCGAATATCTTCTGTTTGTCATGGCCATGAAGCCCAAGAGGGCAATTCAGCTACATCTGGGTCATTGTCACCCATTTAGCACTGCCAGGGAGCATCTGTAGCCTAAGAAATGTAAATATACACATCCCAGGATAACGTTGCAGGATCCAATCTGGGCCGGTCATCGGGACTAGAAGTTTAGTCTTCCCAATGTCAGTGTTCCAAAGAAAGAGACTTTGAGAGTATCGTCTTCCCAAAAATCCACTTTATGAGAGATGTCATATTGGCATATCTAAGGAAAACCTGAATCTTAGAGTTCTGGGTTTTCCCTGACCTAAAGAAAATCCCAAACTCAACCCCTGCACCCAACCGTCCATCACATGGTCCAACTGGAGACTACCCCCAGTCACTCCCCTCCAGGTGCAGGGTAACATGTCCTTGACTTTCTGAGAAAGTAATGTTGTCGTGGCTAATCTTCCACCGCTCCTTGAAATTCCCCTCCCAAATTCCCAGGCACTGAATGTGGCAGCCCAGAAGCCTCAAAGAAAAATGGCTTCCAAGCTGACACCCAGCTTTCCAACTTGTGTTGGAGCTCATCCGCAGGGGACTTATCTCTAGCAGTGTGTGTGTCTGAGGATGGGCTCCAGCGCGAGTCCGAAGGCTCAGAAGACTAAATCTCTGGTTCCGGTGAATGACCCAGATTGGATCCTGCAGCTTAAGGAATGTTAGGCATGTGGGCAACTATTGTGACAAGCCACTGCCGTAGCCCTGTGGTAGTTTTGTATATAATTACATGAATTGTGTGTGTGTGTGCGCTTTCTTCTCTTCTGTCAGGTTCTCATCATACACCAAATAATAAACAATAATAGCAGTCATTGTGGCAGACTGATGATGGGTCTGGATTAGGAGCAGAGACCCAGATTCCAGTCTCCCTACCTGCCCCCTCCCCCAGCCACGGAAGCTCCCAGGATGATTTTGAGCTAAACTCTCTTTCTCAACCAACATTTCCTCAGGGGATTATTGTGGTGGAGAAAAATAGGAGGAAGGAACACTATGGATGCCCTCCTGGACATCTGGGAAAGCATATGGCCATCTTTTCTCTTCTATTCTTTAGAAATTAACTCCCGGGATGGGGGTGGGGGGGTGAATAAATGGTGCCCTTTTGGAAAGAAGATAATTGAAGGAGACCATTTTTCACACCTCCAGGAATGTAAAATGAACAGAATTCTCCTTCTGGTGAGTGTGGCAGGGGTATTAAGTCCTGGAAGAACACAGTGAGCTGATGTTCTTCCTAGCTGATCCAGGGAACCATGCTCCAAATAATTACCCTGGTAAGCCTTGCAGAAAGCCTTCAGATATAGTATGCCCACTGAAAAGATGATGTTGATCTGAACCATCATGGCAGAAAGGTGTATCTTGTACCCACAAGTATCTTCCTTCTCTGCTCGCCTCCCCTTTTTGTCTTCTATTTATTTATTTATTTATTTTGTCAAGCAATTATAAGACAACAGGTATGAGTATAAACATAGCTATGGATACATGAAATGGACACATATAAGAAAAATTAAAAAGAAACAATAGGACAGGGACGGTAGGCACATTGGTGCGCTTATGCACGCCCCCTACAGACCTCTTAGGAAACGGGTGAGGTCAATAGTAGACAGTCTTCCTCCCATTCCCCATGCCCCTCCCCCTTCCTGTCCCCTCCCCCTGTCCTAACCCTCTCAACCTCACCCTCCCTCTCAGCCTGTCCCCAACCCTCACCCTTTCATCCTCACTCTTACTCTAATCACCTCATCCCCACCCTAACCCTAACCCAAACTCAAACTCTCACTTATCCCTCTAACCGTTGGCTATAAAAAGAGGGAATCCAGAAGCCCCACAGGAAAGCAGCTTACCTCCAGCAAGGCACCTTTGCTGTGGTAACTGATAACTGACAGGAACTGACACTTTAGCCTGCAAAGATGAAGTCACAAAGCCAGGAGATTTTCCAAAGAGGTGACTCATCTCCCTTCTCCACCTATCCAAGGTCACCTGCTCCTCTCCCTTTGTGACCTACACCCATGCCACACAAAGGTCTCTAGGAAACTACCAAGCCAATTACCAAAGCTGCCTATTTGACATTTTTTTGCATGAAAGACATGGCTCTTTGGAGGTAGATTGCTTCTTGTTATAGAAGCTCCACTAAGTGCTTCAGCACTTGTTGAGGTAATTCTCTGTTAGGAGAATGAGCGCATACAGGGAGACGTATTTGAGAGTAGTGTTTGAATAACACACATACAGCACACAGATACACTGTACAGTAAATGTAGGTTTTTACTTCCAGACAGTTTAAGCAAAGTTCAAGATAAGCAGTCCAAAAGTCATTCTTCACAGGTTAAATCAGTCAGTTTTCAATCCAGGGATAATTCAATAACAAAGTCCAGTGTCAAAAAACAGTTCAGTATCAGACTTACATTAAATCCAGAAATAGTCAATTAGGAAAAATGGAGGAACGGCAACACTTTCCAACAGAAGGAAACAGAGATACACTCACACTCTCTTCTGAGACTCAGACTAAACAATGCAGGTTTCTGGCTCCATCTTATGGCCGTTTGAGAAACCACACCTAATTACAGTTTTGCATTTTCTTAAAAATACAGTTTTAAAATGTTTATCCTGGTTTATATATTTCTAACCCAAATAGCTGTTAGGTGACTCATATTCCTAACAACACTGCTGAGCAGCTTCATATCTGTTGTTTGCTTTCTAAAGTCAGGGTTTGGAAGCTGACTTGACTGTGTTTAGGATAGCCCTTGAAATAGATTTGTCACATTGAAATCAACAGGGGTGAATCCAACAGATCTCACTGGTTTTAGTGGCACAACTTGTACAAACTTTGAATCCAGCCCATTGTCTGAAAAGGACAATACATTTTAAACCAAAATTATCTAGCCTGTGCCATTTAGACCCATTGCACTATATTTTGTGCCTTGTTTTCAATTTGAGAAATGGAAAACATCTTTTAAATTTATTACTTTCTTAGAATAATGCATCCAGTTTTGGTTAACATGTTATAAAAAGATGTTGAGGGTCTAGAAAGAGTGCAGAATAGAGCAAGGGACTGGGTTGATGACCTCTAGAGTCTCTTCCAACTCTGTGATTCTATCTTTGAATATTCATCGGGAGTCCCAGATAAGTTCCACCTCCAACAACCAGACTGTTTAAAAGTCCCCTATTCAACCAAACTTATATCTAGTTTGACTGATGAACTTGGAAGAGCCGGGACCGTGGTTTGCCATGTTGTTAAGTGGTAGAAGTAGCAATGCTCCTTGTGCATCTCACAAGCTTGGAACCCAGCCAGTTTTCAATCAGGCTAAGCTCAAGACAGAGTAGCTGGTTGGCATCCCTCTTTGTTCTGAGTCTTGGGAACTGCAGCTCGGAGTATCTTCCTCCAGGGTAAATGGTTTCAGGTGAGTGCAATTTTCCAGGTACAAGGTCATGGGTGGATCAGAGTTGCATGCTTTCATGCTCAACTATGGAGAAAACTAGCTGGCTCTCAGTCAGTTTTCTCTTTCTCAGCTTAAGAATGACATCACAAGACAGTAGCAGGGATCAAAATAAGAGCAAGAAAAATTGTACAAAACAAGGGCTTTTTTGTTACCTTGACAGTGATGAAGAATGGTCGTGCGTGATGGGAAGCAACAGTCAAGAGACACAAAGATACTTGCTTTCCCTATACCGTCTCCTTCCCTTCCTAATGAAACGAGACCTGTGATACGATCTTGTTGCGTTTGGTGTTTCTTCATGCCTCCATTTTGCTTCAGGAGTAGCAGAAAACATGGAGCATTGTGAGATCATGCCATTTGGCTGAGTTGGCAAAATTGACAGCTTTGATTAAAGAGGTTGATTTTATTTTATTTTATTTTATTTCTACATAGAATCCATTTTGGGACTTTTTGCGAGATCCTGAGAGAAATGAAATTTTGATTCTGGGATTTGATGAATAGAATTATATGGGATTAGAGAAGTAAAGTAGACTATGATTAATTTCAGAGTAAGAGTTGGGTGTGTTTTTTATCTATATCTGTCCCGAAGAAAATTGGAAGTCATTATTTTCCTTTATTTCTTTTATTTTTTTTCCATTCTTTTCTTTACAATTTTATCTTTGTTTTTTGTCTGATTCTTTGTTTTCTACTTTCTTTCCTTGCTAATATTTTATTCATGTTTTTGAATTTTAATAAAATTACAGTAAGAAATGAGGCCTTGCCAATAGCATGACATATTCTTAACTTAACCTGGGTTCATCTGGTACCTGAATGTATGACTAGAACAAATAGCATGACGTATTTTTAATTTAAGGTAAAAGGGAATGGTTTCCCTGTCCAGTTGTGTCTGACTCTAGAGCATGATGCTCATTGTTTCTTGGCCAAGGGAACCAATGTTGTCTGAAGACATTTTCTGTGGTCATGTGGCCAGCATGGCTAAAGGTGAACGGAACGCCGTTACCTTCCCATCAAAGTGGTACCTATTTATCTATTCACATTTATATGCTTTCAAATCGTTACGTGGGCAGGAGCTGGGGCAAGGAACAGGAGCTTGCAACCTTGAAAAATAAAAATGAAGGCTTCTGGAGTTCTGTTTGGAAGTGTAACCACCTACCCAAAAAAGAGAAGCTCAGGCCGTGGAGAATGTCCATGGAAGAGGAATCAACTCAACAGTTTGTGTCCAGGCAATTGTGGTTTTGTGATTGGCCACTGTTTGCAAACAGGCAAGCCCCCTCCCTTCATGGCATCCATTTTGTGAGAATGACCACGATATTCTTTCAACCTGCACTTATCTGTGCTGAAACTGAAACTTTAAACTGAGTTAACTGGTAATGTATAGGTTGTCCTCAACTTGGACCTGCCTGTGATGATTGTAAGTCATGATGGTTGAAGAGGGGGGGGGGTCATCATGTGACGGAGCTGATTTTATGACCTTTTTTTTGCAACAGTCGTTAAGTGAATCGCCACAATCGTTACAGGAATCCGCAGTTGTTAGGCAAACCCATTGTGTGCCATGGGCTGTTTTTGCCAAAAATTGGAAGCGCCAATTTTCAGCAAAAACATAAATCATAGTCATGGGACTGTGGGATACTGCAAATGGCAGTAAATGGGGGTTAGTTGCTGAGCGTCCAAAATGCAGTCACGCGGATGTGGGGGAGGGGGGGCAGCCATTGGCACTTTGGAACAAGGTCACAGATACCTTTTGGGAGGTCCACCATAACTTGCAACAATAACTAAGCAACCCGTTGTAAATCGAGGTTTACCTGTAAGACTCTCTTGGAAGGGGGTGGAGTCAAAGGATAGAAAACGGGGCCCAAAGAAGGTAAAAGGATTAGTTGCGTTGGAGGGTTTGTTCTATTTGGAGCTCTCCAAGGTGCTGAAGGCCAGGCTGCCTTTCTTGCCTGGTGCAGGCATCCCTTGAACCCCACGGCTCAAGAAAAACGACCCACGGTGGATCTCAGTTCACACACACGCAAACACAGTCCCGGATAACGGCTACTCCTGCCTCTTACAGAGCCATAGAATTGGAGGAGGGGGTCTTAGAGGTCACTTGGTCCAGTCAGTGCAAAATCAATTACCAGCCAGCCTATGTTTTAAAGACTGCTAGCAACGGAGTACTTTGGGTGTACAGGCAGTCCTCAAATTACAACCGTTCATTTAGTGACCATTTGAAGTTAACAACGGCACTGAAAAAAAGGGACCATTTTTCACACTTACGACCGTTGCCCTATCCCCGTGGTCACATGATTTACATTCAGATGCTTGGTTCATACTTATGACAGTTGGAGCGTCCCGGGATCCTGTTGCAACCTTCTGACAAGCAAAGTCAATGGGGAAGATGCAAATTCACTTAACAACCATGTTACCTACTGCAGTAGGTAACAACTGCAGTAATTCACTTAACAAACGTGGCAAGAAAAGTCATTAAACGGGGCAAAACTCACTTAGCAACATAAACCCTGGGATCAGTTGTGATTGTAGGTCAAAGACTACCTGCAGTGAAGTACATCTCTTCTCTTAGGCCAGGCATATAAGGCAGAGAGATGGCAGTTTGTGACGTGTTGTAGCAATAGTTAAAGATCATTCCTCCTGCTGGCTTCTAATCTGTAGTTTGACCATTTTTCCTTTTCCCTCAAAGTTGCTCAAAGTTGCTTTATTGTTGCTCTGTGAAATACTTGTGTGTGTGTGTGTATGTGAAAGTCAGAACCAGGCCCAGGCACCACTATAGACACACCTCATGCAACCTGCAGTAGAGGCAGAAGCAGTCACAGTTCCTGGAAGAATCTCCTAGAGAGCTTACAGACAGTCCTCCACTTATGACCGTAATCAAGCAGACAATTGTGATCGTACGTTGTCGTTAAGCCAGTCAAAACATGACCAAGACTGATTTTATGACT